>VDFB02105785.1:68854699-69004844 GCA_007258455.2 Sequoia sempervirens | reverse complement strand
AATGAATGTTCAAGGTGAAAATGTTGGATTTGAAGATGTTGAACATGATATTGAAATTGGGAATGAAAGCATTCAAATTGATATTGAAAATGTTGGAAATGAAGATTTTGAACATAATATTGAAGCAGGTGTAAATTATGTTTCACCAAATTACATGAGAAATGAAGAACCTTGTATGGAAGAAAGACATTCCAATTTCAAGACCTTCAAGAACCCCTAAATGGTTACTTGAATTTGATGAGAACATTATAAACAATTTTGAAGGCAAGAGGTCAAGATGAACTATTCAATTGTGGGCTAGAAGACTTTTCAACCAATATTTTAGTGATAAGACATTGACCGAGCAATGCCTACTTTTTGTACAATTGCTAAAGATGCAAAAGATGAGACCTTTGCTAACCAAATTGAAGATTCATGTGAACAAGAAGACCAAAAAGAATTCTATTATTGTCAAAAATCATTTTAATGCTCTCAAGTCTATTGGAAAAGTAACAAGGAAAAAGATAAGAGAGTTGTAGGAGCATGATAAGAGAGTATAATTTTTATATGAGTGATGATAGATCTCACTTGTTTGAGTAGGTCCAACATTTTTTCAAGAATTTTTTTGAGTTCTTGTAGGAGCATGATATAGCATTGGGCCGACATCTAATTTGGTCTGATAATTGCACAGGTCAATTCAAGAATGCTCGTATGTTTTATTGGTTGAGTAGAATGCATGTAGAGAGGGGTCTACCTCATATTTGGAGTTTTTTTGAAGCTGGACATGGGAAAGGGGAGCATGATGGGGTAGGTGCATGCCTAAAGAGAGCTCTAGTTAAGGAGCAATTGAAGATTTGAGGAGCGAAATTCAGCAATGCACATTCTATAGTTGATTGGTGTAGTTCAACATTATCACATGGAGGGACACTTGATTCAATAGTGCACAGACTCTTTTGGTTCTTTGAGAAGGGTATAGTGGGAGGCAGATTGGATTGTCATACAATCAAAGATTCTTCAAAGATGCATTCATTTTTAAGATCAGATGCAAGCACATGGACCATTTGGACACGAGAGTTGGCTTGCTTTTTTCAAAGTTGTATTCAATGCGAGTGGGATCAATGCGAGTCAAGTGAGTGGGTGGATACATGGGTACCACAGTATCTAACTCCTTTATCTCAAACAATATCCATGACAAATGACACAATGGAAAGCTCAGTTGATTACGACTTTCTTTTAGATCTACTACAACTAGGACATATTTTTGCAGTTGTTGCACTGCAGGGAAGTGAAGGGAGATCAGACTATTGATTGGTTCAATGTGTGTGAGTAAATTATAAGCTAACACAACCGATGGAAGATGATGATGGTTTCATGTATCCTACAGGTTCAGTTGTGGTTGCAGGAACTTGGTTGCAAACATACATGATTAGAAAGAATGGCATACCTGCATTTGAAGACAACGAGAAACACAAAACCATTCTCATGTATTTGCACCTTGTTATAGCAACAAATGTTAAGTTGTTGAAGCATCATGCCAGACCAAATACAAAACAACTATGGACACTTAATAATGTTGATCATGAAGCAATATTGGGTACTCTTAAGCAAAGAGATGACCCTTCAAGCACACTTGAATAGCATTTTCAAGAATGGAAGGTAGAATGCTTGTGTTCATTATGATTAAGTTCATTAATGTTGTTTATTTTATATACTATTGCAATGCAGGTGTCTTTAATAGTGATATTTTGTATGCACTTTTGTGATATTTTTGGCACGATTGATCATGGACCTATTGCTACAATAGCCAACTTTGATCCTTTCAAAGAGGTATGTTTCTTTTATAGTTCGCATCACCAAATCATCATCATTCAAGTTGTTTAGATTAATATAGATATGTTAGTCTAAGCATCTTTTGTATTGTGACAATATAGATTTCTCATTTTCCCACTTTTGCGATATTCTTGGCACGATTGATCATGGACCTACTGCAACAATAGCCAGCTCTGATCCTTTCGAAGAGGTATGCGTCTTTTATAGTTTGCATCACCAAATCATCGTCATTCAAGTTGTTTAGATTAATATAGATATGTTAGTCTAAGCATCTTTTCTATTGTGACAATATAGATTTCTCATTTTCCCACTTTTGCGATATTCCTGGCACGATTGATCATGGACGTGCTACAACAATAGCCAACTTTGATCCTTTTGAAGAGGTATGCAACAGATTACAACAATATAGATTGGTTATTTTGAGCGTCTTTTATAGTTTGCATTACCATCTCATCATATTTTGTGTCATTTAGAATAATATAGATTGGTTATTCTAAGCTACCTTGATGGTTTGTATAGGTGCTTGTCAGTCTAGAACGTGAACATACTACTATTGTTGAAGACTATGCCCTGAATGCCTCTAATAGGAAAATTTTGTAAAATTTGAATTCTCAAATTGGAAACAATGTAAAACGGTCATAATTGTGTATGGGCATGTAATCTATACCTAGTGATATTTTTTGAAATATGGGTCAAATGTCTGGCATTGTATAAAGGGTATGTTTAAAATGTAAAGGGGTTTGTATTTTGGAGACTCATAGGTTTTGTAAAGGGGTCTATTTTTGTACTTAATCGAGCTACAACCGAAGGTTTTCTTCTTGGTTCTTTCCTGTTGGTATGCTCGCTTGAACCAGGTTTTGTAATACTATCTAGTCCTCTCCCCTACTATCTCTTACTCTATCTCTTACTCAAAGAGTAAGAAGAGAGCTTAACCCATCTATGTTTGTTGAAGAGACATACATATACTAGCAATCACACGTGAAGATGTAATGGGCACATTGATAGGTGCAATATGAAATTATGTATGCTACAATTGAAGTAATTGCAAGAAGTCTTGTTATGGTGAAAGTTTTATTAGAGAATACATAATTATGTTTTGTTAAAGAAGTATTAATAGGTATTAATTTTGAAGTAAATTTATAACATATGCAAAGCATTTGTAAATCAATATGTGTGTAATTGTAATAGTAAAATTTGTGCATACCATGTCATTTCCCACACAATTTTGTGTCTATTTTGAAGAAATGTCTTGATACATGTACGTAGTGACTCAACATGTAAATTCAATCTCATCTCTCTAGCCTTTTATCAATTTGCATACTTAAATCACTATACAATTAGCCCTATCCTATTCTTATTCACACACATTTATACATTTACCTTATTTTCCCATTTATCACATTCACCAATGGGTATGCCCTCATTTATCCATTAGCCACCTGGAATTGATTGTTAGCCACTTAGATTTAACTATTAACCCATTCTAGGACACTTCTTCAATTGCAAGGGTGACCTCATGGTCACAAACCTATTCCCTTTCATTTTAAAATTCAAAATTCAAACTTTTGGCTAAGTGGCGTCATTCACCCACTTTGAGTTGACTAAACACATGTTTGGCATAATTTGATGATATATGCTAGCATTAATAACATACAATATATTCATTATAATCATGAAAACATTCATTTATCTTATAGCATTGGAGCAATTAATAGTGAGACATTTTGATTCAATGCAATAAAAATGAGTAACAAATTTGAACATCTAGAGTGCTTGCCAACTATTTTTAATCTTGTTTCACTTTTTGGGGATCGATCTAGGAGAACTTTCCTCCCCATGAGAAATCAACAACCCTTATGATATTTCTAAATACCACCAAGTCCCTAGATATTCAAGAGTATATCAAAGATAAACATTCATACCATTATCAACCCTTAATTATCCAATACCCCTATCAACCCTTAATTATGTTAGGTTGATTGTGTTTGATTGATTGCATTTACTTAATTATCCTAGGTTAACTTCATAAATAAACTTTTTTTTCTTTATATTTTGTTGATTCCAACCAATCCTACACTTGATCCAACCTTCTTTTTAGGGTTTTACATTATTAAGGTTTTCAAATCTATAGTTTTCTAAGTTTACATTCTATTTTCAAATTTGAACTTTCTTATACATCCTTGTACGTCATTGATACAGCTTTCTATTAGATTTTGCATTTTTTATGTTAAGATATAGTAAATTATATTCACTTGCAATTTGATGTGTAAATATCTTGTATTGTTAGAATGAGTACTTGAATGATCATGAGGTGTTGAGGGAAATATTGTTTTCATTAGTATTCTTTAGAATGCTTGGGATATTGTTGTAATGGCATTGAATAAAGAAGTTCATCAATGGGAGTCACACAATCGTTGCCATCAATGGAATTGACCATCTCTCACATGTAATGCTTGGGAGTTACATTGGGAGAAGTGGATCATCTTTCCATAATGTTATAGGTTCCTACTTAGTTGATATGTTCATAATGGGGGGCTAGTTTTGGGAATTTGTGCTCTCGACGAGTTATTGGTCAAATACATTATCTATTCATGGATTCTATCTTGAGTGCTATCATAATTACATGTTGGGGTGGTTCGTGGTTTTAAACTATCAAGAATGGTTTTGGTGGCAATTAGTTTGGGGAAACCACTTACATGGTTTTATCTTCCCATTGCTTTGTAAATTGGAGGAATTATATGGATATTCCATGGGTTATGCAGGTGTACTTAAGGCCTTCAAGGGCTTGAGATAGGTTTGGTTGAAAGATTTTTTTTCTTTGAATCAATAAAGTTTCAATTGCTTAGTTCATATTTTACTATTTTTCTTGTGTTTTTTGCCTATGCACAAGCCATTTTTTGTATAAAAAATTTATGTAGAAACATTATTACATGTCTTGACATTATTTCAAGAGTGGAAGGCGTGGAGAACTAGGTTTTGAAATAAAATGAGGAGTTAAAGGTCTAAAAATGGTGGTTTTTTTCACTTGAAAATAGAGTTTTTACCCTAGGGTTTGCAAAAATCTTTGAGATACCATAATTTTCTTTGTTTTATAAGCATATTGGGGCCTAAATAAAGGTGTCTAATGTGGTGGTAGAGTCTGAAAGGTTTTGGAAGTGCTACATCCAATAAACCCTCAAGAATTACACTAAAAACAAGGGTTTTTTGATTTGACGGTTACAGGTCCATACAAATGGAATCCAATTGCAGAATCTTTGTTCTCTTGGAAATTTATTTTCTGCCCCCAGGTTTTAGGGGTCTGTGTGGTGTTTGAAGGTATGTTGCTTTGCATTTTTAGGCTAATTGAGTAGCCTGTTCAAGGGTGAATGTATAGGAAGTCAAGGTTGGTCCAAAGGAGTCTATGTTGTTTCTCATATATGTTGTGTAACTTGGATATGGGTGTTTGAATTAGTCATGTGTTTGTCTGGTGTTTTGGAAAATTTGGAGTAATTGGATAAAAACTAGTTTCTCACTATTACAAGGGTTTAAGGGGGTTAAAGAGGAAAATGTGTATTTAGTTGCTTATCAAGTTTTAAGGGAGTTTTGGACTATCCAAAGAGGTTAGAATAATCTTGTTAGATGCCTCAAATAGGCAGGTTGCAAATATTTTTTGATTGTTCCCTTGTGTCTGCATCAAATTTTCACCTAATTTCACCCGGTCCAATGTAGCTCGAAGTGATTCCGTGTATTTTGTTACAAAAGAGGACCATCCCTAGTGTAAACGTACCCATCTAGACGTGTTGGAATAGTCTATTTGGTCGTACGAGTTGCGGAATGAAAGTTGCACCATTTTGCAACTTTACACTGCTTGCATCTGACAACTTTTCCCTCCACTGAAAAGTCATCACCACAGGAAAATTTCTTCGAGATAGAAAAAACCAAGAGAGGTTTTTGTAGAAGGTCCCAACATGATCCCATAGCCTCAAACAAAGAGTTTTTAAGCATCACAGTCTCTGAGAAATAGCCCTTCAAAGATTGCTTCCTTTTAGCACTTTGGACTCTTAAGGGAAATCGCCGGTCCAATGTCGCTCATAGTGATTCAGTATTTGGGTGCAAGAGAGGACCATCCCTAGCGTAAAATTACCCATCCAGACATGTTGGAACAATCTGTTTGGTCGTACGAGTTGCGGAATGAAAGTTGCACCACTTTGCAACTTTACACTGCTTGCATCTGGCAATTTTTCCCTCCATTGAAAAGTCATCACCACAGGAAAATGCCTTTGAGATAGCAAAAACCGAGAGAGGTTTTTGTAGATGGTCCCAACAAGATCCCATAGCCTTGGATGAAGAGTCTATAAGCATCACAATATTCAAGAAATAGCCCTTCAAAGATTGTTTCCTTTTAGCACTTTGGACTCTTAAGGGGAATCACCGGTCCAATGTAGCTCAAAATGATTCAGCGTATTTGGGTGCAAGAGAGGACCATCCCTAGTGTAAATGTACCCATACGGACATGTTGGAGCAGTCTGTTTGGTCGTACGAGTTGCGGAATGAAAGTTGCACCACTTTGCAACTTTACACTGCTTGCATCTAGCAATTTTTCCCTCCATTGAAAAGTCATCACCACAAGAAAATGACTCTGAGATAGCAAAAACTGAGAGAGGTTTTTTGTAGATGGTCCCAACATGATCCCATAGCCTTAGACAGAGAGTCTATAAGCATCACGATCTTCAAGAAATATCTCTTCAAAGATTGTTGCCTTTTAGCACTTTGGACTCTTAAGGGAAATGGTCAGTCCAATGTAGCTCAAAGTGATTTGGAGTATTTGGGTGCAAGAGAGGACCATCCCTAGCGTAAACGTACCCATCCAAACATGTTGGAACAGTCTGTTTGGTCGTACGAGTTGCATAATGAAAGTTGCACCACTTTGCAACTTTACACTGCTTGCATTTGGCAACTTTTCCCTCCGCTGAAAAGTCATCACCATAGGGAAACGCCTCCGAGATAGCAAAAAATAAGAGAGGTTTTTGTAGATGATCCCAACATGATCCCATAGCCTCAAATGGAGAGTCTGTAAGCATCATGGTCTCTGATAAATAAACCTTCAAAGATTGTTGCCTTTTAGCACTTTGGACTCTTAAGGGAAATCACCAGTCCAATGTATCTTGGAGTGATTCGGTGTATTTGGGTGCAAGAGAGGACCATCCCTAGCATAAACATACCCATCCGGACGTGTTGGAATAGTCTATTTGGTCGTACGTGTTGCGGAATGAAATTTGAACCACTTTGCAACTTTACACTACTTGCATCTGGCAACTTTTCCCTCCACTGAAAAGTCATCACCACAGGAAAATGCCTCCGAGATAGCAAAAACTGAGAGAGGTTTTTGTAGATGGTTCCAACATGATTCCATAGCCTCAAACAAAGAGTCTGTAAGCATCACATTTTCTAAGAAATAGACCTTTAAATATTGTTGCCTTTTAGCACTTTGGACTCTTAAGGGAAATGGTTGGTCCAATATAGGTCAGAGTGATTCGGCATATTTGGGTGCAAGAGAGGACCATCCCTAGCATAAACATACCCATCCAATTGTGTTGGAACAGTCCGTTTGGTCGTATGAGTTGCGGAATGAAAGTTGCACCACTTTGCAACTTTACACTACTTGCATCTGGCAACTTTTTCGTCCACTAAAAAGTCATCACCATAGGAAAAATGTCTCCGAGATAGCAAAAAATGAGAGAAGTATTTGTAGGTGGTCCCAACCCAATCCCATAGCCTCAGATGGAGATTCTATAAGCATCATGGTCTCTAAGAAATAGCCCTTCAAAGATTGCTACCTTTTAGCACTTTGGACTCTTAAGGGAAACTAGTGGGCAACAAAGTTAACTTCTTCACAAACTTGGTTTGAAGTAATTTCATTCTTTTTTGTGCATTTAAAATGGAGTTTTAAGCCTTCCACCCTAAAAGTGACTTCTAAATAACTTCAAACACCTTAACTACCTCATTCTTATTCATTTGTTGCACAAACAAGCATTTTCATTCCAAGAGGCTGAGCTTTCATTTTTGCTTGTTGGATTGAATGCGGACCATGACACAACTTTCTTTTTTCAAAAATTGTTCAACATCATTGAACTAAGAATTTATCACACATCTACTAAGAAACAAAGGAGTACCACAAACTAAAACACATTACACTTCGGTTCTCACTGACTTGATCTACTCTTTAACATCTCTCTTCTCTAAAAGCGACCTCTAAATCACTTCAAACACCTTAACTACCTCATTCTTATTCATTTTTTTTGCAAACAAGCATTTTCATTCCAAGAGGCTGAGCTTTCATTTTTGTTTTCAAAGAAAAATCTTCCTATGCCACTATTACACTACACAAGTAAACTAGGTTTTGTATTGTGGACCTATATTACGCTACCACTCTCAAGTACCAATGTAACAATGATACAAAATAACTTTTGAGACTGCAAGAAGACATTTGATAACTCTTGAGTGTACTAAAAGAATTCTTATGATTTTTGAAGAATGCTAATAACTCTACTCAGTTGTCTTATTTTTTCAATATCATACAAATTGAACCCTAGCATCAATAGACTTTGTATATCAAGCTACCACAATTCAAGTTTCAACGATGAATATTTATCATGCATGTTTTAAATGACGTTCAAGTTTATAGTGATTTTTTTTTTATATGATGTTATGTGATATTCTAATCGTAATTCATGCTTCTAGGTTGCACATCTATATGTATATATATTATTTTTACATGTTTTCTCCATTGTTCGCCCCCTACACTGCAAGTAAATGGCTGCATGGCATGTGGAATGAGGGGGCAGTAGGCTTGAGACCCCTTTAAAGTTTGTTTGAGTGCTTTCAATTCATTTTTTGTGAGTTTTGTGCCAAGTTTCCTCAAAGAAATGTGGTCTCATAGAATTCCATGACAAGCTAATGCAATTGATAGCTGCTCCTAGTTAATAGTTATGTAATGTGAAGTAATTGCATAACTGCTTAGGTTGACTTTGTAAAAACTATATTGTTATTCAAATTTTTTCATCTATCAGCATCTAGTTGTTACTTATGCAATGTGAAGTAATCCTTTGAGTTTGAAAGATGTGTAATGCAATGTAATCAACAATATGAATATAAACTACATAATATTTAACCATTCTTTTTATGCTATTGTACATTGATATTTAACCATTTCTCACTTGATTAAATTTTCAAAGAGTTTAATCATGCACATGAGGAGGAAATTAAATTTGATTGTCAACTTCTATATATATCAAATTATCCAATAATCAAGTGTATGTCCATATACAAAAATGGCATCAACGCCAACTCAAACAAAGTTTTACAATATGTAGCATATGCCATCTCGGTATCTATTCAAAATTTACATGCCAAAATGTCTATCTCATCTAAACCTCTTTCGCACGCTCTGAAGGTAGGCAAGAAAAAGTCAAACCACAATTGAGATTAGTTATACTATATAATTTAAAATTGAATAATTAACATAAAAATCAATACACATTGAATTATAATTGAACTCTAAAATTGAAATCTTGATTACCTGAAATATACGTCTCTTGAAGGGTTAGGAGTCCTAGAATATACCCTCTCAAAGAACTAACCAAACCAACTTTTGTAACATCAATCTATATATGTGAACAAAAACATGAAATTGATCCAAGTTAGCATAGAATTGTCAGTAATAAGAACATATTTACCAAGCACAAAATAAAATAAACACATACCTCTTTAGGTTGATCTTTTTTTGTATCTCCTTTAGGTGTTTCAACACCTCCTCCTTGAGGTGTTTCAACACCTCCTCCTTTAGGTGTTTGAATACCTACTCCTTCAAGTGTTGTGGTACTTATCAACAATGATGTATAGCTCACAACCACCTGTACATAAAAATGACAAGTACATATGAAACTACAAATCTATTTTAATGTATGCATAATCAATAAAATATCTTATAAATCTTAATTCAATCAAATTTGAGTTCAATTACCTTTCCCTTAGCTAACATTGTGCCTCCATAGTCTAGAGAGCGTCGTACCTCACTCGCATTAGGTGTTTCCTACAAGTAGAGAATAAGATAAACATATAAGTTAATATATAATTTCATTAATGACAATTCAAATGACAAGCAAGTATACAGTAAAAAAAGTAAATGAGTGAGTGCAAAAATACATACTGTGTGCGCCTCGAGGCCAATTGAAATGGCCCTAAGGGTACTATTAGTCACCCGTGTGAGCTCCTCCTCAGACATTAACTGTTAAATAGACCATGTAAATAAATATTAGTACTTGATAATATCTCTTATTAATATTCATTTTTAAAAAAATGCAAGTTATGAATTTACACCTTAAATGTTACTTGTGTAACTACTCCAATGTCCACCTCTCTAGCAGGAGAGGAATATGTAGGGTGTGCTCCACTCCCTTGTGTGTGATTTGCTATAATCTCCACATCCTGGATGTCATAATTAGAAGTGTCTAATGGCTGCTTAGGGGGTTGTACAATAGGACCCAAGCATATTTGTTGGCATGTATTGCAAATATGTGGCACACAAATATGTGAACCCGAGGAGGATGATGTAGCAGTACTGGATTCATCGCCAAGATCACCAGATTGTGGTTGAGCTACTGAAGAAACATGGGAAACCAAAAGACCACTCAAAGAGTGAATGGCCTAGATAGTTTGTGTGGCTGCATCCTCCGTAATATCTAGATGTTGTACTGGAGGTGGCAGAGGAAGGGGAGGATGGGGAACATGTGGGCACTTGACTACTCTAGTTTCCCTTGTCCTATCCTGGGGAATACCTCCACCAATGCCCTGGAAGAGTTTAATGTCAAAGTAATTAACATGATGCCCTAACAAAAACTCAGCATATAATTTTTTAATAAAGTAAAAAGGTACATCAAGATTATTGTTGGGTGGTTTATCAAAAACCATACACCAACGATCCCAAAAGTTATTTACTATGCCCCTATGCATGCACCATTTTATAGAAAGTTTTGGTTTGTTAACATTAACTGGAAAACCAGTGTTGGGGTTAATAAATAAAGAGTCTATTTGGGCTTTTGTTATTTGGAGATCTTTCACATCATCATAAGACAATCCACATCCATAATATTGTCTCATGGTTTCTTGCCATGAATGAAAGGCATTATGTTGGGTGGAGAGGGTTTCTACATTTGTAATTATTCCTATCAATGTGGTTGACATACGGGATAATCGAGGGATTTTCTTATAAACATCACAAATGCCCCTCAATTGCTCCAATTTTTCATGAATTAAGTCTTCAATTGATGGCTGTAGAGGTGGTGGAGCATTTGGCATTTCTACATTTTGATTCTTAGCTAGTGGATTTTCATTCTCAACTGGTGGAATTTGTGCATTCTCATTCTCAGCAGCCATAATGCCTAATTAAAGTTAAAAAATAATTAATCTAATTAAAATTAGACAATATAAATGAAAATATTATAAAAATACCCTATTTTTTTAAAAAAATCCAAAAAAAACCCTACTTTTTAACAAAAATCTATAAAATTCTCTAATTTTTAATACAAATACATAAGAAACACTATTTTTAAATCAAAATCCATAAACAACATTCATTTTTTTTATCAAAATCCATTCTAAACTCAATTGTTTCATAAAAATTCAATCAAAAACTCTATTTTGAAAAAAATCCACAAAAAATGTTCATTTTTTATCAAAATCAATTCTAAATTCATTTTTTTCATAAAAATTCAATCAAAAACCCTATTTTGAAAAAAACTTCACAAAAAACATTCATTTTTTTGTATCAAAATCCATTCTAAACTCAATGTTTTCATAAAAATTCAATGAAAAACCCTATTTTAAAAAAAAAATCCACAAAAAAACATATGAAATTATTCAAATCTAAATCAAAATTGAATCAAATCAAATAAAAATAAAAAAAATACCTTTTCAAATCAGATTTTGGCCAAATCGGATATCTGTTATGCGAAGAATCAATTCACTATGCGCCTGCAGGTTGTTGACTATGAAATAACTTTAAAACAATGACTCAGTTTTTTTATCTATGCTTTTTTCAAATCAGATATCCAATTTGAATTAGATATTTGATTTGTAAAACTAGGTTTGGTGTTTGCTATGGTGACACCCGAGCCTAAAACAAGTCAACACATTCTTTTCACTTTTTTCAGTTGATGAAAGACGTGTTTTTTTCCTCATTGCCACTTTTTGGCCCACCATGGTCCTACACATACCCAGGGGAAGAGGGAAACATGTGCTAATCCAAATTGGAAAATTCTCTCCATCCTCCCTATTACATCCTCACCAAATGTTTCCAAGAGCATCTCCTCATAGCTGAATGGGCCCAAGTTGGTATCAGTGATGTCCACCCAATCAGAATCCACCTTGCTAGCTGTGAGAGTAGCTTCCATGTGTTTGTGTCTCGGGGTGTAAGGGAGTTGCTCCACCTTTATCCTTTTAAGTTTGGCTCCTTTGAGAAGCCTCCTCCGATGCTCTAGACATCTCTTACTTTTGCAATAAAACCCTGTATTAAATGAAAAAAAGCATAAGAAACAATACACCATCTAATGCCCTTCTCTACTTCCTCAAGACAACTTTCCATACTTATCCAACTTTGATATTCATCAAAAGCAGAGTCACAGAAGAGTAAGGCACAAGAAACCACTTTAACACAAAGCGGGTTCAAGATCAGAACAAGACCAAAACCAGAATTGAAACAGAAATTGAAATTGGAACCAATCAATTGTTCCAAGTTTGACCTCCACTCTGATTCCACTTCCACCAAAGTGCGAGTGTGAAGACCAAAGTCAATAGTACTTGGAAGCAAGATCATTTTGGGATTGAACCCCAAAATGCAACTACCTACAGGAAGAGTTTGGTCCCAAGTTTTCTTCTGCCAGTTTACTACTAGAAAACAAAGCAATTTCTTGAAGAGGTGGTCACATGAGCTTAAGGACCAGAGTCACATGGGATAATATGGGAATCAAATAAAGGGGATTAAATTCACCCTTTGGCAGAATAAAGACCAATATTTAAATCTAAGGGTTGGGTATTTGTAAAGATCGTCGAACAAACCCTAGTTTGCACGACGCGTCAACTCAGATAATTAGGGCATCAAACGCCTGACATGAAAATCACTAAATTGACATGGTAAAAAGATCAAAGGGGTCTCCAAAAAAATTCTCAAACATTCAAAGCATAGAGAACCCCATCAAATGAAACCCTAGTTAGAAACTAGGGCACAATGAAACAAACCTGCCGCGAAAGTGACAACATAATGAAAAAAAAAATGAAAAGACAAAAAAATAAAAATGGTAAACAAAAGACCAAAAAAAACCAAAAAATACATCAAGGGAAAAGTAAAGATTCATAGAAAAAGAATCTCGTGAACATGCAAGAACACGATGAGCAAGAACACAAAACAAAGCAAAAAAGAAAATGGGAAAAGAGCGAGAAAAGACCCTACCTCAAAATGCTAACAACAAAGATTGAAATTGATTAAGAATTTTCCCACCACACACCTCCATAATCAAATCATGCTCCTCTCACAGTTACCCTAGCTCTAGTTCACTAAAACAACTTACACAATAATGATAATGAGCTAGTTAACCTTGATTAAGGTTTAAAAATCATTTCATACATGTAAGGAGGTTGCAATTAATGCCATAAATGTGGTCAATCGGGGGTAGAGCAAAAAACATTAATGAGTAATTAACTAGTGTGGAAATCAAAGGAAGGGTGGACGTAGACCCAGATCCGAAACAAAACAATAAACCTTTAACATGTCTCTTACCCAACTCTACACCTGGTTCTGGTCCTACAGCAAGGATAGACAACAAAGGAAGAGAGGGGTAGAATCGGGACCAAGATCGGCATTAGAACTTTTGCAAAGTTCCAATTTTGGTTTCGCTCCTGACAAAGGAATAAAAACTGAGATAAGGACAATAGAAATGATGGGAGGTGAGACTAGAACAAAAACTGGGCCTAGCCCAAACACCAATGGAAACAAACAACACAAGGAAAACAAGTGGGATCAGAATCGGGATCAAAATAGAATCTAGAAAGTTTATAAAGTTTCAAGTTCACTTCCAATTCCACTTCCACTTCCACTCAAGCAAAGACAAAACACAAGGAAAATGAAAAACCTCTCAAGGGAGAAATGAACCAAAGAGCATAAGACCAACCAACAAACAATGAAACGAACAATGAAGGAGGGCAGAATCAGAACTGGAATCAAAACTAGACTTGGAACCTTACAAAAGTTCGAAATCCAATTTCCATTCCAACTCCGCTTCCACTAGACCAAAAAAAAGGACTTAGGAGAAAAACAAACAACTCCTAAGACCCAAACAAAACACAAAGGACAAAAACAAAAGCAAAATGGGGTGGTTATGCAAGGAATAAAATTACCTTTGATTTGAACTTTGTTAAGAATATAAATAGCAATGTGAATAGCTTCTCTCTAGTATACTTTGGGTACGTTTTCCTCTTTCATCATAGTCTCAAGAACTCCATTCTGTTGAGGAGTTCTAGGAGTAGAAAGATGTCTCTTTATACCAAGCTCTTCACAAAACATATTAAACATTTGATTTTCAAGTTCACTTCATTCTCTACCATAGCCTTGAACACCTTGAATCTATCCAGAGCTTGAGCTTTCTCCCTAAGAAAAGTAACCCATGTCATTATAGAATAATCATCAATTAGAAGCATAAAATACCTATCACCATTAAGACTTCTTGTTCTTGTGGGACCACAAAGGTTTGTATGAATCCATTCCAACATTTTGGTAGTTGATTGTTCTTTTCCTTTAAAGTTGCATCTTATTTGTTTTCCCAACTGACAACTTCTGAAAACAGTATTGGTAGGCTTTGTGATTTTAGGAAAATCCTTGATAGCTTCTCTTGAACTAATCCTAATTATGTTGTCAAATTTTACATGTCCCATCCTTCGGTGCCATAGCCAACTTTCATTAACTTGAGACACAAAACGCTAACCATCAACACCCTTAAGCTGATAAATGTTTCAATATGTTCTTCCTGCAACTACCACAGTTTCAAACCCTTTTCTAATCTCACAAGTATTATCCTAAAACACAAGCTTAAATCCTTTGCTATACATTTTTCCAACACTCAAGAGATTATGCCTTAAGCCCTTAACATAATAGACATCGTCAATATTATGTTTTCCATCAAAACTAATTGTTCCTTTTCCAACAATATTTTCACTAGAATCATCTCCAAACATGACTAATCCTCCATCATATTTTTAAGGTTTAGTAAACTTACTTTTGTCTCTAGTCATGTGATTTGAGCAGCCACTATCAATTGCCCAATAATCTTCATCTTGTCTAGCATGAAAGGTAGTAACTGGAGTACCTTCCATCTCTTCCTTCTTGTTTTCTGGACCACATTCCTTTGCACATCTTGCATGGTTAGTAGACATTGATTTATTCTCTAAGGATATAAACAAGCATTCATCACTATCACCCTCATTAATATCAGATTCATCACCATAAATTCTAGCATCTGTTGTAACATAATACAATTTCTTGAACTTTTTGTCCCTTTTGTCTTTATTGTCTCTGCTCTTCTTGTGTATGGCTCTATTAGGACATCTTGAAGCATAGTGACCAATATTTCCACAACTAAAACATTTAAAATGTAACATACCTTTGTACTTGTGTGAGTAAAATATGTGTAATTGAATAAAAAACACTATCAATAAGACATTATATCAAGAGATTTAAACAATAATTAATCTAATTAAAACAAGAAATCTCTCAAAGCCATCCCATTTCTCTCTAACTCCAAAGATTTATTAAATCATTGTGGCTCTCAAATTGTGTAAGTATTGTGACTGTTAAAATGCCAATCTAGAGAATGAGATATTGTAAATACAAGAATCTAATCCTATGTAATGATTGCTAAATGATATGATGACAATACTATAGATGAAATTGATGTGAAAATGACAAAAGAAAATATTGTAAACTAAGATGCAGCTAAATGAAAAGCCATGATTATGATTGCTATTCTAAAATAATTTTATAATTACTATTGCTCAAATGCTTGATTGCTCTAATGCTATTTCTACATAGTAAGATTGCACAAAGTTGGGATCCTTTTCCTGTAGAAAGAGGTTGTATTTATAGATTCCCAGTAGCATATTTATGATGTGGTAGCAAGTAAAGGTTTGAATTTGATTTGAAAGTATTAATGGTGAAGGATGAAGAAGCCTAAGAAGACAATGGAGATTTTTTCCTCCCCACAAAAACATTTAGCCAGAGGATAGGAATGATCAATGGAAGAAGATGAAGAAGTTTGCCTATAATTTGTCTCAAATTTGTCTCCAAATTTGTCTGTAAAGGCTAAGTTGAATTAATTCATATCTAATTTGGTTGGTGGATATGATGAGTGAAAAAAGGAAATAGCTATATAAATATGCTTTAATTGAATTAAATATGGATTTATTCAATTTAGTAAAAGAGGATATTTAATTTAATAAAACAAACTATAGAAATCCTTTTATTAAATAAACATGGAAGAAATATGGTAATCAAATAAAACAAAGTATGTGAACTTGTTTATTTAATTTGGATGAAAGAAAATACATAATTAAATAAAACAAGGTATTTGAATTTGTTTATTTAATTAAGATGAAATAATATGATAAAGATAGAAGAATTAGAAGTGAACTATATAAATAAATATTTCTATTTATTTATAAGTAGATGAATTAAATGAGTCAATTAATCAAATAAATTGTATTTAATTAATTAGATTATCCAGACCATTTTTAGGTGTATACATTTTTCCCCTCTTTGAAGTGATGTGTTTACATATTGCTTCAAAAAAAAATTTGTTGATGCTGCTAGTATTGACGAATTTTTTTTAATATGCCCCAAACGTTGATTTTCATGTGGTGATGGATATATGCCCCCTTGGGAGATAAATCAATTTTTTATATATATTTTGGATTTTTTTGAATTTTTTTATTTTTTATGATTTTATGATGATTTGACGATTTATCTCCCGATAAAGAATACTGATTCCACCAATTGATTAAATGTTTCCCCGCTTTGCCTCCTTGTGTTTGATGATTTTTGATCATTTCAGCCTTTGATTTGATATTGATTGATGATCCTGATAGATTAGAAGATTATTGATCTCATGATAGGTGAGATTCAATGATTGATTGATTGACCTCATGATAGGCAAGGATCAATGATAGATTTATGATTGACCTCATGATAGGTGAGGTTCATTGATAGATTGATTTATTGACCTCATGATAGGCAAGGTTTATTGATAGATTGATTGATTGACCTCATGATAGGCGAGGATCAATAATAGATTGATGTTTGACTTCATGATAGGAAAGGATCAATGATAGATAGATTGATTGACCTCATGATAGGTGAGGATCAATTATAGATTGATTGATAAACCTCATGATAGGCGAGGGTCAATGATAGATTGATGTTTGACCTCATGATGGGCGAGGATCAATGATAGATTGATTGATTGACCTCATGATAGGAGAGGTTCATTGATAGATTGATTGATAAACCTCATGATAGGCAAGGTTGAGTGATTGATTGATGATTGACCTCATGATAGGTGAGGTTCAATGATAGTTGCTCATGAGATTTGATCAAAATCTCACTAGAGCCAATTAGATTGATAGGATGGTTGATTGATAATATTGTTGATTTGTGATATGTTATTGATCATAGGAGGATTTTAGAGTTCTTCCCAAAGACGTGGAACATGATTCCACATATGGTGCACGTTGATAAAGATATCATCAGTCAATGTGGTTAATTAGCTTTGATTGATATGCCCTAGTATAGGATTGATTAATGTACTGAAACTTGATGATGTACACTTATTTAGTCAAAGATTTTATGATTGCTCTATCATGTTATTGATTCACCAACCTTGGAAAATCTATAATACAGATGCAAAACTAATATGAATGCAATCTAATTTAACCATGCAAATCTATATATGTCAAAGTTGTCATCTTAACAGTTCATTTATCATGCTTTTTGTTATTAAGCCTTTAAAATGTTGAAAGTGAGTACAAGCTTCAATGATATAATTTAGACCAAATGATGACCTGAGTACTACTTTCATGATTTTTGATATTGCAAGTTAACACAAGCATCTAGGTATAATTAAACCAAGATGACCTGAGCATTTCTTGTGTAAACAGACAAGAATCAATCATTTGACTATGTGAATTTGGAATGTCATCAGTGATACTTTGTAGAGCACATCTCATGACAATTCACATGATAATATTGATCAACTCACAAACAATAGACAAAGAAAATACAATTCTCCTTCCTAGCTTCTCTAGTTCAATACATCATCGAGTTGTTCCAAAGAAATGATAAAAAAAATCAAAATACAACATTTGAAAATTCAGGTTAAAGTGATAAATCATGATTCAAAGGAATATCATCCATCTAAAGTTGTTTTGATTGATTTGATTTCAGTTGTTTGATATGGCTGGTTGATTTTCTGAAATGTTTTGATGTTTGTTGTATGTTCAATGTTGAGTTTCCCTATGATCATTGTGTTTGCTTTGTTGTCATACTATTGTTTGTCCATTTGATTAAACTCAAAGTTTATTGCCCCCATTGAGTTCAGGATTTTTCCCCCAAGCTAGGGTGAGACACGACCACAATTTCCATGATATGTACATGAGCTTTTCTTGCAATTTTTCAAATTTTATGATTTTTTTATATTTTTTTGACTTTTTGAATTTTTTGTATTTTTCTCTTCTTTCTTTTTTTTTGTATTTTTCTCTTTTCTTCATTTTTTTGTGGATATTTGTATTTTTTGATTTTTTTGGATTTTGTAGTTTTTTTTAAATTTTTTTGGATTTTTCAGGATATTTAAGATGAAATGAGATAATATGACTGATTGAAGGAACATGATGCCCCACAATAGGGGTAATGCAACCATGGATAAATGATAGATCAAAATGAAAGATTCACTACAAAACATGTCGCACAAGCAACATATCTCTTGTCAAAAGATGATAATGGTTGATTGATTAAGATGCTAGGAATGATTGATTCCATAAGGCATGATGATGATAAGTACTTAGGATCACTAATTTCCTCTAAGTATGATAAGATTGATGGTTGTTGATGATTGATTGACAAAAGATATGAGGATTGGATAATGTTTTACAACTAGGCTCAAATATGATTTGCATGATAAGATTCAAGGTTGCAAAGGGACATGGTGACATGGATTTTGATAAGCTAGGAGATATGAAATGGAAGAGAGAAAGGATAAAAATAATGAATGGGATGATCAAGATAAACTAGATAAGATACAGACACAAGGCCCAAGTATTTTTCCCCTATTCCTCATCAAGACCAAGGAAATGAAGAAAGGATGTATTTAGTAAGAATGATGGAATATGGATAAGATGAAAGATATGGTATGGAAGATATGGATAAAGCAGTATAGGATAAGATATATGATGTTCAAGAAGATCCTTAACCTTGTCAAGATCAAAGGTGGAAATGTAAGGAATAAGCATAGAAAGGATAATGACCATGAATGATAAGATAGATGAAACTTGTCCCCAAGTGTAGAGTGCAAGATGAATATGGAATATAGGATATGGATGATAGGGAGATGGAGGAAGTACTTAAGCATCAAGTTTGACAACCAAATATCCCTCTAATAAACCATGGCAATGGGAATTAGACTCCTAAATGTTGGCAGATTAATGGTATGATGGAAGAATCTAAGGACTTATGCAAAGGTTTGGATTAAAGGAGAATGATGGGGGATGAATGTTGGATAATGGATAGGAGGTTGGAAGGCCTGTTGATGGATAGATGGAAAGGATGGCAAGATCAACGTTGGCACACACCTTGAAGGGTGGTGGAGTGATGGAGGAAAAATGGATCTAGAAGGTGATAGGTTATTAGATGGAAAATTGGAGGAAGCTTTTGGATTAGCAAATTTGGATGCCAATTTAGATTGTATTGCTTCTATGAGACTTTTAGGAATCCACATGACTTTTGACATTGATTTTTGCTTTGTGGGCCTTTATGGCCTTTGACATTTTTCTTTTTGATTTATGGACCTTTTTGGTCTTTGACAATTTCCTTTTTGCTTTGATGGGCCTTTGTGACCTTTTGAAATTTTCTTTTGATTTATGGACCTCTGTGGTCTTTGATATTTTTTCTTTAATGGGCCTTTGTGGCCTTTTATATTTTTCTTTTGATTTTGGATCAAAATTTCTTTTATTTTTGCATCTCTTCAAGAAGACATGTTGATCCTTTGATACATGTGGATTTTGATATAAAAGCTTTTGATATTTGGCACCCAAATTGCTTCCAAGAGCAATGGGAGGGGTGGATTGAGATGAATGATATGGAGGTATTATGGATGAGTTAATGTGGGTAGAATTTTGAAAGGGAATCAAGGATGTGTGCCTTTGTTGTTCTTGAGAAATAGGATATGGGCCTAGGATAGAGGGAAGGTTTGATGGACTAGGATGAGGACCTAGGATAGATGGAATGTTTGATGAACTAGAATGAGGACCTAGGGTAGATGGAAGGTTTGATGAACTAGGAAACTTAGGAATATAATCAAGGCCATAGTGATATGGGTTTCTTTGAATAGAAAGGGGTTCTAGGATACCTTGTTCATGAAGGCCTAATCATTTTCCTTTCTAATTCATACTTTGACACATTTGTTTACCAATGGGATATGTATTTTTTTTGAAACAAGATGCGAGTCCATGTTGGGGAGGATATGATATGGATGAGAGGATAGGTGTTGGATGTAAACTAGAATGGATAAAGGTGGAGTATCCCAATTTATAGGCGTGGGGTTCATGGATAGCTTGAATAGGTGTGATAGGCTCTTGACATGGGGATGATGGGGTGTTTTGATCTTGACTTGGAAAAGGATCATGAGGTGTAGGAGAGGAAGTAGCTTGACCTTTATTAAGTATGGAATCATTATGAAGTGGTATGAAAGGCATATCCTGATCATGAGAAGGATAAACATCTTCATGGGTGTAGAAGAGGGGGATTCACTACTCATGAGTTCTCTTCATTCAAAGAACCTCATGAGGTGAACTGCCCTAAACTACCTCAATGGAATAGCAATGAGAGTTTTAGAATTAGAAAGAGTAGGTCATGAAGATTCTCTAGACAAACTAACAAGCTCTTGGCCATAGGACGACATTGCAAGAAACATATGACAGCACGACGCATTAGTGTCCCAAAGGTGCATTGGCATCTCGTACGGACTAGAGAATGAGTTTATCATAGAAAACACCTAAGTGATCGCTAGCAACCAGATTGTTAAAAACTTACAGAATGAGGTAAAGAAACAGAATAGAACTGAGATGAAGTAAAGTAGAAGTGATAAAGATAAAGAGATAGAAAGGAATGAAATAATCATAACCACATGAATGATGAAGCCTCTACCAAACAAATGTATTCAAAACCTACAGGTGTGATATTTGGAGAGAATGTTGGGGCTGTATAGGGGTTTGCCTTAGTTAAACCCCTATTTTGGTGTTCCCACCTCCATGAAAAACCAAGAAGATAGAGAGAAAGAGTGTGAAGAACAAAGCATGTGGTGGAAGAAAAACCCGCTCAAGAGTAGAACCCACACCACTAGATAAGCATGTGATAAAAGTAAACCCTGCTCGAGGAGGAGAACCCATATCATAAAAGAGGTGATAAAAGCAAACCCCACTAGAGGAGGAGAACTCGTATCACCAAGTATGCAAATAGTAGGGGATATGGAATCCTAGGATGCTCATAAGCATGAAATGAGGGAGATGAAGTTGCAAAGGGTGTTATAAGGGGAGCTTGAGAGAGCTTGAAGCTGCTACAACAAGTTGTATGAAGCTGTGGAAGCAAGTGATGGAGTGAGTCTAAAATGAAGCAAGAGAAGTGCCAGCAAGACTTGGAAGAAGCTAGAAGCTACAAATGGATGGAAAGAATGGATTAAAAAGGAAGAAAAGAAGTTTCTCGGGCAGTTATGGAGAATCTTGAGCTATCACCACCGAGAAAATCAAATAGCAAGTGGAAAAAATGCTCAAAAATGGTTGTATGAGCGTTGGAACATTGCAAGACACTAGCATGATGCGCAAACGTCCACATGACATGCTAGTGTTCGAACATGTCACGTCACAAAACAACAAGAACGGGAAAAGCACAAATTTCAACGAAAAGTTAACACACAAGGGTGGCTACTAAAACGTGGTGTTGGAGCACCCTGAGAGGGAGAAAGGTTGATGCAAGTGTTAAAATGAGCCTACCAAGATGCTAAGGGAGTGGGCACTAAAGTATATGCAAGAATGTATGTTAAATTGCAAGAGGTGCAATTTTACGCTTATACAATGGGATGAAAGGGTATCCTTGAATGGAAGCATAGCTTGATCTTGATGAGGAAAGGAATCATGAGATTTTGTAGAGAGCATGTCTTGATCATCAGTTGGTAAGACATCATTAGATAGGATGGAAGAAATATCATGCTCTTGTGATGCAATAGAATCATGAGATGGTATGGATTGATTAGATGATGTGGAAGAAGAACTTGGAAGGATACTTGTCTCTTGAGATGGAAGGGAATTATTTTGGATGAAAAGTGAAAGGAGGGGATCATCATAAGATTCTTGAGAAATGGGATCTTGATCAAAGATTGGAAGAATTTGTGGAATTTTGATATCATTGGAAGGAGTGGAAATAATATTTTGATCTTGATGTGTAGGGGAGTTTATGCTAGCATGCTTTGGATTGAGAGATTGACATGAATCATTGGATGTTGAAGATATGGTAGAAGAGGATGATTGGATGGAATTGTTAACTTGAGTGAAAGAATATTGAGGTTTATTTTGGCTTATGGTGGATGGAGATAAATGCATGACATGATAGGATTTCTCAATAACATTTGTGTTTGAGGACATAGGTTTGGGATTATTGAACTTTTGCAAAAATTCAAAGACATTGAACTTGGACGATGTAGTTTTTGGTGAAGAAGGTCTCATGTTCATTGTTTGGTTTCTTTCTATGGTTTTTCTTTGTATGTCTTGGAGTTGTTGTTGAAGGTTTTGCATCTGCTAAGTGAAAGAATTCAATTGATCCTCGTCTATTTCAACCATGGTGGTTTGAGTTTTAATTTCCTTTTATTGGAATTTTAGTCTTCGTGGCCTTGTTAAAATGGACATACAAACGTTATTATTTTCAATAAAATTTTGATCTTAGTTTGGTATAGTGTCAAGGATATTAACTTAAGTCAAATAGAATGATAGATTCTATTGATTAGACTAAGTTGATAAGTTTGATTATATAGTTTCATTTCTTTGATTTAGGATGACTAATCCTGAAACTTAACTTACTAATCAAATGTGTTTGATTGAGACACTTTTGGGTGGTAGATCTTAGCTTGATTTGAAAAAATTCAATTGTAAAGTCTAGTTTATGCAAGTTTAATACTCTTTTTTTATTTAGGAAAGTTTCTATTTAGAGAAAAATATGAATTCTGATGATAAAATTTTGATAGACACTAAAAAAACTCTTTGGATTTTGATTTTCTGGATGCACTATAACAGTCTTCTGATGCACTAAAATAGAGTGTGAATGCACTAATAAACTAACTGAATTCACTGAAAAACTGGGCGTATGCACTGAAACATAGTGTAAATGCACTACAAAATAGGGAAAATGCACTAACAAACTGGGTAGATGCACTAAAATAGAGTGTAAATGCACTGGTATTTTGGGTAAATGTGTTGATAGTCTGGGTGTAGATGTGATGCAAAACTGGATAGATGCATTGAAATAGAGTTTTGATGCACCATTTAATCAAGGAAGATGTGCTAAAAGATTGGGTAGATGTGTTGCAATAGAGTTTGGTTGTGCTAAACTGGAAGTGGTCAGTATGTTCATAGTTTTGTCCATTTGTTCTGATTTTTCTCAACAAAAGGATTGATTCCACTGTGTCATTTTCTGAACAATGAAGATTTTTGGAGGGTTCTTTTGCTTGTAAATCTTGGAATTTGATGATCTAATTGGACAATTCCTTCATAAATGATTTTACACAAACAACAACAAATTTTATAAACATTTTTTTCAACACTATATATTAAACAAAGAGTGGGTATTCTAGAATTAGGTCTGATTCTTTCAATTTCCATTGGTTTGACACAAATAAAGACAATTGAAGCACTTTTCTAATTTTCAAGTAGGTCACTTAGAATATCATAGCCCACAACTTGTAGCTATGTCAGCTCATATAGCCTTGTCACCCCCTAGAGGGTGTCCATGTTTTTTCCTTTCTCAAGTCTTAACCAAAGTCAAATCCTCCACTTTTGGCCAGGGTCTCTGATAGTTATATGGTGAGTGTCTTGGGGGTAGATTCTTCCCTCCCCTTGCACAGTGATATAAAAAGTGTTCAAAAACTAACATAGTTGGATTCTACACTAAAGTTCATAAAAAGGGTATTCGTTCGAAGCGGAAAATGATAAACTCCCTTAGGAGACCTCCCAATCTTTAGAATAAATATTTTGGGGATGGTTATCTTGCACACTTCTAGTGAATTTGGGTTTCCTCGTATTCACTTTTATTTTATAGTGGGTTAGAAAACCTAGCTTTAGTTGTTCCCACTCAAATCATTCTCATAGGGTGAGTATTTTTTCCCACTACGACAGGCCTTCTAAAGGTGTTAATAAAGCAGGATAGCAAGTCTAGCATTATTATCACCCAGTAAAGGGGAAAGCATAAGCCTATTGCTTTCAAAAAATAGTAGACATGGAGTTCAAACTATTTCTTTAATTAAGCTAGATGCACTATCTTAACCAAAGGAAAAGCAATAATGAAATTAAATCCCTGCAAACACCATTAGTAATTTGTAAATTTTTGTCTTTGACCGGCGTAAGTGTTTCCAACAATTGTCTTTTGCAAGCGTATATTGCACCTGCAACAAAGAAAATAGTGATTAATTCTTGGATTTTTTAAAATTTTGTAAAATAGTTAGATGCACCATAATAGTCATTAGATGCGCTAAAACAGTATATGAATGCGCTAAAGTAACAATTCTATGTGCTATAGAAATTGATGAATGCGCTAAAAGAAAAGGTCAATGCACTGAAAGAAAACCCCCTAATTGGTGAAAATAGAATATTGGATGTGATGTAATAGTGGTCGTATGCATCAAAATACCTGTAGGATGTGTCGTGACAGTACTTGGATGCACTAAAATATTTGTCATATGCACCATAAAAACTCTCGATCATGCTAAAACAAAACACATTAGAAACCTATGAGCATACTTTTAAAAAAAAGATGTTAAAAATAGGGTTTTTGGGCCCCATGGTGGGTGCCAATTTGTGTGAGTAAAATATGTGTAATTGAATAACAAACACTATCAATAAGACATTATATCAAGAGATTTAAACAAAAATTAATCTAATTAAAATAAGAAATCTCTCAAAGCCATCCCATTTCTCTCTAACTCCAAAGATTTATTAAATCATTGTGGCTCTCAGATTGTGTAAGCACTGTGATTGTTAAAATGCCAATCTAGAGAATGAGATATTGTAAATGTAGGAATCTAATCCTATGTAATGATTGTTAAATGATATGATGATGATACTGTAGATGAAATTGATATGAAAATGATAAAAGAAACTACTGTAAACTAAGATGCAGCTAAATGAAAAGCCATGATTATGACTGTTATTCCAAAATGATTTGGTAATTACTATTTGCTCAAATGCTATTTCTGCAAAGTAAGAGTACATAAAGTTGGGATCCTTTTCCTGTAGAAAGAGGCTATATTTATAGATTCCCGACAACATATTTATGATGTGGCAACAAGTAAGGGTTTGGATTTGATTTGAAAGTATCAATGGTGAAGGATGAAGAAACTTGAGAAGATTATGGAGATTTGTTCCTCCCCACAAAAAAAATCAGCGAGAGGATATGAATGATCTATGGAAGAAGATGAAGAAGTTTGCCTGTAATTTTTCTTAAATTTTCCTCCAAATTTGTCTGTGAAGGCTAAGTTGAATTAATTAGATATTTCATATCTAATTTGGTTGGTGGATATGATGAGTGAAAAGAGGAAATAGTTGTAGAAATATGCTTTAATTGAATTATTAGATTTATTCAATTTAGTAAAAGAGGATATTTAATTTAATAAAACAAACTATAGAAATTTATTTATTAAATAAACATGGAAGAAATATGGTAATCAAATAAAACAAAGTATGTGAACTTGTTTATTTAATTTAGATGAAAGAAAATAGATAATTAAATAAAACAAGGTATTTGAATTTGTTTATTTAATTAAGATGAAATAATATGATAAATATAGAAGAATTAGAAGTGAACTATATCAATAAATATTTCTATTTATTTATAAGTAGATGAATTAAAGGAGTCAATTAATTGAAAATAAATCATATTTAATTAATTAGATTATCTAGACCATTTTTAGGTGTATGTAGTACTTACTAATACCTTTCTTCAACTTCCTTGTAAAAATTGCTTCCAACTCCTCTAAACTATCACTGTCTAGATAATCTTCTCTCTTAGTGGCTTTGAAGGTTGTTTCTATTTTCTCCTTTTCTTTTCTAAATTTCCTCATTTCAAAAGCAGTCAAGGTGCCACATAGTTGTTCTTTAGTGAATTTCTTTAGATCTTACACTTCCTCAATGGTTGAGACCTTGTCACTATAACTCTTTGGTAGGGTCATCAAAATATTCTCCATTACATCTTCATCTCATCAGAGTACCACCTTGATTTTTGACCTCATTTACTACAATTTCAACCCTCTAAAAGTAACTTGCAATGTCTTCACCTTCTTCCATTTTCAAGTTCACATATCTACGCTTAGCTATTAACTTCTTTGACATTTTGACTCTGTCATTTCCTTCATAGATATCTTTCAAATTTTCCAAAACTTCATAAAGGCGGATGCAAGAAGTTGGGTACACAAAAAACTCAAAAAGTGGAAATGTTTTTGCTGTTTTTCAGAATTTGTCACACTTGGACTGAAAAATTGAGGCACTTCCACAATGAATCTTCAAAAAAATTCAGTAATATGAAATTTTGAATTTTGAATCTAGTTTCCAAATATATAAATTATTAAAATACCCAGTTTATAGAAATTGCATTTTGATAAGGATCTATAAAAAATCACTTTTTAAAAGTCCCTGTTTTTTTACCATACCAAGCAGGTGTACGGACAACACTTTTTGACCCAAATAAAATTATTTTGCTAATTCCTTTTAGGAAAAAAGAGCTAACAACATGAAGTTTGGTCTGGATTTTTTTTTTGTAATTTTTAGTTGAATTTTTTTTTTATTAAATTTTTATTGGCCTTAATTGATGTTTTTTTCAAATCAACGTGTACGGACAACATAATTGGACCTAAACAAAACATTTTTTGACTCTTTTTTTCATTGTGTAGAGAATTGTTTGAAGTTTGGTCCCATATAATTTTTTTTACAAGAAAATCAACCAATAAAAAGTTATTAAAAAACCAAAAAAACCAAATATTTCAAGTTTAAGGACTAGTTTGCTTAGAAATTAATTAAAAAATAGCAAACGTAATCCAATTTTAACAAAAATTATATATTTAGAAAGTAGACATTGTATTCTCTAATGGGTTTTAATTTTATAGACTCATTCAAAAAAAAAGTCCATCATCTATGTTGTCAAAGTTGGACATTCTTCTTCAATCTGCTTTAGCCTTTTAGTTGCAGGTCAAAGGCTAAGGCTCAGATTGCCAAGCCTTTTTCAAGCCTAAAAACGAGGCAAAATGTGGGTTGGGAATTTTGAATTTAAAAAATGCATACACATTTTGTAAAACACGTTCCTTACTTTCTTGATTATTTAAAAAAATAAATACTTTTTAGAAACGCGTACACGTTCTAAAATGCGTACGCGTTTTGAGTTCAAAATGCATATGCGTTCTAAAATACGTACACGTTTCTAAAAAGTATTTATTTTTTTAAATAATCAATTTTTATGTGTTATAAAATGTGTATGCATTATATAACGCGTATGCATTATAACGTGTACATGTTTGATAGTGCATACACATTTTTTTTAAAATCAGGTACCCGATCCTAAACACATACGCATTTTTTAATAACGCGTACGCGTTTTCTGCGAGATTTTTTTTTGGCCGAGACTTCCCCTCTTCGTGTACCCAACTTCTTGCTTTTACTCATAAGCAATGCCTAATGAAATAACTTTTGTTAGCTTGGTCCTAGATAAAGCACTATAGATTGCATACCTTTCTTTTTCATTTTCTTCATAGGCATAAATATCATCCACAAAAGAAGGACCACTTGTAGCTCAACATATTTTGTATCAACAACTTTCCAAGTCCTATAACCAAGAGAGATTAGGTAACCTCTCATCTACACTTTCCAGAAACTATAGTCAAATCCATCAAACATAGGGATTGTTAATTTGTATGCCATCGGATCTACCTCAAGAAATTAAGCTCTTCTCTAAGGAACCAAAGCTCTGATACAAATTTCTGAAATGCACAAGACAATTGAGACAAGGGGTGAATCAATTGTCACTAATCACACAAATCTCAAACAATTATTAGCTCCACATTCACTTTAATCTGTTATTAAGTATGAGCATGAAGTGCAAATAACATAAAGCAATATCAACACAAGAAACACCAGATTTACATGGAAAACCCAATAAGGGAAAAACCACTATGATGATTAACTCACAATATAACAATAATTGAAAAACTATTTAAAAAGAGGCTCACTACCCAAGATAGGAATCATTGTCCAGATAGGAATCACTGTCTAAATAAGAGGCTTACTGCCTATAGATATAGAAAGATAGAAATAAGAATGTTACATAGAGAACACCATCTCAACACAATAGAAGATCCATCACAACAACTTACACACATCCACAACCTTGGTCAAAAAATTGTAGACACCATTGGCACACTACTTTCAAGAGTCTAACACATTGAAGTTCTCGTTGCCTCAGTTCACTTTCACACTTTCTTTGCATCTACCTTGCTTCTCACATTTGTGGCGTACAATCCTTAACATCCTACCTTATATTTATACCATATTCAACCTTAGAACTTTCTCCAAGGTTGTCTACACATGCTTCATTTTATAAATTCAAATTAGGTCAAAAAATCAACATTCCCGCAATGGATGAGAATAAGAGTAGACCAAACCAACATTTAAATAAGACCCAAAACAACATCTTGGATCAATCACACACTTCCTTAATTGATAATTATCCTTCATATGATGTGTAAACACTAGGTCGGCCAAACCTAATGAAAACACTAATGAAATTTGAAGTGCACGCTTCTGCAACAACAAGATAACATGTGCAAACCATATAACATGCTTCACCATACATTGGAACACATCTCAAATTCCTTTAGATTCATCCACAACTACTGTAACAACCTTCATACACAGAACACATTCCATCAGTCCATCCAAATTGTATAGATAGACATAGTAACTCTAAAACTAGTCTTTCAGAGTACCAAACCATGAACACCTTTGATAGAACACAGACAACACCATTACTAGTCTTCCTCCAAATCTACAAGACATGAAACAAACCAATGGAGGATTGCAGAGTAGATACATTTTTCCCATTCCACAGACAAACAACTCTACTAGACTAGTTCACAAACTGGTGAACTCAACTTTCACTCTTCATCAAACCAACAACAATAATCTAGGATATATCACCCAAGGATTCCCTTAAACAACTATTCAAATTTGCACAAGCATAGGATCAACACATAAGAAATGCAGAGCACATATCAGAGCACTATATTTTCTAGGCATACTTAGTTATTCTTATCCATTACTCTTTTCTATTTTGAAACTATGCTTTGCTATTGTTTGCAAGTGCTTGTACAAATTGTTATAGTTTGTTAAATATTGTAGCTTTGGAATAGAGCTTGTGCATATAGCTAGAATATATATATATAAGATGGGTTAAGGTATCTTATTAGCATAATATATTGCTACCATGATTTTAATATTTGATCAAGACATAAGTTAAGTGAAGCTATCTATAAGATACTATGATAATATTTAAGATATAGTATGATACATATAATGCTTGTATAAGTTATGTTGTATGGAAATGCAAAGGGGTTGATATCATGTTAGAAGTAATATGTCATCATTTTATAGAGTATGATACATTATGTATACCTATATTGGTAGATTAACCATGAGTAGAAAACCTGCATTCTCAAACACTCATATTCACTTGAAAGTAGGAGATCACTTTATTCCCTAGGGATAGGGTATACACTTTAATATGATTATATTGAGATACAAAATAGGGTTGGAAAATGTATTAGAGATATACACGTGTTTTAATTACCTTTTTAAATGATATTATCTTATACTTTACCAAGAATCTATACCTACTCATGATATTCTAATCGTAAAGAGGATTTTATGTCGTGGAAAACCAAAGCCATAATACAAGGAAATTTTAAGGTGTAGAATCACCAACTCCTCTCAAGCTGAAAATATCCTCCAAAATGGATATCGACTTATCATACATTTTAAGGATATGATTATATATGTCATATTGAGGTAAATAATATATGATTTTTTATGAGCACACAAGCATAGGTAACTTATATAAATGATGCAAAATATAACTTGGAAAAGAACCATGAGGAAATTGGAGATTAGTTGAAAGGTTCTTAGTTGAATTTACTAGATGTTAAATAGCTTAAATTATGTTAATTTACTATTATTATACAATACCATAAACATAATATTTTATATGATATTTAATACAATAACCAAATTGGTTATGGCATCCTAAAAAGATGAAGTTATACTAGATATGAAAACAAAGAGTCTGAAACTCAATACAAAGAAGTGATCTTCAAAAAAGGTTTAATTTTAGATTATTATACATGTATTAATAGTTCCTTAAAATGAGATTAGATGTTTCAAGTTGATGACATGGTGTCATTAGTATTATCTAGTTATGTAAGAACTATGCGAGACATTACTTCCATGATTTAAAAGAAATAACTTATATAAGAGGTAGTTGTTAGACCAAGGAATGTTACAAATGTGTAACATGGTATTCAAGAGGTTGGAATAAACCTAATTGGTCAGTTAGATCAACTTAAGTGTGTCATCACTTTTTGTAATGGTATCTTGTTTATTAGATCTTGAGGTCAAACCTATTCAAGTATTATTTATGGTCAAAATATTTTGAAAGTTAAGCGAGGGGGTGGATGAACATATGACACAACTTCATAGAAAGTGGATTTATTTATTTTATATATATGATAAATCTTTGGCCAAAGAAAGTGTAGATGTAATTGTGTACACTTTGTCGGTTCACTATGAGCTAGGATTGTATAGCTAGTAGGGAGTGTCATGCATGTTAGGTGGGTATCCAATGTATGGCAACACTAATTATGTAGGACACAACACCATGCTCAGGTAGGCATTATACTAGAGGGTTTTTGTACCAAAATTTTCATTGTAGGGTATGGTCATCTTACCGATTAGGAAGATGTGTGGGGGACCACATTAAGCCCGTGGTTGGTGGAAAATCACTTGGGTGATGCTCTCCCTCATGCAGTTGGCAATCGAATCTTGTGAAACAAAAGAAGATGAAGGTGTGAGTTCTAGATGTGGACATCTTGACCATTATACACTTGTATCATTAAGCTCTTGAAAGCTATGTAAGATATTGTAAAATATGATTTGTAATTATGATCTTGAATCTATTTGGAAAATGTATATGGAAGATGAATTCATTACTTGGGATTATATAATGTTATTTTATTCATGCAATGTCATTTGGAATGGGTCTATTTCAAATGTACAAATATGATATTGAAAAGGAAAATCTTATTTCTATGTATTTATGAACTTGATCTTATCACATATTGAGTTAAAACTTAGGTGAAATCAGTAGGGTAAACTTTGGTTATGTTACACTAATGAGTTCTCATATTGAGATTTGTACACCTAAATTTTCTCATACCTAACCACAAACTTTACCAGGCTATCCAGCCAATTCAATAAATCATTAATATTGATTTTATTAATTTACCTTTTACTTTTATCCCTCACCTTTAATTAAATAAATTAATACTTATTTAATTTAGTTTAAACCTTATCCTCCAAATTTGCCAATAGTGGCCTGGTGTGATGGTTGAGTTGTGTTATTATTCTTTCCATCAAGGTTCAAACTCCATTGGGGTGCAATTTTTGAGAATTTATATTGGGAATGAGGTACCATGTTTGTGAACTCACCAATTCATAGCTCCAATCAAAAGCATTTTCCCTTCTTTTAGAAAAAACATTTAGACTCCAAATAATCCAACTAAATAAATCAGTTAATACCTACTTAATTATTTGATTTAAGCTAATTAATCCCCATTGAGTATAATGAACTTTTATCAATTCATAAGGTAAAAATCATAATGCAAGTTAAATAGTCATTAATTTTGCATTTATGCTCTATTTTCACTAAATCTTTCATATCAATTTGTGACACTCTACCTTTTGATGTTTTTCGTGAAAATTTTGGAGGGGAAAATTACATAAATAAAAGGAAAAAAAACCTTGAATTAGAAATAAAAATTACACCAACAAATAGAATTAAATTTACAAAATTAAGGAACACTCCATTTCAAAACAAGCAATATTTTGTTATAGTATTACTTAGAAATGATGAAATTTTATAATATATACATCATTAGGGGTTGCCAAATTTTACATAAATGACAAGAAAGAAAACCCTTGAATTAGTAATAAAAATTACACCAACAAATAGAATTAAATTTGCAAAATTAAGGAACAATCGATTTCAAAATGATTAATATTTTGTTATAATATTACTTAAAAATGATAAAATGTTATAATATATACATCATTAAGGGTTACCAAACATAATATTCATGTATTAGAAACTAGAGAGAAAGAAATTGATTGTATGCACTCTAGCAACATGCATTTTCATCATATCCATGATAACATTTATTGTCATACAAAATCATGCAGTTTACATCACATCTACAACAATACATATTAAAAACTATAAGGTAATATATCATGATTATTTTTTTTCTTAGTAGTTTTCTACATTAATGAATGGCCACCTAGTCCAAGTATAATAACATATAGATTCAAGTACAATAAGATATAGTTTGATTTGTCACTCATTTGATGCATACCACACTAACTAGTGAGGTTGAATACTATGCACATATTTTGGCAAAGTTAGCTAGTGATTTTTTTCCATTGAGTTGTTTAGTCATGTAATATTGAATATATTCTTGATGTTTGAACTTCTTATATAAGCAGGGGTGTTCTTCATCCACAAGGTTGCTTGCAGGAGCTACTTCATCATCTAATCCTGGATTATAAAATATCGCAATAGATAATCTTGTCCTCTCCTTGTTTGTTACTGCTCGATGCTCTATACTCTTGTAGATTCCATTTGTCATCACCTATAATGCAAATAAAATGTTAGATATAATATTTTATAAATTATTTATACTAGAGATAACTTAAACAATAGCCAAACTTACACAATATTTACCTCTATTAGGTCACCAATGTTTATAACAATTGCATAAGGAATGGGTTGAATAGGAATCCATTCATTGTTCTTGCGGACTTGAAGCCCTTCTACTTGGTCATCTTGAAGCAAGAGTGTTATAGCACTTCCATCTGAATGAGGGCTTAACCCCATCACTAGATCAGGCCTAGGGCAAGGTGGATACAAATTCATCCTCACTGTCATCATTTGATCTTCTCCAAACTTGTTTTTGAAATAATTTCTCTTTAATTGTAAGTTTTCAGCAAATAGTCTTAAGATCATTTGGGCCACCCTTTCCACTTGTGTGGTGTAACTTTGTAATGTATTCCTATAATCACATATTAATAATTCATTAGGTGGTAATTGATAGTATTAACCAAAGACTATTATAAACAAATATTTTAATGAGATTATGTTTTGATACTAAATTAGTGGGAGTTTATTGTAAACAACTAAAATTTTATTTTTTAAAAATACTAGTTTAAAAAAATTAAAGGTACACAATTCTAGAGTGCAACCCTAAAAAGAAAAGATTTTTTTGAAGTTGAAGTGACATGTCATCTATTTTCAATTATACATACTCTACTTAAACACCAAACTATTCAACTATCATATAAGAAATAATAATTTTACACCTCACATACATATATTAGAAATAAATAATTATTCTTTTTTAATTAACAAAAACTATTTTTAATTATTAAATCTTTAACATTCAAGAATAACCTTATAAGTACAAATAAACTTTAATTCTTTAAAATAATAAGTAAACAAGAGCTATCATACAACTACAATCCTCACCAAATGTTACTAGAATAATTTGTAGTGACATCAATAATTGACATACAATGGAGGGAAACTTGACAAATCAACACTACATAAAAAAGAAAACATAGATCAAGATATAAAACAAAATTTTAAGTTAATTATGAAAGATGGAAAATTTTATGTTAATTATGAAACATGGAAATTTAAGAATAACCTTTGAAATAGTCCATTACAATCAATTAGAATAGTAAGAAAATATTTTATAACTTATTAATCCAATTTTCATCTAAGATGCACACCAAGTTCAAAATTCTATAAAAAATAAGATATATTAATCTTATGTTGTAAAGTTTTTCCTTAAATTGACCTACACATTGTATGACATGTATTTCACCCTACCAAGATATAGAAGTGCAGTTACTACAACATTTTTCTAACCTTTGAGATCCTTTGAAGTAATCAAGACACGTGAAATATGGCTCCAAGTTTTACAATGCAAGCTCTTTTGCCCATGTCATTTTGTTCTATCTATCTAACATCCTACATTATCTCTATCTAACATCCCAGAGTATAATTTTTAAGGAGTTTGTACTTAATTATATTAATTTTTCAAATTTGTCAAAAAATCTATTTCCCTTTTTTAATATTAATTAAACATTTTTCTATAATGATAGGTCATCGTGTTTATATAATTTTGTCTTTTTTCAAACTTCTATTGAAATCTATGTGAATTTAATCCATAGAAAATTCCGACGACATCTACCTAGCCAAAAATACTTATTTGATCGTATTTATTAATTACTTAAAAATAAAAACTATATTCTACTCTAATGTTCAATTAATTAATAACATTTGACCTTTCAATTAATTAATAAATACGATCAAATCTACATTGTGCAGCTGACAAAAATTCTAGGTGAATTAGAGCCACACGCGTTTCAAGGAGTGTGGATAGATTTTACGTCAAGCGTTTGAATCAAAGTTAGGTTTAATGCTTGATAGTTATATGGAAGAATATCGGCAGAAAGAACACGTCGTGTCTCATTCGTTCGAATCTTCCTGTAATCAAAGCGGGTCTCCATCATGCCAAAAAACAGTGTTGAATAATGTACGTGGAAGCCACCAGCCACAAAAAAATCTTAGTTGTGTGATGAACTACAATAAGCTTATTGTCAAATTTGTTAGCTAATGAATGAACAATAGCGTGAAAAAATATATGTAACCTGAAAAGTTTTGGATAAGGATTGTAAAAATGATTTACTCCTTTTCATTTCTCAATTCCTATGCTCTCTAACATCCTGATGATGGATCACTGAGTGTGATCCGAAACGTTGATGAAAAAAGCTCTAACACAATCAAAAAATCCAGAAATTAACAATCTTCAGCACTATGGATTGTGGAAATCTAATAGCATTAATAGAAGTGTTTTTGTTGAGAATTGAAATCAATACTTATTCAAACGCATGAGGAGCTGGGATGATTACATCACCAGATCATATGACTTCGAATAAATCAGAGGCACAAAGAAATCAGGGGCACATGGTATGGCTGCAAGTTCTGTTATACAAGTTCTATTTCTCATGTTACGCTATGGTATCTAGCTTCGTTAGGGCTCAGTGTTGGGGTTGAGCTTAATACTGCTTTCATGATTCAGGGTACTCATGATCTAGGTAATTTAGGGAATACCATCAATTTAAAATATGGTTTCTCTGTGGTGTTGTGCAAATATAATGGTGGAAAATTTGTACTTTTGAATGAGAGGTAGGAATAGAGTATTTACACCTGGTTTGTAGCATAGTTAGGTAAACCTAGGGAATACCATCACTTTAAAACATGATCTTGGTCTGGTGTCGTGAAAGAACAATGGTGGAGAACTTGTACTTTTGAAAGAGAGGTTACAAGTTCAAACTCTATAGGGGTAGGATATTTACACCTCGTTTGCAGCACAAATAGGTAAACATAGGGAAAACCATCACTTTAAAACATGGTGTTGGCCTGTGTGTTGTGAAAGTACAATGGTGGAGAACTTGTACTCTTGAAAGAGAAGTTACAAGTTCAAATTTTGTAGAGGTAGGGTATTTACACCTCTTCTGTAGCACAGAGTTAGGTGTGTTTACGTGTGGGTTTACAACAAAATAGGTGAGTCCTACATGGAGTACACCCATATTACTACATATCATCAGTAGACATATGATTAGACCCCATATTATAGACTATAAAAAAATCCATTTCGTATGGTGATTGGATTGGTTTGAGCCTAAAACCCATCTGAGGGTTAGGGTCGAGGTCAGCGTCAAGAACATGCCTGAGCCCAGAACTGACCTAGGTCACCTTAGAGACTAGGCGTACCTGAACGACCTGACTAAAATGGTTGACTTGTGTGACATGGGAGCGCCATCACTTGGCAGCATAGAGACAGGGCCCAATTTTGGGACCGGGTTCCGTGCCAAGGACTGAAAACATAAGAATCCAGTCATAGGTAGGGATTAATAAATTTTACTGTAACTAGAATTCATGTTAACTAGGCCTAAATAATATACAACTACCCACTACTACTAGTCTAAATGAATGTACGAACCAAGTACCTGTAGTCCGATGGTGTAGTTGGCCACAGAGCCAAGTTGACTAGTTGTTTAGGCTTTAGTGCCAGACCCATCAAGTCGCCCCAGTCCAACTTCTGATCTTCATCAACCACAAACATATTACCATAGCCTTGAGGATCTCCTGCTTGCGGAGCATACTTTTGCTTCTCATCTAAGGAAAGACTAAAAAATTCATTAGCCGCTCCTCTCATGCGATCTATCAAAGAATGTGGAATTCCATGGTTCACAACCTGAGGATCACCCGGCCACCATCAGCACAAACTACAAACCCAAAGTACCAGAAATATATGAGTGTTAATTATATTTTCTGATAGAAGTTTATGGTACCTGAAAGAAGCCCCATTCTACGCAGGCCTTAGAAAGAATGTCCATCTCCTTCTGTCTTTCATGATTGTCAGAGGGCAAGAGTAGCTTTTCCATGTCGATTACAGGAACTGTCAAGAGAGAAGGAAGTGGCGTTGAAGATGGCCTCTCATCTTCTGATCTGATGTATCTCTGGGGAATGTCATTAGGTTTCTTTAGTGCAAGCTCCTGCACACTCTCTACACCAACAAAATGGTTTCCCCAGTTTGGATTACTGAAAGATTCACCGGCATGGTTTGCAGAGGAAGCCATTCCTATTCTAATTTGCCACCCACAACAGGAAACCTATCAGAATTATAATGCAGGCTATGAAAACCAAGCATAAAATGTGAATTCAGGACTATTGTGTGGTTGTTATTTAGAGGGACGACGGCGCTCGCTGTAGCCTTTCCGATGATGGAGAGACCCCACCACTACGCTTTGTCGATAAGGAAAATGTATCACTACAGGGGACCATCAGGCTATGCAATGACACCTGGTGGAAACTCGCCAGTTTGGGAGTGGGCATATGCATTACCTTGTTTGGTATAGTTATAGAGTTGCCCCACGTTTTGGACTATTCGTTCAGGTATTGAAAGAGATTTTGTGTAATTGGTGATAAAGGGTATTCAAAGGGTCTGCATTCAAGTAGTTAAGAATGATATATATGTATATTTTTACATGAGTATTTTATGAAGTGTCATACACCTTATCAATTCTTAATCCTATTTATTTATTTAATCCTCTTCACATATGTCATCTTACATCACTGATCATTAGTCTCCCTAATCTAATCCTAATCTACCCCCTAATAATTGGCATTTGCTTAATCCTTAAGTGAGGTCAACCCTCCCTATCAAATCAAGAACATGGGAATTTGTACGTGTGACATGGGTCTCGATACCATGTCACATGGGTCTTGTCACATTAAAGAACCATCTCCCTCTCAACTCACCCCATGGTGCCACTTGGCACCATCCCATGAGGTGAGAGGACAAGATCGTCCTCTACCTTTGATCTTCATCAAACAATCTTAATCATTATCTCCCCTTATCATATATATCAAACACTTAGCCATTTTATGATCACTCACATTTTATCATTGGATTGTCATTATGCTACAAAAATTATATGAGCACACATCAAAATAGACAATCTTGGGAAAATCAACTCAATGAGGGGCTCACCATAGTTCATTTTCATCCACTTCTATGATGGTTTGATCTTTTCACACCTAATATTGAGTGTTTTGTTTGACCTTTGTGTTGTTTGTTTTTTATTGTTTAAATCATTCACATTGGTATGAAATTTATGCACACAAATGTTATTCACAATTTGCACATAAACTCCAAACCACCAATATTAAATATCAATCAATAATAAGAGCAACATTATCTTAGGCTTATGACTAACTGTATATTATATGTATCAATCCATTACTAACTAATTGTATTGAAGATAGTATTATATAGAATCTAAAATTATAAAATTTCAAACCAATATTACTAAAATAGCAATAATAAATAATTAATATTGATTTTATTAATTTATCCTTTACTTCTATCCCTCACCTTGAATTAAATAAATTCACTTATTTAATTAAGTTTAAACCTTATCCTCAAATCGTCCAACTAAATCAATCAATTAATACCTACATAATTAATTGATTTAAGGTAATTAATCCTCATTTTAAGTATAATGCATTGTTATCATTTGTAAGGTAAAAATCATAATGCAACTTAAATAGTCATCGATTTTGCATTTGTGAATCTCTTTTCTCTAAATCTTTTGTATCAACTCATGGTACTCTACCCTTTTGATGTTTTCCCTCAAAAACTTGGAGGGGAAAATTACATAAATAACAAGAAAAAACCCCTTGAATTAGTAATAAAAAATACACCAACAAATAGAATTAAATTTGAAAAATTAAGGAACACTTTATTTCAAAAAGATCAATATTTTGTTATAACATTACTTAAAAATGATAAAATTTTATAATATATATACATCATTGGGGGTTACCAAATATATTATTAATGGATAGGAAACTTGAGAAAGAAATTGATTGTATGCACTCTAGCAGCATGCATTTTCCTCATATCCATGATAACATTTATTGGCACATAAAATCATGCATTTTACATTGCATCTACAACACTATATCTTTAAAATATAAGGAAATATATCATGATTATTTTTTTCCTTATTAGTTTTCTAGATCAATGGAATGACCGCCTAATCCAAGTATAATAATATATAGATTGATTTGTTACTCATTTGATGCATTTCACACTAACTAGTGGGCTTGAATACTATGCACATATTTTGGAAAAGTTAGCAAATGATTTTTTCCATTGAGTTGTTTAGTCATGTAATACTAGCTATATTCTTGATGTTTGAACTTCTTATATAAGGAGGGATGCTCTTCATCCTCAAGGTTGCTTGCAAGAGCCACTTTATCATATAATCCTGGATGATTAAACATAGCAATAGATAATCTTTTCCTCTCCTTGTTTGTCACTACTTGATGTTCTATACTCTTATAGATTCCATTTGTCATCGTTGTAACATCCAAAAAGTGCAGAAGAGAGATCAGAGCAAACATGGACAATGATCAGGCCATAGCTCGGAGGCATGAGACTGAGCAGCAATTCACAGAGATTAGAGCCTTGTGTACTGGGCCAGTAGTTGCATTTGCCAAAGAGTTAGTCGGAGTCGGGGAGAGGGAGGCTTATTATCGAGATTTATATGAGACAAAGGTTCCTCTAGAGAGACGATCCCCTAGCTTCTCAGAGGCATGTAGCAATAGGTCACAGACTAGGACCCTCACCAGGACAGTTAGCACAGAGGGTGTGGAGCAGCCATGTAGATCAGGTCCATATGATAGGCCCCACTCAGCTCATAGGTCATTGGGTTCCCGACATCAGTCATCCACACACTCTAGTCGTGACAGCAGTGGCAGTTTAGGATAGGGACTCTTCTTGATATGTATCAAGATATTGTATTATGATTATATAGCCTACAGGCTTCCATATTTATTGATACATTATGACATTGTGATGTGACACTGTTGAGCGATATATATATATATATATATATATATATATATATATATATATATATATATATATATATATATATATATATATATATATATATATGATTTTGGCAGCGATTCTCATGATATGCATTTCTATTTATTGATTATGCAGTCGTTTATTTGTGCATGTTATGTTTATATGATATGCCTTGTGATGGATGATTGTATCTACTTTATGATGTGTTTATGCAGCCTATGATGTGATCTTGATTCTATGTGATGATATATGTATTAATATGTATGATGTCAATAGATTGTTATGTATGCAATGTATAATTATGAGATGCAATGTGATGTTATATGTGCAATGCTTTCTACATGTGATGCCATACAGATGTAATGTGGTGCATGTATCTATAGTTGTTATGTACATGGAATGCTTATGATTTGTATTGTATAATGATGAATGTCTATGATGCCATGATGTCCTAGATATGATAAATGCCTATATGTTTGTATTTTTCTAGCATGTATGTGCATGCAGGATGATTTATATTGTTGTGTGTCATGGGGCTCCATCAGAATGCAAGAAAGAAGAACTGTTAGTATGAAAAGAAAGATTGAAAAATATTGCTAGTAATGTGATAGATATTAGTATTAGCAATCTTCAATGTTTCGCTGTATCACAAAAGGTGTTGCAATTTATCATCACTGGGTGGGACTAATACAAATGGAGAAAAACACCATGATATGACATAGATCAAGGTGTGCAAGGTCATCCACTTGCTAACAATAGATAGTCGCAGACAAGGATTGTCGTTAACTCATACTAAAGGCACAAGTTGCCCTAGTCTTTTTGTCAAGATAAACCACAGACAACAAAGAAAGTAAAAGACGGGTCATGAGACGTCATCGCTCCTCTAAATCCTTCATGGGACATCCTTGAGGAAACTAGTAACATGACTCAAAATCCAATTTAAAAGACAGTTGAAAAACAACAGTTAAAGAAAATAGAATTGTGATACATCATTGCTTCTCTAAATCCTCCATGGGACATCCTTCAGAAAGCTAGTAACATAATTCCCATCATAAATTCAAATGAAAAGATAAGATAAATAAGCCATAAAGTCAAAAAGCCAATAAAATATTTGCCAAAACTTGATCTGTTTGTTTGATTTGTTTTGATTGATAAAAGAATTGATTGATAAAGCCTAATTTTAGGAGATACACATACCGGAGAAGAATTTGAGTTTGGTTTCGATGTTATGACTATCTGTATAAGGCATGACAAAGCCTGGTTTCAGAAAGACATATATCGTATAAGACTTTGAGTCAGATGTCATTGATGTGATAACCTGTGTAAGGCTATGTTTGATTGTTTGATAATGTCAAAATGTAGGAAGGACTCATCCTGTATAAGACATAAATTGTTTTACTGATATCTATATTCAGGAAGGACTTATCCTGAATAAGACAAAGGTTGATTGTTTTATTTGGCAAGTTGTTTGATTTGACTTAGAGACATTGTTGACTTGTTCACCAGATTAATGCATGACTTGATATGATGTGCTGACAATTGATTGTGTGTGATGACAAATCCTAAAGGATTGACCTAGTGCGGCCTCGGGGGATCATTGATTGATGACCTTGCCTACGTTATACACGTAGAGACCTCGTAGTTCGACTTGACTTTGACCAACAAGACTGACTACAAATAGAAGACATGTGTGATAGTGAATGTAATGAACCCTAAAGGACTGACCTAGTGTAGCCTTGGGGGCTCATCGCTTGAAGGCCTTTCCTACGTTATACACACAGAGACCTCTAGTTCGACACAACCAATGACCTTGTCATATAGACATATGGATTGAATCATGATTTTATACAGACAAACCTAAACAGACTAACCTAATGCCTTGGGGGGACATTGGCAGATGGCCTTGCCTACATCCAGTCGCAGAGGCAACATAGTTTGACAAACGACGACTAACAAATGCAACTAACTCTGACTTTGTTTTTGGATTTTTGCCATGTTTTGATTTTTTTGTCCTTTTGAAGTTTTCTGATGTTTTTGTGTTTTCTTAGGTCATTTTGTGATGTTTTTGGATTTTTATATGGTTTCACGTCTTCAACACAGCCAATCGAAGAATCAATATGACACATGTCAAGTGTTTGCCCCTAGTCGAGTATAAGACCAATTGCTTATGAATAGGGTAAAATGGCGGATATGAAATGCACTCGATGTCAATCATTCCAAGTTATGGGAAAGACTACCACTTATTACAAATGGTATGTATGAGTGATGGACGAGAATATAAGGAATATGTGCAGGGACAAGTAGTATGTATAGGGAATAGGTAGTATATACAAGGATAGGGTGTATGTACAAGGATATGCTAGATTAGAAAAATAGTAGACAAAGGAGCAGAGTCAACTACACATGGCACCTATTTTCCAGGTTTTCACCATGGTACCTATCCAAAGCGCCACTAAAGTGGTTTTCACTATTGGAAGAATTATTTGTCTTTACTATTTTTTGGATTATCTAGTTTTTTTGGTGTTACCAAGATGCCTGTTTTCTAGGTTTTCACCTTGGTAACGATCTTTTTGATTTTTTTTGTATTTTTGCTAATTAAGACAAGGCTCTCAGAATCTGTGTAGAACTTCTTCAGATGAAGACTATTGATTGGCGAGGACAATGGTTCCCCTTCAAGAGTAGAGAGTTGGTACGCTCCTAATCCAAAGGCTTCTATAACAATATAAGGTCCTAACCAATTTGGTTCAAACTTTCCTGGTTTTTCTCTTTCTACTTGATTCTTTAGGTTCTCCATTAAAACCAAATCACCAATGTCAAAGTTTTTGTTCAAGACCTTCCTGTTATAGCTACGATGAAGGTGATTCTGATATGCTTGGAGATGGTCTAGTGCCTTCTGTCTTCGCTCATCCAAGAATTCTAGCTCATGGAGTCTCAATACTAGGTACTCTTAATCATCAATGTGGCCTTTCAAGGATACCCTTAGGGAAGGAATCTCAACCTCAATAGGAAGAATAGCTTCAGAACCAAATACTAGTGAATAAGGAGTGACGCTAGTGGGATTACGGATAATTGTGCGATAATCCCATAAGGCAAGATTAAGCTATAAATGCCTATCACAACCAGCATCATTGATAGTCTTTTTGAGGATTCTAATGATGGTTTTGTTAGACGCCTGCTTGGCCATTACCTTGTGGGTAGTGGGTATGTGCAGGATCATGGTGCGCCAAAAAGTGGCAATATTTGTAGGGTATGTGGCTGACGACTTTTTTCACCCAAAATTAATGAAAAGAAAAAGGTTTTTAGAGGAGATTCTCAGCTTTCCAAAAATATAAATTATGATTTAATTTGAATTTAATAAATAATTATTATTCATTTTCTATTAGAATTACGACTAAAGTCCTAATCGATAGGCTGATTGAAAAACATCTATAACTTTCAAAGCGGTATCATATTTTTTGAATCAAAACATGTGTCACATTCTATGCTTCACATAATATAGGATTAAAAAAGAAAATTAAATTTCATGAAGTTTGACCAAGTTAAGGTGGTCAACGGATGAGTTTTATATTTTCTAAAAGTTGTAATAAAAATTCATAATTAATTATTTACTTGGAAAAAATTATAAAAAATATGCATCACATCCGGACATGAGTCCTCTACTTATATATAAAATCTTACAAAAAAAAATATTATCATTTTACTATGGTTAGGGTGGTGAATGGACACCTACTTCTTATTTTTCCCTGAAATTTAAGTACTCTTTGAAATTTCAAATCTTCACTAAATAGATTTTATTTATTTTTAAATAAACCTAGTATTTTAGAAACTACATTCAATTTTCTACAAATTCTATTCTTACATATTTTTGAAATAATATAGATAACTTATTCAAATATTTACATCAAGTTGCCTAACACTGATTTTTCTGAATTTTTTGCCACTTAAGGGCCTATTTTTTGCACAATGATCATGCACATACCCTAGTATGGAGTGGAAAAGTGATGTTGAATATGAAATTCATCACAAAGATGGCAGACTTTTTGATTCTTAAATGGGTAGCCATTATCAGTGATTATGGATTGAGGGACACCATATCGATAGATGATATAGTTCAGAATAAACTTAGAGATTTGTGTGTCGGTAATGTATGTCATAGGAATAGCTTCAATCCACTTCGTAAAATACTCAATGGCAGTGATAATGAATTTGTGGACATTGGATGATATGGGGTGGATCTTACCTATGAGGTCGAGTCCCCGTTGGGCGAAGGGCCATGGTAACGTTATAGGACAGAGCTCCTGTGTTGGTGCATGTATCAAGTCTCCATGAACTTGGCATTGATAGAATTTCGTTACAAAGACATATGAGTCCTTTTCCATAGTAGGCCAATAATAACCCAGTCTCATAATATTTTTGGCTAAGGTAGGAATGCTAGAATGGGAACCACATATACCCTCATGCACCCCACACAAGGTTGCTTGTGCTTTAGTAGAATCAAGACATCTCAGTAGGGTATTATCTAAGGCGCGTCTATATATGGTGTCTCTGACGATGTTGTATTTGGCTGATTTGCAGAGGAATGTCCTACGTTGGTTGTTTGATAGGCCAGTGGGTATGACTTCGACATGAAGGTAGTCATAGATTTCTTTGTACCATGGGGAATCAGGACCAACAATGTCACACACCATTTCAGAATATGGGATATCGTAGGCTAGGACCAAAAGTTGTTCTACCAAGAACTCAAACTTAGGCATGTTGTTAGGAATGTCTAGAAGTGATGCAATTGTAGACATAGCGTCTGCTACCCTATTTAAAACACAAGGTATCTAATGAAATTTGACTTTTCCAAATTAATCTTTAAAGCTATTAGCCATTCGTTTGTATGGAGCAAGCTTCTCATCCTTAGTCTCATATAATCATCATTTACCTATCTGATTACTAGTTGAGAATCACCATATACCTGTAGATTCTTAATTTTCCACTTGATTGCCATGCTCAACCCTGTGACTAGAGCTTCATACTCTGCTATGTTGTTAGTACATGGGAATGTAATCCTGAATGACTTAGGGATGGAATCACCCTATGGTGTGATAAATAGTATACCAGCCCCTGAGCCATGATTTGTATGTGAGCCATTAAAGTATAGTTTCCATGTTATGTTTGTGTTTATGGTGAATATAAACTCATCAGGAAAGTCTAGAACTAATGGGTGATCTGCTTGTATTGATGCATTAGCTAATGCATCAGCAATGACTTGTCCTTTAATATCCTTTCTTTCTACATACTAGATATCATACTCACTAAGTATCAGAACCCATTTGGCCAGTCGCCATGTTAATGCTGCCTTGCTAAGAAGATATTTCAAAGGATCTATTTTGGCAATCAACATTGTTTGATGGTTTAGCATATACTGCCTTAGTTTTTGGATAACAAATACTACTGCAAGACATGCATGTTCAATGGTACTATAGTTGAGCTCATAACCTACCAAAGTCCGACTGATATAATAGACTGCCCTTTCATGACCTTCATCATCATTTTGTGCAAGTAATGCTCCGAGTGATGAATGGGTTGTTGTAATATAAAGAATCAATGGTCGTCCTTCAACAAGTGGCATTAAGACTGGTGGTGTGAGTAGATATTCTTTAATTAGTTGAAAATCCTTGTTGCACCTAGTTGTCCATGCAAAGGGCACCCCTTTCTTAAGTAGATGTTGAAAAGGATGTGTCTTATCTGCTAACTGCACTACAAATCTTTTGATGGATTGCAATCTTCCTTGTAATGTCCTTAGTTGACTGAGATTAGTTGGTGGAGGAATGTCTATGATTGCTTTTACCTTGGCTGGATCCACTTCAATGCTTCTTCTAGAAATGATATAACCTAATAGCTTTCCTAACTTGACTCCAAACACACATTTCTTGGGATTGAGTCTCACTTTATACTTCTCTAGCCTTTGAAATATCTTGTCTAAAACCTGTAAATGTTCTGCCCTTATCTTGGATTTAACAATAAGGTCGTCGACATAGTCCTCCATAAGAGTGTGTACTAGATCATGAAAGATGGTGGTCATGGCACGTTGATAGGTTGCTCCAGCATTTTTGAGTCCAAAGGGAATAACATTCTAGCAATACGTTCCCCAAGGACAAGTGAAAGTTGTCTTAGGTTGGTCTTCAGTTGCAATTTTGATCTAATTATATCCTGAAAATCCATCCATAAGGGACAACATCTCATAACCTGTTGTCATGTCTACTATCATGTCTATGTTAGGAAAAGGGAAGTCATCCTTAGGACAAGCCTTGTTGATATCTATGAAATCGGTATAGATGTGGATTCCCCCAGTTGGTTTAGTGACTGGTACAAGATTGGAAATCCAATCTGCATAGTCGATTTATCTAATGAAACCAACGTCTAACAGTTTCTTGAGTTTTGCCTTGACTAGTAAAGCAATTTGTGGATGCATTTTCCTCAGTTTCTATTTCACTAGTTTGACACCTGGTTGTAAGGGTAAGTGATGTAAAACAAGTTTAGGATCCAACACAAGCATGTTTGCATATGACCAGGAAAATTTTATTTGTCTATGTGCAAATAAGTTCTGGAATTTTGGCTGCTCTTTTGTTGTCAATGATGCTGCAAAATAAACCAGTCGACGATTCTCTTTTGTACCTATGTTGACTTCTACTGATTCTTCAACGAGCATGGGTGACTTTTCCTATGCAACGGGGAGAATGTTCAAACCTCCATCCATAGCTGCCTCAGAGAGGTTTTCGCCTTCGGATGCATCCTTTCTTTTTACTTTTTCATCATCTAAAGGTGCCTTTCAATTTTCACCTAAAGACTCGTCCTTTTTATCTTGTTTATTATTTTTCTCATTTTTGCGATTGGAGGGTTGAACATATTCCCAAAAATATGCTTTGTTGTCCAAGTCAATGGTAAAACTAACCTTGTGATCACCGTTAGGTATGCCTTCTCATAATCCTAGGAACTCAGCAATTGCTTCGTCGTTCTCAAAAATATCTAAGACGGGTGTGTCTTGTTGGTCCCAATCAATGAGTTGGGGATAGACTAAGGACATGTCATCGTCGGAGTTATCAAAGTTTAATGGGGTCAAGGTAAGGACTAAGTTATTCATATGGCCACAAAATTCTTGTATTAAGTCATGTTTGCTCTTAGGTTTAGGTCTAGGTAGATTGAGAGGTGGACCTAATGCTAAGGTTTGGTTATCTAAAATAGATGGATCAGGTTGCCAAGAGGTAGGATCAAGTGATTCCCAATAGTAGTGTGTAAACCATTCATCTTTTGTCATATTCTTTGGTGGACAGGAATTCAATGGATATGGTGAGGATCTTAACATTAAGTCAAGTTCTCCAAATAGCTTGTCAAGGTCCATGGAAGAAGTAGAGGATAGGGAATCCCACTTACAGTCGTTGGAGTCAGGGGAGTCACAATGATATTGGTCTGATGGTTCGTGAGATGTCTTAATATCTTCTAAAGTACTTACTTCCTCAATTAAGGGTGTGTGGTACTAGGAATGCCAATCTGAATCGGTTGAAACCCTAGCCCTAATCCTTTTGGCCACTGAGAAACAAATATTGGTTCAATCCTCCCGTCTTGATTTAAGCCTAAACCACTATGTCCATTATATCCCTTGCTCTGCATGATTGTGAAACCATTTCCATATAGATTTGTAGGAATGTGAGCAAGTGAGAGAGGTTCTTCATCACCTTCTCTATATAGCCAGGAGGTGACATCCTCTGTTTTCACAGCCTCTTTGCTTAATTCTCCCCATTTAGTGAAAGTTGTTGTGGGAGGAACATGTATAGTGACCATAGATTGTCTCCTATCTTATGTAGGTAAACCATGTGACTTAGGAGGAATCAAATGGCTAACATGCAATAAGATAACTTCATGTAATACTCTCCACAACCCTTATCTTGGATCTCAACCCTAGGAGTGGTAGGAATTGAGGGTGAAATAGATGTTCGAGTGAGTGTGGATGGATCAACATAGGAAGATGGATTGGATGATGAAGCCTCTTGGTTTACTGGCACTTGGCGTTGGGGGATCTCTTTTAGATTGGTGCAATATTGGAATGGATCTAGGTCACCATCTATAGTTACTTTTGTGCCATTGTAAGGGAATTTGAGACACTGATGATATGTGGAAGGGACTGCCTTCATGGCATGAATCCATGGTTTGCCTAGCAGAAGGTTATAAGGAAGGGTGAGATCCAAGACCTGGAACTTTGTCTCCACTATCGCAAGACCAATGCCGATAGGAGGTGTTACCACCCCCTTGATTTTTGTTCCTCATCATCATAAGCTTTAATGATAATAATTTTGGTTGTGTCTATGCATGCTTATGAGAAACCTAATGCCTTAATCAATTTTAAAGTGCATAGATTTAACCCTGCTCCTCCGTCTACCAAAACTCATCTAACTTTGGTGTCATCAATAAGGACTTCTAGATGTAAAGGGTCATTATGGTTTGTCTTTTCAGTTGCATAATCTTGTTGAGAAAATGTGGCATGATGATTATTAATCAAATAGCCCACCATTTCTTGGAAATGATTGACATCAAGATCATTGGGGACCATGGTGTTTTGTAAATCCTTATCTAGAATGGATTGATGCTCAGGACAGATACGCAATAGTTCCAAGATTGAAATTTGGGTTGGGGTCTTCCCCAACTAGTCAAGTAGGTTATATTGTGACTTGGAAGGTTGTGGTGTCTACTATGATGGAGGACCTTGGATAGTGATCTTCGTATGACAAGTGTTGACTACACACTCATGATTTGTATTGATAGTAATGGTATTGATATTCTTATCAGTGGCACGAAGATGGTGAATGGTTTTTCCACTATTATAATCGTGCTTGATACTTGCATAGTTGGCTGACATATTGGTCTTAGTACTTGAATTGGGAACAGTTCCTTTCCCATGGTCATGTAGTGGATCAGAAAAGACTTGATGATCAGTGTTTGAGGATTTTGGTTTCTATTCACTAACTTCAATTATTCTCCTTTTGACAAGAACTTGTATGATCTTCAGTTGGCAACAATTTTGTAGGTTATGTCCCTTAGTTCTATGATAATCACAAAAGGAATTGTCATCCCACCAAACTGGTTTAAATTGTCCTGGATCGTATTGTCTAGGCTCTTGCAGCTATATAAGATTATGTTGTAACAGTTGCTTGAATACAGACTCAATGGGTTCCCCTAAGGGAGTGAACTCACGTTTTTGAAACCTCCTTTATTGTTGCAAACGCTGAGTATTTTGGACCATATTGGGAGGTTGATTGACAACATTAAGTATGTTGGAAGAAGTGTTAGGTCCTTGTAATGTAATGATTGGTCCTGCTTGTATAGTTTTAAGATCAACTACCCATCATTGGTGATGTTTTTGTTGCGAGACCAAAATCTATTTTTGTCATTGGAGGTGTTTTGCACAATCGGGTTTCTATTGGATGTTGATGTCTTAAGTTCACCTTTTTTAATGAGATCATTTTCTATGATGACCCCTTTTTCCACTAGTTCCGAAAAAGATGTACAACAATGTACCCTTAAGTTACTCCTTAGTTTTGCATGAAGGTTTTCATGGAACATAGTAACTTTTTGTTTTTCAAGTATCTCGATAGGACACCGGCTAGCTATAGTCCTCCATCTCTGGAAGAAGGCGATAGATGTTTCACCTTCATCTTGTGTTGTGTGACACAAGGTTGTTATATTTATCTCGTGGTCTATGTTGAAGGAGAATTGTTCAAAAAACTTCTCAGCCAGTTCACCCCAAGATCTGATGCCATAGTCTAGACTTGAAAACCACTCTAGTGCAATTCCTATAGGACTTCTTGGAAATAGTCTCGTAAGATACATGGGGTCATAAGCGACATCTATGCATATGGTAAAAAAATCCCTTATATGTTCTATTGGATTCCATTTTCAATGGTACTTAGGGAGATTCAGTATGACATACCCGTGAGGAAAAGGGGTCATGTACAATGATCTATCAAAGGGAAATGGGCATATGTCCTTTATTGAAAAGGATTTCTTAGTTGACACCGCCATGTTGTCCATTTGTGTTTGTAGTGCATGCATTTTTTTTTGCAAGACATCAACCTAGGTCAATGATGTGCTTGGTGGATTATGTGGATTTGGGTATGTATTCTGGAATTCAAGGTCTCGTAATGGGTTTCGATTTAACGTTGATATTTGAGGTGGGTTTGGATTCAAAATGTTGGTAAATGTATGCTGGTCCGAAATATACATAAATTGGTTTTGACTTGGGATCTGTGTGAAGGAATTTTGAGTACCGCTCTGGGAGAAGGGATTCTGATTCAGAATCTGTGTAAATTGGTGTTGACTTGGAATCTAGGAGAATGGGTTCTGAGTACCCATCTGCGAGAACAAATTCAGATTTGGAATCTATGTGAATATATTCTGATTGTTGATTTGGGAAGATGGATTCTGATTGCCATATTGAAATGAGGGAATGCCTCTTGTTTGTGTAATCCATGGTATAGTACTAGTGACTTGAGCACTAGGTATGGCCATCGATTGTGGTATGGTGCTCGTGACACTAGCATTAGGTATGGTTGTTGACTGGGATATTGTACTTGTGACATCGACATATGGTGTAGAAGCTGGTGTTTTAGGTCTTTTACTCCCAACAACAGGACCAGAGGGAGTGGATGATGATCCCCCTACAATGAAATTAAATCCTGATGTCATGTTGGGCATACCAAATGGAGAAGTATGGACTGTTGTACTATGTGTAGGTGTGCCAGATGGCATAGTTATGTTGACCTGAGGTATAGTAGTACTAGCAGTCATTGTGTTCATCCCTTGTGTAGGTTGAGTTTGTAAGGTGCTAATATCAAATCATGTAGGTAAGGTAGCGCCTTCAGCTAGAAATTTGGCTAAGTATTGTTGACGATCATTTGCTAGGTACTCATCCACAAAAGAGGAAAATTTAGGGTCTTGTGCAATAGCCTCAATGTCTTCTGTCATAATGTTCCCTTCAGTGTTTCTAGTGGTGAATTTGTCCAGTAAAGTCTTGTGAGGTCTTGAGGAAAATGGATTGATGAATTCGTTTGGGTTCGACATCTTTTCTCTCTCTCTTCTCTTAGACCTAGTTTCAACCATGTAATATAAGCTCAATATGCAAGAAATGCAAAACTACATCTATGGACAATATGACTCTAGTCTATGTTTTTGGGATTTTCTAAATGAAAAATAGGGAATGTTCTAGGATGACGCTAGTCTAAAATGACAATATCTAAAGATGCAAAGTCTAAGAAAACTTCTAAGGTAATCAATTTTGTAAACCCGAGACAGAGGGACCAACTACCTAAAGTCTAACCAAGGCGCCAATTTAGTTAAGTCAAGGAACCAATGTAGGACGAGGATCAAAGACAAGTTGAGTTTCCTAACTAGACTGATGAGCTAAGAGGACTCTCTATAGGACAAAGGATAAGATGATAGGACTAGGTTCAATGACAAATTTCGTTCATGCAATGGTTTTTCCAAAGTGTAAAAAGTGGACCTATTCTAAAGTTTGTAAAACTGATCTTCTTAGAAGGTTAAATCTAAAGGCAATATGTACTCAAGGATGAAAGTAAGACTCAGAATTGGAATGACTATAGTAATGACTAAATGATACTGAAAGGATGCAAGATTGAGAAAATTGTTTCAGGTTTCTGTCCAAGGACAAGTTTAAGACAGATGAAAGACAGGTATAACAGTGTTGACTGGATAGTGATTGTGAATTCTAGTTTTCTAATAATCTGGAAAATGTGTCACGGGGTTTATCAAATACAATTATCTTTCATAGTTGTGGCTTTCTGTCAATCAGTTGCGTGTTTCTGGTAAATGTTCAGTATCTGGTGTCAAATAGATGCAGTTAAGTTTCTAACAGATGTAACTCATAATAGCAATTGTGACTCAAAATATAACATATGTGGTTTTCCATAAACCAAATGCAAGCTAATCTGGCAGATGCGACTACACTAAACAGATACGACTAAAAAATGACAGATGCGACTCTAAAAATTAATTGCGACCTTTTGGTGAATAGTTACGACTCTGTTGTATTTTCAGTGAATTGAGATATAAAACTGACGCTGTTTTCTATGATCAAGTTCTGGAAAACAAATACAATCTTAAGACAAAGTGTTTTTAGTTTGATTTTGGACTCAAAGAACGTTTAAGTTGACAATAGACAAGTACAATCCTAATAGGCCAATAGGCCAAGGGTTTGTATACTTGGTAAAGCCCACTGATATACCCCAGATTGGTGTGAAACACCTTTCCTTCTTGAGAGAGGATAGCTTTGAATTTTGGTGGCATTAGCTCCCCTCCACAGCTCATTAACGTCATTCGAGCACACCAACTTCGGATTCTTTGGTAATGACTTCCCAAGAACTGCTATCTCTACCCAAGGGGATCATTAGTGATTGTCTTTGGGTGTGATACTATACCCTACACTATACCAAGCAACAGTCAAAAAATGGTTGGTCTCTAAAACAAAAGGTGTTTAATATAGGCATTCTGTTTGTAGGGCATGATCCATGTAGCGAGAGTCCCCTTTCAGATCCATCTCATCCGAACCATACATGTGATTCTTGGACTTTTCCCAAGAATCCACTTTTATATTCCGGCTGGAATTCCCTTGAGTTCAAGGTGCTACCAGTCTGAGTCGTCCTGGGTTGAGTACTTTTTCCCACCAGAACAGGCCCAAGTTCTAGAGTTAGTAACTGTTTCTCTTACACCCAGGATCACATGAATGCGCAAGGGGAGAGGATACTTCGATGTACCAAATCGTGAGGGTAATTACACAGTTGTGCTTTCGCACCAAACATAGTAGACACTTGTTAATTTTAAACCAAATGAAAGATTTGCTACACTACCAAACAATCTATTTCAAAGAAGTAACTAGGTTCTCCGACATGCATTATGTAGAAAGATTCATTAGTACTTTGATATTGGTCTCTGACTATCGATCTGCAAAAACTTCGTTAAATCCCCAAGACACACACTGAAAATAGAAGATTAGTGAAAACAAAACCACGAAAAGGAAACTATAAATTGAAAATATAATCCTAAAATATACCAATCGAATGCATTGTTTTCTTTGTCAAATGCATCTCGGTATTTTACCAATCAATTGTGGCTCAAAAAATGATAGATGTATCGTAATTTGTCAGATACGTCTTTTCTTATGTCATATGCGGTTCAGAAAGTCAATTATGTCACTTCGTCACACTAATGCGTCTTTGAATGTCAATTGCGGTGTTTCGTCAAGCAGATGTGTTGTTCCATACAAAAACTTGCAAAATGAAATAAAAATCTACAAATATGCGAAGATGGTGTCTTCACATCAGGTTCACCAAATGTAACATCCAGATAGTGTAGAAGAGACAGATCAGAGAAAACATGCAATCTAATCTAAGAACTCTAAATGCTATCTAATGTTAAGCAACAAAGAACAAAGGAAAGTAAAAACGTAAGTAAACTGAACAATCTCGCCCAATATGTACTTATTTCCATGTATCATCTCGATTGCCCTTCTCCATTTTTCTGTTGTAGTATAATTGCCCTCATATTTTCAAATTTCGTGCAAGTATAGCCTATGATAGTGATTTAGCAAAACATCGAAGATTCAAGATAGTTGCTCCAAAAAGTTATAATATTTCGAGAGAGATTGGAATGAAGAATGACAAATCAATTTATAGAAAACTGATTATTCGAACGACAGGCTAGGATCGAAAGATCAACAGATGGTTGAGATCAACAAATTAGACATGTATTATGATAACTGTTAGTAGTGACATGAGTGATACAAATTAGAAATAGAATTAAAGATTAAATAAATGATTTAATCTTCAAGTTTGGTATTTGAAAACAAAAGAATTATCTTTGCATGACAAAGATAAAGATGGATTAAAGCAACTCCCGTTCGAACGCACGCACAAGGTTTAATTAATTAAATAGGAATATTTAATTAATCTGCATGTACACGCAATCAAGTTAGAACTGAATGATTGAATGATTTGACAAAGATATTACTCGAGAAAGCCACTCAGACATTAAATCAAGAGTTAAGCGGCGATTAAAATAGATCTTTGAGTCGAGTAAAGTGAATACTTAGATAATTTGCACAATTATCTAAATATAGAGAATGCGTTAAAATATGATTTATGAATTAAATAATTCATTTAATTCAAGATTTGATATTTGAAGAATAATTAAATAAATAAGATTGATTTAATTAGTGATGAAGGGATTAAATGAATAATTAAATAAATAAAATGATTTATTTAATTGCAGTTGAAGTATGGTAAGGAGTAAATTAAATAAGAATTTATTTAATTTGACAAGAAGGATAAGGTTAATTAGTAACATAATTAAATAAAAAAAAATTATTTAATTAATCAGATAGAATAAAGAAAATGTGAATCAATTATTTAATTAATAAAATAAATGAAGACTTTAGAGAATAATTAAATAATTGACATTATTTAATCATGACCATGGAAGAAATATGAATTACTAAGAATATTGAAGTTGCAGGCTTAAACCAGATTTCAGTGTCTACATCTATAATGTAATTAAAATGTTAGATAGAATATTTTATAAATTATTTACACTAGAGACAACTTAATCAACAGCTAAATTGTTAGTGTAAATCCACCTCCCAGGAGAACAATCTATAATATAAACCTTCACATATACAAGAGAAGCAAAGCTCTTTCACTAATGAGTGAATAATAATTAAGATGAAGAATAATGTACATTGGCCTTGCTTATAAAGGAAAGGGGAAAGTCGGTAAAAATGTAACCGACAACAACTACCAACTAACTAAATGCACTAATAAACTATAATGCATTATTCCTAAGTAAACTTAAGCAGGTAAATATCCTATTTACTCTAACACCCCCCCTAAGTGCAACTTAGGGAGATTATTATGCAATATCAAGATGCAATATGGGTCTTGGCTACACAACCATGTTAGGTATCCATTTAAAATGCAATGCAATCTCTCACAATTGGAGAAAAGGAGAAAACCGCATGGGAAAAAAATCCTCTCCAAAGATAGAAAACAAAAACAAGATGCATAGATGGAGGACTCAATAACACCCCCAAGGACTACAGACATCATGTATATACAATTAATGATCCTCCCATAAGAAGGATAGAAGGAGACTAGATAGCCCCCCCATAATGAATAATGTCTTGTAGAAATGGTAAGTGCTTGAAGTCAAAACATAGTCCAATGCCTACAAATAACATTTATCCCTTTGGGAAGAAGATAAACCAAGTACAAATGTAGGAATACTTCTCATTCTAGATAGGAATTAGCAAGTGAAATCCAAATGTGGGATGATAATGTCTTTAAAATATGCTCACGTGTTTCCAAGTCCTTGGAAGATGATGGCACGAACCAATCAGGAACATGCCCAATCACAATAGAAAGTGACAAACAAGGTACCATTGGAAACTAATTTTGAACATTCACCAAAGACAAAGATGGAGTGACAAAAGTTGTACCACAACTATCATCAAATAGGAAAATTAATCCTTCAAATATTTCTTCCAAGTCTGAAATGTGAGATTCCACGAACAATGAACCAATGTTTAATAAATAAGAATCCCAATCAGGAAGACAATGCTAATCCTATTTCTCAGGAATGATGGATGTACTTAATGAAGGTGGATCAACTATCTCTAGTAAAGAATCAAGAACCTCTGAAGCAACTGCAACCTCATCTAAAGTTTCAAAAACCTCTAAAGGATCACAAGCATGGTTTATCTTCTCCGAAGAATAAAGAGGTAGGGTAAGTGCAAGAAGTTGAGTCCATGAAATGTGGAATTTTTTGCCTTAGCCAAAAAAAAAAATCGGCATTGCACAAACGGGATCCCAATTTTCATAAATAGGATCCTGATTTTAAAAAAATGGGATCATGTTTAGCTTCAAGATCTCAAGCCTAAATTCCAAACAGGATTCCATTTTTAAAAAAATGAGGTTCATTTGTTAAAGGGTCCCAAACCGACGGATGCGAAATGAGATCTCATTTTAAGGTGGTATTTATTTTTAAAAAATAAACAAAACTTAGTTCATTCAGATAGCACGAGATCCCGAATTGGAAAGGATGTCCAATGACATTATAACAACCTCTCGGTGCACCTCCACCCCCAAATTTTTTTGTTTGTTTGTTTTTTTTTTCTTGAAATTTTTAATACAATAATAGATTTTAGCATGTTTTTTTCCAATTTATTTAGCGCTTTATGCATTTTGTTTCCCTATAACAGTACAAATGAATATTTGTAGAAGTAGATGAAAAAATGCAATGAAACCTTGAAGATATTGAATAGAAAGGAAAAAACCAACCTTAAATTGTATCTTATGAACAAAATTTAGCTTTTGAAACCTAAATTGTTTAATCAAACCTAAAAAAGTATTTGAGAACCCTAATTGAAAGGAAACAAAAAAAATTGGATTTGAAAACCCTAGTTTTAAATGAAACAAAAAGTTGCATTAAAAACCCTAATTGCTTAGATTGAAACCCTAAATTGAATTCAAACAATTTTTTTTTCTAAAACCCTAAATTGAAATCAAACAAATCATTTTGCATTTGAAAACCTTGATTTCGAGCTCAAGAATATTTGCTAATGAAAAAAATTCATTTGCATTGCTCAAATGTTTTAAATTTCATTTGCATTGTATGGAGAAAATAATATGTTAAACTTTACTTTCAATGTTAAATTATAATTAGATTAGAAAATAATATGTTAAAGAATAGTTACAATCCATAAATTATCAATGTTTGTTTGCAAATTTAGTTAGCAAATTCCTAAATCCTTGTACAATCCATTTCCAATTGTCACTTAATTAGATAATATTTGCATTAATTTCCATTTTATGTTTTGATCTCTCTTAGTCATGCCTTGTAAATCCATTTCTTGTTTGCATGTGTTGTCTCTTGTCTTTCGACAATCTTAACTCTCATTCTAGTCAATTAATTGTTGCTTAGGCTTCTAGTTTAGTCTAAAATCTCAATTTGCACTAGAGTTACCTAGACACTAAAAGAATCTAAATATTTTTCTTTTATTTCTCTTAGGTTCTTTCAATTCCAAACAATCCAAAATAAAATAAGATTCAACATTAACTAATTTTATTACAATGTATTTTATATCATAAAATTCATTTAAGTGGGAAATATTAATGAAAAAATGTTAAATAAAATAATCTTATATTCAATTAAAAAACATCAAGTTAAAATATACATCAAACTCAATCTTAATAATACATCATTATGTGTTTCTATTATGAAAATAGTCAATCTATTCATGAAATCAAGAATATTCATAAACTAGTTAGTCTATTACCCTAAACCCTAAACTGATGTCTTAAGGGGTCCTAATACGACATTTCTTAAGGGGATCAAAGAAGTTCTCAAAATTTGGTGAAGTTTCCCAAGGAAACCAAATTTAACAATAATAAGATCATGCAAGATTATAATATGAATGAGATTTCATGATCTAAATTGGTCAGTCGAAACAAGACCTATCTCAATCAACTATTCCACAAGAAAAAAAAAATTCAATAACTTGCAAATCCATTATTCCAAGAGCCACCCAAACTTCACCCTACATTCCCTAAACCCTAAACCCTAAACAATAAAGCATTCATTTTGTCCTAGGACCTTAAAATGAAATTTGGTTGCTTTAAGCAACTCCACCAAATTTTATTCCCTTAAGCCATGTCATTTTTTCCCAGGACCTTGCTACATGGATCCCCTTAAGCCATCCTATTACCCTAAACCCTAAACCCTAAAGCCATCATTTTTTCCTAGGCCCTTAATGAAATTCGGTTGCCTTGGGAAACTTCACCAAATTTTATTCACTTGAGCCATGTCATTTTTTCCTAGGACCTCACTAGCCATAGATCCCCTTAGGCCATCATATCACCCTAAACCATAAATCAATGTCTTAAGGGGTCCTAATATGACATTTCTTAAGGGGATCAAATAATTTCTCAAAATTTGGTGAAGTTGCCCAAGGCAACCAAATTTAACAATAATAAGATCATGCAAGATTAAATATGAATGAGATTTCATGATCTAGGTTGGTTAGTCAAAACAAGAGCTATCTCAATCAACTATTCCACAAGAAAATGTTGTTCACTAACTAGCAAGTCCATTATTCCAAGGGTCACCCAAACTTCACCCTAAGTTCCCTAAACCCTAAACCCTAGACCTTGAACTCTAAAATCTAAACCCTAAACACTAAAGAATTCATTTTTTCCTAGGACCTTAAAATGAAATTTGGTTGCCTTAGGCAACTCCACCAAATTTTATTCCCTTAAGCCATGTCATTTTATCCTTGAACCTTACTACATAGATCCCCTTAAGCCATCCTATTACCCTAAACCCTAAACTCTAAACTCTAAACCCTAAACCCTAAAGCCATCATTTTTTCCTAGGCCCTTAATGAAATTTGGTTTCCTTGGGAAACTTCACCAAAATTTATTCACTTGAGCCATGTCATTTTGTCTTAGGACCTCACTAGACATAGATCCCCTTAAGCCATCCTAACAACCTAAACCGTAAATCGATGTCTTAAGGAGTCCTAATATGACATTTCTTAAGGGGATCAAATAAATTCTCAAAATTAGGTGAAGTTTCCCAAGGCAACCAAATTTAACAATAATAAGATCATGCAAGATTATAGTATGAATAAGATAAATCATGATCTCTGTTGATCGATTTATGGTTTAGGGTGATAGGATGGCTTAAGGGGATCTATGTCTAGTAAGGTCCTATGACAAAATGACATGGCTCAAGTGAATAAAATTTGGTGAAGTTGCCTTAGACCTTAATGAAATTTGGTTTCCTTGGGCATCTTCACCAAATTTTATTCACTTAAGCCATGCCATTTTGTATTAGGACCTTACTACATAGATCCCCTTAAGCCATCCTATTACACTAAAATCTAAATCCTAAACTCTAAATCGTAAACCATAAAGCATTCATAAATTATCCTATATTAATAGTAAATTATTTTTTCATTCAAGTAACATGCCTTAGACATAAATGAGGCTTAAACATTTTATCATTTGTATTCAACTAGGCTATTTATATTGAATGGTTTAAGGGTATTTCCTAAACATGTATCTTACATTTTGAAATTACAAATCTAATGCAGGTTCACTTATATCTTAGACCCTCGAATGCCACAACTGTTGCATCATATGACAAAACAAGTCCCCTCTTTGTCGCATCCATCCATCACTGTGCATAATGGACCACTCCATGGGGCATGCCCTGCACCCTGCCATACTACCTAAGTACTCTCAATAGAAAAAATCTCAATGATGAATCATTTTTGGCTAATCAGGTACATTGCCTAACACAAAAATGACATCTTGGTCTGATCCTCTGGCCATTGGTCACAATCAAGATAGGGCCACCATGTCACTAATTCTAAGTCATCAAGTACTCTCCTCCAGTACTCTAGTTTTCCCAACTGAGGCTGAGCAATTGGACCTACATAAGCATGAACATATGGTCTCATGGTAGGTCATTGTCTGTCTGCAACTGATTGCATGACTACTATATGCTCCCACGCCCAGATCTGAAGCAATGTGATTCCTGTTGACAAACTAGCCTCACAGAGATAGACAACCTAGTGTAAATCATGGTACAAATGAGTGAGCATACAACATCCCTAGGCATATCAGGTACCCTGAGCGATCATCTCTCAACAATCCTACCCCATCCAACTAAAATTCCCTTTGACTTGTGATCAGGACAAAGGAACCCTCCAATGAAACCAGCTAGCATAGACGAAAATGTGGCATAAGAATTAACCATCTCTCTCCAAGGAATCTCATAACCACATATCTGATCATCCTCAAATACTTTCCTCAATGCATCAGTTGTTCGAGTGATCAACCCAAAATTTTCAATCTAAAATACCAAATAACCTCCACAAGAGACAGAGAGAAGCAACAATGGAAGATGCTATTCCACCAAACAAGGATTGTAATACTATATAATGAAAAATATGCTAAAGATGCCTTGCTTATAAAGGAAATGATGAGAGATAGGATAATACAAGATGATGACAAGTGTCTTAATCCTATCACATGAGACAACTAACTCATAACTACCTAGGAAAGTGTAAAGTCTAGATAAGACAACTAAGACTTCTAGAAGATACAACTAATATCCTAAGTAAACTTAACATGTGAATTAAGTCCCCTAAGTCCCTAGTAAAGGAATAAACTAGGTACAAGACTTATTCACACCAACACCCCCCCTTAAGTGCAACTTAGGGAGGAAAAAACCAATGAAAAATGAAAAAGATGGGTCCTAACAACTAGGCCTGATGAGGTACCCATGTACAAAACAAAAAACTCTCGTAAGCAGAGAAAAGGAGAAAAACCTTGTGGGAGAAAATTCCTCTCCAAAAGAGAGAAAAAGATACAAAGAAAATTGAAAAACTAATGAAGGAAGGAGGATTGCTCAAGAACCCCCAAGGAAAACTTCATTCACCCCAAGCATCGATCACAACTTAAGATAATGAGGTGATGCCAAAGGTTTAGTGAAGATGTCTACAACCTATTGATCTGTAGGCAAATACTCCAAGTTGAGAACACCATCCTGGATGAGTTGCCTGATGAAGTGCATGTTCATCTCAATATGCTTAACTAGTATGCTAATGCTCCACTGAGTTGCGAGAGATATGAATGGAACTCTGATTGTAGCACCAAAGAGTAGTGGGCTGAGTGGATGGGAGTCCAAACTTAGTCATCAACTGATGAATCCACAAAACCTCCTGACTAGCCAGCGTTGCACCTCGATACTCAACCTTTGTCGATGATAATGCAATAGTAGTCTGCTTCTTGCATGACCATGCAATCAGACCAAAAACAAGGCAAAAGATAAATCCATAAGTAGAATTTCGATCATTGACATCACCAGCCCAATCTGAGTCAATGAAGCCAACTATTTGAGATGCACCTGAAGTGTAGTGAATGCCAAAATGAGTAGTGCCCTGAATGTATCTCAAGATACGCTTGGAAACCTTCCAATGACTCTCATGAGGCTCCTATGAGAAGCAAGAGACAAGTCCAACAACAAAGGAAATATTAGGATGACTACGTGTCAAGTATGAAAGACTGCCAACCAACTACTGATAGAAGGTAGGATCAACTGTAGGCATAGTGCAACTGGTAGACACTACAACACCTAATTGAAATGGGGTAGGGGTAGGCTTGCAATCAGCCATGTCAAATATCAAAAGCAAATCAAGAGCATACTTCTGCTAGAAAATGAAAATCCCCTCAGAAGTTTGATGAACTGAAGACCAAGGAAGTAAGGCAAAAGACCAAGGTCGGACATATCAAATTGCTCCATCAATGCTCGTTGTGTACTCTGAATCATGGAAGTAGATCTCCCTGTGAGAATCAAATCATCCATGTAGAGCACACGTATGAGTAGATCCTCTCCATGTCTTTGAGTATAAACTGTGGGATCAGAATGGCAGTGAGTATAGCCAGAAGCAAGCAAGAAACTATCCATCTTCTCATACCAAGCTCGAGGGGATTTTTTGAGACCATACAATGAATGTCGAAGCCTTCAAACAAGTGAAGAGTCCTGCACAAAACCTGGTGGCTACTCCATATAGATCTCCTCATGAAGATCCCCATGCAAGAAAGCACTCTTCACATCCATCTGAAATATTGACCATTCCTGTGATGTAGCTATAGCAAGGACAAGGTGAATGGAATCCATATTGGAAATAGGAGCAAAGGTCTCAAATTAGTCAATTCCTTCAACTTGAGAAAACCCCTTTGCAACAAGATGAGCCTTGTACTTGTCAATGGACCATCTGCAACATACTTGGTACGATACACCCACTTGCACCAAACCAACTTTCTTCCCTTAGGAAGAGGCACAATATCCCAAGTATGATTCTTCATCAAAGAAGAATACTCATCAACCATAGCATTGTCCCACTCTAGAATACCTAAAGCGTTTGAAAACTTATGAGGATCATCTGAGACAACATGACTCAAAATATTGATTCTTGAAGTTTGAGAATGAGTGCAGCGAGTGTTTGTGGGATCACCAACAAGAGGACCATCCTCCTCAAGAGTAACTCGAGCCCATCATGGCCTAGTGGCTAACTGAGGAGGAGGTGCATCAAGACCATCATCAAAATATTCCTCAAGTAGGAAAGTATCATCAACTGAAGAAGATTGAGTAGGTTGTGATGAAGAATAATTCAAAGGAGGATCTAGCTGGGTGAAGGTCTCAACAAACTGAACATCACATAAAAAATGTACCTCTTTTGTGTTAGGATCAAAAAATTTGTATGCCTTCATATCCTCACAATAGCGAACAAAGATGTATCATTGACTCTTCTTCTCCATGGATTTACGTCGACCATTCAGAATGAATGCCCAAGCCTCACTACCAAATACTCTGAGAAGGATACATTAGGCTTGCAATGAGACCAAGCCTCCTCAAGGGTCATATTTTGTACTGCCTTGTGGGGCATATGGTTCTAAATATAGTTGGTACAATTGATAGCTTCAGCCCAAAAAGTTGGAGCGATGGACATAGACTAAATCATACAATTGGCCATTTCCCTGAGAGTCTTGTTCTTTCTCTTCACCACACCATTTTGTTGAGGAGTGTAAGGAACTATGTGCTGATGAAGAATACCATGCTCACTGCAAAAATTCTGAAATGCCTTATTGACATACTCCCCCCCCATTATTTGTATGTATCTTTCGAAGAGAAAAACATGACTGCTTCTCCACAAATGTTTTGAAGGTCTTGAAGTTGGTGAGGACTTCACTCTTGAGCTTCAAAAAATAGACCCATGTATGGTGGGAAAAATCATCAATGAATGTTAGCACATACTTAGCCCCTAAAAAATAAGGAGTTGGGAATGACATGAGATCACTATGGACCAACTCAAGGGGTGTGGCTGCATGTGTAGCTTAACCCTTAGGAAAAGGATTTTGATGTTTCTTGCCAAGAACATAACCTTGACAAACACCATCTATGCAAGTGATCTTTGGAAGACCAACCACTAATTTATGTGCTTGCATTTGTTGAAGATATCTATAGTTCAAGTTCCCAAATCTCTCATGCCAAATCTTGCTCATTGAATCAGCATAAGCAACAAAACATGAACCTGATGAAAACTCAAATCCATCAAATCGATACAAATGGTTCTCATGATCAACTATCCCTATAGCAACAACCTTCTTAGGATCTTGCAACTATCTAATAGTCACATTCTATGGAGTAAGCTCAACTATCTTCCCATCTCTAGAATGACAAATCTGATATATGGAAAGTAGATTCGCTAAAATATCAGGAACAAGAAGAACATCCTTAATGCACCCATCTAGCATCTAAACGGAGCCTATCCCCAAAATTGGAATCTGTGAAGAGTTCCCAACTGCAATCCAAGATGTAGAAGTATGAATAATGGAATCAAGAAGATCACGTGAATTGGTGATGTGATGTGAAGCACTTGAATCAAGAATCCAACTGTCTGAAGATGAATGAATGGCCTGTGTTGAAATAGCTTGACCTTTTCCCATGGAAGAAGGCTTAGACACTGAAATGTTGTGCTTCTTCATAGCTTCCTCTAAGGCTTCTATTCTCTTAAAGCAATGAGTTGCATCATGCCCAATTTTGCCACAAAATGAACAAGGATCTCCTTTCTTTTTCTTAGACTTGGAAGAAGAATCTATAGAGGTAGAAGAATAAGGAGATGGAGTGGACTTTTGCTTGTTCTTCGACTTCGGTTTGGAGGGATTCTCACTACCTGGAGATGATTCTACTTTGGGCTTCTTGTTCTTTCCTTTACCCTTGGATGGTTGAGCCATGAGAGCATGATTCTTAGAATTAGGTAAGGAATCCAACTAAATTAACTTGGCCTCCTCCCTAGTAAGATGCTCACAAAAAAACTCAAATGTAGGCATTTTGTAATCTTTCCCCATTACATACATAATTGAATAGAAAGTAGAAGAAAACACTTGATAAGGGCCCTTTAACTTAGACAGAATCAAGAAGATACATTCATCACTAGATTTATCTTGCCCACATCCTTTCAACTATGACAAAATCAACTTGAATTGTGCAAGGAAATCTTGAATTGAAGGAAATGCATCTAGAGAGAGTGATTGTAGATCTTCGTGCAGTGACAAGACTCAAAACTAATTTTATTTTCCATACAATTCTTCAAGTTTATCCCAAACATTCTTAGGTGTTTTACACTTGAAATATGAAACAAAAAATTATCAGATACATGTAAGCCAATGAGCCCTTTTGCTTCATCCATTTTACATCTATGGACAAATTTTTCATAATCCCTTGTAAAATCAGGTTGTTCTACATCTAACATTGGCCATAGGCCCTTAGATTGTAACAATTGAGTTATTTTTAGCTTCCATGTATGATAATTGTGTGGAGCGAGTGGTTCAATTTTCCTTAGATCCACTATGAACACCAAAAGAAAGAAGACAATGTGGCACTTAAATTGTGCTTTTGACCCCCTATAATGTATTAAAGTTGATCTTGCAACCCCCCTAACAAATTACAATGAAGAAATTTTGCAATTTTTATAAGTGAAGCTCAAATCAACCATTTACAACACATGGTGATTTTTACAATTTTAAGAAAAAAGAGCTTTCTAAAACTGAAAATAGAGGTTACAAATAGATTCTTTGTGATTTTCTCAGCAATTTCAAAAAAAAGTTTGCCAAAATTTGACTTCGTTTGCAAAAGTTACAATAACAACACACAATAAATGCACTTGTACCTTCAAGCTGAAAAAAATAGCAAAAAATGTCAAAATCTAGAAAAATTACCTACACCACTGTGAAGTTCATTGAACCAGCTTTCCGATGATATCTCATTTTCAAAAATATGACTGCGGTGAAAAGTTATGCAAAATTGAAAAAAGGCCTATTTTAGGCACCTTTAACGCTAAACAGGAGAAAAATTTAACACTGTCTGAGCGCAAAACTTTAGTAGTCAGGGGCTAGTGGCTGGTCACCCACGTGACCGCAAGCTGTACAGTGAGAAAACACTGGGTGGTTTGTATACCCGTTAACGGTTTACCCTTGTGATAGGGCAAATTTAAGTGCTAGAATGCGAACAACAAACAAAAGAGTGCAAAATAACACTAAAAACACTCCACACCTCAAGATTAGCCTAGTTGGATTCAATGCAAAATAAAGGAAACAAAATGGCACATTTTACCTTGTCTCAAATCGATCCTTTTGTTGGCCCTTCGATTTGTGGTGTAGTATGCTCCTTGCATGGCACAAGATGTAAATGCTTGAGATGATATAAGGATGGATGAAAGTAGATACAAGTGTGAAAAATGGCTAAGTATGGCTCCTAGAAATTTTTTGCAAGAGTTTGGCTACAATGAATGATCTCTCCTAAAATGAGAGAAAAGAGGGGGTATTTATAGAAATTTTTGGACTCTCTAGGGAAATGGATGGTCCAGATTAAGCCACCAAGATCAAGATGTAGGGATAAGGTGAGTTGAGAACTCACAAGCCCTCGCATCTTGACATGTGGCATGTGATATGGCTCAAGAAGGGTGATGTGTGCATGAGGTGGAAGGATAGTACATGACATGGAGGTGGTACATAGTACCTTGGGATTGGACAAGATCTCCTCATAAAGGAGGTACTTGTCCCCATGTGGGTGAGAGGACATGTGGGGAATTAAAAATTCCTCAAATATTCTTATGGGGATGAGAGAAGGAATTTAAAATTCTTTTAAATGCATTGGGGGATTAAATGTGAATTAAAAAATTCACATGGGGAATGGAGTGCCTTTTTCAAAAAGAGAAAGCCTTTAATGAAGTTGACTAAAGACACATTCCATAAATGATATGGGGATTAGGGATGACCTAATTAAGTGATTAATGTTGTGAAAGTACTTGATTAGACTAGTTAATTCTAATTAGAAGAGGGTTAGATTCCATATGTGACTTGATGTGAGAAGTCAAAGATCGCATGGGGAAGAGAAAAAAAATTAATATTCCTTCAAAAGATAAAATGAATTAAAAATTCCTTGAGAGGTTGATTAGGCTAGTTAATGAAGGATTAAAGAGGGTTAGGTGGCTAAGAGAGATTAGAGGCCAACTTGCAAAAGTTGGAGAATGTGACACACCCTAATCAAGGATTAGGATGTGCACATCCCTAATGATGAAATTAGAAGATGGATTAGGATTGGATAAAAATGATAGAGGATGTGACATGAAGGGAATTAAATAAATGGCATATTTATTCAATTCAATTGATGAAAAGGAGGAAGGTATTTAATTATTTAACTAGATACCTTAGGGATTAGAAAAACTTTAGAGGATATTAATTAAATAATAGTGATATTACTTAATTAATACAGATAAGGGGATGTTTAGATGAAAGGGGATAAATTTGGATAAATTAAGTGTCCAAATTTAGGTGTCTACATTTTTCCCCTCTTTGAGATGGTGTTACAAAGTATCATCATTTCAAAGAATATTAAAACATAGAACCTAGAAGAAGATGGTTAGATTGAGAAAGATGCCCCAGTCATTCAAAGGAGTGACTAGGAAGGGAAGATGATGGGGGTGAAGATGAAAGTTAGGGATTGAGGATTCCCCCTCAAGAGGACATGCAGGTTCAAGAGAACATGGGTGTGCTCTCAAAATGGATGAGATGATGCAAGGGGAGATGAAGATGATGATGCAAAGGGATGGGGAAGATGAAATGCAATCCTATTGCAATTTTTCCATCTTTGGAGCACTGATTTTTGCTATAGCATAAGACACAAGACGCCAGGGTATGAAGAACCAAGGTAGATTAGTGTTTAATGCATGAAATAAACACATCAAACAAGAAGGCTATCCTAACACCCCAAAGTCACGATGACCTTGGTCGGGCTAGGTATTGGGATAACCACAAGCACACAAGGATGCCCCAGTGTAACACAAGACCTTAGGGGTCTTGGTGGGTACTATGTGGGACAACCAAGAAAAAAAAATAGACATAAAAAGATCAAGATACACCCCTAGGTTGACTATTCAAAGCACACCATGATATGATGGATCAAGGTGACCATGATAAGTGATGATAGGGAGCTCAAATGATAAACAAAAGTCAAGAGCATCAAAAGACAACAATCAATTTCAAACATCCTTTACCATAGGATCAAGGGGATGGATGGGATTGATGAGATCTATTAAGAAGGATGCATCTTGTTAAGACCAATGATGGATACAAAATTAATAGATTGATATGACACAGGATATTCAGAACTGATTGGATCTGATGATACAAGTGGATCTTATTTTTTAAGAACTAGATAGATAAGGGCATAGCTCAAAAATACAACACACGAGACATGACACAATAATGACACACCCTAAAGACCTAGGGGCTCGTGGGTAGATCAAATATTATCCTTGCCTATGTGAGAGTGCAGAGCCCTCATAGTTTGATAAAAGGATGATGACAGACCATGGTGGATACCTTGATGGATGGTAAAGATGGGATGGAGAAAAGGAGAAAAGATTGATGATAGATGATAAAGGAGTGGATGGACAGAACCCCAGGAGCGGATCAAATGACCGACCTTGACTACATGAAAGCGCAGGGGCAACATAGTTCGACAAAAGACCAATGATAGACAATGGATAAAGGATGATGAGATAACCCTAGATAAGGTGATAAGATGATTGGACTGACACAATGGGACATGATAGAGCTGTTTGATTGAATTGGAGGATGGTGACTAAACAAAGCTCAGGGATGGGATAGTTATCCAAATCATCAAATATGAAGTGGGAGGTGACATGACAGATAGATGAATGATGAAGTAATAAGATAGATGACATTGGATTGTATGGGGAGTAGCCAATGACAAGGGATTAAGAGATGTGATGTGGATAGAGATAAATGGATAGGAAGATAATGATGGGGAGATGGAAGGGATGCTATGATGGATGGATAGGGGGATAAGGATAGGGAGGTTAAAAGGATTGTGTGGAGGGATTAGAAGATAAGGATGGGGAGATGGAAGGGATTGCTCTGATGGAATGAATGATATCTCCAAGAACTATATTACAAAGGAAGATGCCCCCACTCTAGATATGACGTTTGCAAGGAGGCATGAAGGATGGATAGGAAAATAAAGGAGTGAGATGGATAAGGATGGTAGATTGAAGAGAGGATGGTAGAGGGAAGGGATTGCTCTGATGGAATGAATGATGTCTCCAAGGACTATATTACAAAGGATGAAGAGAGGATGCAAGGATAAGGACGGGAGATTGAAGGTAGCATGACAGGTGGATAAGGAAGGTAGATAAGTGCAAATGAGGAGTAGGATAGTGTGTGGATGAGGGAATGTATACTAAGAGGTGTCCAAAACATGGTTATATGTTTTCCCCTATCATTATCAAGATCACAAGAAGGATGGAAGGATTGGGATAAATGTGATATGCCAAGCAGGATGTGTAAGATAGGTAGGATGGAGGGGATGAATGAAGAGGATGTATAGCAAGAAGATGGGTGCATAGCCAGAAGCATAGTAGGAAGCATAGCGGATGGAGGGAATGCATATCAGGAAGTTTCCCCCAAGTGCAGATGGGGATTTATGCATGACACCTTTTTTTCCAGGTTTTCATCATGGTACTTATCCAAGGCGCTTGTTTGCCAAGTTTTCACCATTGGACGAATTGTTTCTCTTTACTATTTTATTTTTTGATTTTTTGACTTTTTTGGATTTTTTGATGTTTTGGATTGCATGTGAAAGGAGATGGATAAGGATAGGGAGGTGAATAAGTGGATTTAGAAGACATGTGATAAGGAACTGGATGAAGGACTCAAGCATCAAGTTCTATTTGAGGTATTAAGAGTCCATGGTTGAAGCGGCTGTAGGATGTTAGTACAACCTTATTAGGATAAATGGATTATGCAAGAGGATGAATTAGAGGGATATGAGAGAGGAGATACATGGGATAACGGATGGGATGCTGCAAAGGGTATGGATGGAATGATGGGGTGGATATGTGATGGGAAGATGTGTTCAGGACCAACATTGGCACATATGGTGATGAATGTGAAATGATAGGAGGATTAATGGATGGATAATGTGGGGATAATGGAGGAGATGGAATAGTGAATTTTGGGACATAGGGACCCAAAACAGATTTAGGAGAGGGTGGATTAAAATGATTAGCTTTTGGATGAGAAATGTTGGATGTTGTTATAGATTTTTCATTTGGAGGCATTGCATCTTTTTTCTTTGGGATCCACATGGTTTTGATTTTTTCTTTGGTGGGCCTTTTTGGCCTATGGAGTTGATTTGGATTTTGGATTTTCTTTTTCTTTTCTTCAACATGTCGTTTAGAGGGGACATGAGGAGCTTGAGGTTCATGTGGATCTTTAGATTTAGGCATTTTTTCTTTGGCATCCAAAGTGATTTTACTAGCAATGGGATGGGTGCGAGGAGATGGATGATGTGAAGCGATGAAGGTAGGATTATGAGGATTAAGTCGAGATGGAGAATGTGTAGGTATGTGCCTTTGTTGATCCTAATTATGGGATATGCGAGAGGGATGTTTATGATGGATGACATGGATAGGTGTTGGATGGATGAAAGGATGAGAGGGAGGAAGTCATTTTGGGATATATGGACCCAAAGCAGACAACATGGGTGGAGGGACATAAGAACCCAAGATGGATGGAGTGGATGAAGGATGGGAGATGGTGGATGGAGGGATGTAAGGACCCAAAATGGATGGAGCAGATGAAGGAGGAATATGGACAGTTGTTTTGAGGCGATACGATAGAGGAGGAGGGATGGTAGCATATGATCTAGTGGAGTGATGGGAAGAGCTGACATTTCTTTTGGAAAAGGCTCATTGATGACATCTAGAGTTTGTACCAACATCTTTAGATTGTGAGTCTTGGGAAATAGGTCTAAGACCTTGCATGTATATTTTTTCTTTGACTTGGATGGGCTCCAAAATACCTTGCTCATGAAGGCCTAGACCTTTTCCTTGATAGTTCATTTTTTTGAACATGCGATCCAAGATAGGATTTGTGTTATTCTGAAAACATGATGCGAGTCTATTATTAGGTGGAGGATGATGGGTGGTAAATACACTATGATTTTCTTTTGCAAGGAGGCCACCATGGAAGAATGTGAGAGTACTAAGGGGATATGCAAGCAGTGTAGGGATAGCAGTTTTAGGCGATGATGGGATAGCAACATTTGGATGGGTAGTATCAGGAGAGGGATTCGGGGATATGATAGGATTTGGATTTGTGGTAGTGGGATTATGCAATGGAGATGGAGATGGAGTGGTGGAAGCTTGAATGACAAGGGGATCATGGGATGGAATGGATGGGAGACTGTGATCTTGAGGTGGACTAGATGGGATATTAGGATCTTGGTCTGGAGAAGGGGATATGTCGGCATGCTTTGGATCAGGCTCTTGGCATGACTCATCATATGTAGGAGGCATGATAATGGAGTCTTGGTGGGACTCTTTAAGTGGGGAGGATGGAGGGATGGAGGATTCAATGTAGTCATCGGAATGTATTTTAGTGACACTAGGAGTGGGAGAAGTGGATTGGATTTGGGTGTCGTCGATGGGTTCAACAACTCTTGGAGTAGGAAGTGGGTGTTCAATGGATTCAATAGATGTGATGGTAGGAGATGGGGGCTTAGTGGATTTAGAGAATGTGAAGGTTTCAATGGTTTGAGTGGTGTGAGGGGTGGTATCATCAATGATAGGTGTTGGGTGGAGAGGGGACTCATCACTAATGATCATGGATGATGGCTTGGGATGGCACGATTCCACAACTTCAAGGTGTGGAGTGGGAGATGTCTTCTTTGTTATAAGTCCTTGGAGAACTTTTGAAATGAGAGACTTCCATACTCTAGGCTGAGATGGTGTGGTATGAGTGGATGAGGGATTATGGATTAGTGGGGGATTAGGACTAGGGATTTGTGGACAAGGATTAGATGGGGGAATGGGATTGGATGCAAGACTGGGAATAGATGGAGGATAAAGATTAGATGAAGGGTTAAGATAGGGGTATTGGTATGGTGAATTAGGACACGAGGATGCAGGTGGTGGATTGTAGTAAGGGTATTGGGATGGTGGATTAGGATGGGGAGATTGAAGTGGTGGATTGAGATAGGGAAATGTGGATGTCGAATTAGGATAAGTTGATGTGGATGTTGGATTAGGATGGGAAGGTGTGAATGTGGGATTGGGGTGAGTAGTTCGGTATGGAAGATTAGGGTAGGAAGGTGTGAATGTAGGATTAGGGTGAGTAGATTGGTATGGAAGGTTGGGGTAGTGGGTATATGCAGATGAAGGATTGAGATAGGAGGATGTGGACAGGGGATTAGAATAGGGGTATTGTGATGGAAAACTAGGATAAGCGGATGATGTAGATGAAGGATATGATGGATATGATGGGTATCCCTTGTCACAGGTAGCATAGGGAGCATGATTAGGCATGGATGAAGACATAATAGGATAACTCAAAGGGGTGATTGGATTTTGGAAAGCGGGTGGAGAAAACTTACTAGCAATGATAGGGTCAAGGGGATCCATGTCACATTCTTCTTAATCGACAAGACTTTCATTATCGTTGTCGACGTAATTAGGGTTTCCCTTGACCACTATTATGGAGGATAAGGATTCATGATGATGAAAGGATCAAAGATTTGGGATGAAAATGGACTAAAGCTCAAATTAGGATTTAGGTCAAGCTCATATCAGGATTGGACTAAAGCTCAGATTAGGATGATTAGATGATGTGATGGGATTAACTCTAAAGGATGATTACGACACCGAATCTACTTCGAGATGGAAGTAGATTGATTGGGTCAAAGGTGATTGGATAAGGATGTGATTGGATTGGGTTGGATAAGATTGATCGATGGATTGGATAGGATGATGGAAGGGATTCAAAAACCCATTCAGAGATTACCCTAGGTGACTTAGGATACTGATTGATCAGATTAAAGGATAAATGGATGACTACGGCACCGAATCCACTTTGAGATTAAAAATGGATTGATTGGACCGACGATGATGATTAACTTAGGATAGATGACAATCCTAAGAATATTTTGATGATGACAATCAGATCAAAAACTTAGGTCAATTTGGATAATAACCTGAGATGAAGTTCAGGGTATTTGGATGGGGAAAACAATGATTTGATTGGAGAAATCGCTGGATGAATGAGTACCCAAAATGAGTAAAAGATTGACCGGAACAAATGAACTACTCGGAATGAGTAAACGACTACTCACAATGGATGAATGATTCTCAAAACGAGAAGATGAAGGTTTGGAATAGCTGAAAGATTACTTAGAATGAGTAAATGATTAATTGGGATTATTGAGGAGGGAAGGTATGGCTCCGGAGGAGGGCAGGTATGGCTCTGGAGGAGGGAATATATGGTTGTCTAGAGGGTTGTCTAGAGGGGATGCCCCAGTCTCATAAGGGAAGGTTTATGATGGAAGATTGAGAGAGAATGGTAGGGTATGCCCCCCTCGAGGAGGCAGATGGGGAAGGAAAAGGGGCCCCGAGAAACTTCTCAAAAGTATGAAGTGGTATATGTCGCTGGAAAGAGCACAAAAATTTGAGAAGATTGGGGCTTGAACGAAGGAAAATGGGCAAACAATGTGCAAATGGTAGGGCATACATGGTTGTATGTCAGGGCAAATCCAATTGTCTGTCAGGTCAAGTCTGCCCCTGGATGGGTCAGGTCCGCCCAAGGAGCAAAAATTTGTCAAATTTTGTTAAAATAGGCCTAAAAGGTGTGGGTCAAAGGTTAGGTCCGCCCATGGATGGGTTAGGTCTGCCCAAGGAGCAAAAGTTGGTCAAATTTGGTCAAAATAGGCCTAAAAGGGGTGGGTCAAATGTCAGGTCCACCCATGGATGGGTCAGGTCCACCCAAGAAGAAAAAATTGGTCAAATTTGGTCAAAAAAGGCCTGAAACGGGTGGGTCAAAGGTCAGGTCTGCCCATGGATGGGACAGGTCCGCCCAAAGAGCAAAAGTTGGTCAAATTTGGTCAAAATAGGCCTGAAAGGGGTGGGTCAAAGGTCAAGTCCGCCCATGGATGGGTCAAGTCTACCCAAGGAGCAAAAGTTGGTCAAATTTGGTCAAAACAGGCCTGAAAGGAGTGGGTCAATAGGTCAGGTCCGTCCAAGGAGCAAAAGTTGGTCAAATTTGGTTAAAACAGGCCTGAAAGGGGTGGGTCAAAGTTTAGGTCCGCCCAAGGAGAAAAATTTGGTCAATTTTTTTCAAAACAAGCCTGAAAGGGGTGGGTCAAAGGTTAGGTCCACCCAAGGAGCAAAAATTGGCCAAATTTTGGTCAAAATAGGCCTGAAAGGGCTGGGTTAATAGGTCAAGTCCACCCCTGGATGGGTCAGGTCCACCCAAGAAGCAAAAGTTGGTCAAATTCTATCAGAATAGGCTCCAAAGGAGTGGTTTAGAGGTCAAGTCTGCCCCTGGAAAAGGTCAGGTCCGCCGAAGGAGCAAAAGTTTTTACAAAGGAGGGAAAATCCGGCTATGTAGAGGTCAGGTCTGACTGTCTATGAGGGCCAAATCTAGTTGTTTGTGAGGTAAAATCTAGCTGTTTGTAGGTTTAACTTGACTTTTGACAAAAAGGCTAAGGCAAAGGACTTAAAACACAACAATCATCAATCTAAAGGATATAGCTGAGTGAAATAAATTAGACAATCACTAGTTTCGCACAAAGAAGATAATTCAGACAATCACAAGCCTAAGTCTAGTAGAGAGGGTATGGTCGACAAAGTCCTCTAATCTAGGATGAACATGGTCACTAGGGAGTCCTTGATATACACCCGATACGTGAGGCCCAAACCGTGAACACCAACCCGTTACAAGCATGAGTCGGGAACCTTAAAGACTCAAACCGACTCTTCACATCATCTTGATGCTTCACCAATTACAATGCGGCTGGATTGAGGTACAACTTTTGCTCTCCCCCCTTTATATACCCAACCGGTACGCATGGTTAGAATCGTCCCTTGGGGTGATGAAATCTCCAAGCAAGTCTCGCTAAGAAAAATAAAAGGGGTGGACTCAGAGGACATGGTAAGCTATGATTTCTCGTCACCCAAGATCACTGAGTGGCACAAGGGGATTGGATACGTCAAATAGCTCACCCAAAAACATGGTAAAAAAAGTTGATTGACCCCTCCTAGTTAAACTGTGTTCCTAAATTAGGGGTTAAAAATCCTTAAATAGCCAAAAAGATTGCTAGAAAGTGAAATTTTACCTTTTGGAAAATGTTGTCTAGGGAAAATCTGGCTGTCTGAGGGAAAATTCAGCTATCTGTCAAGTCATGTCTGCCCCTCTGTGAAAAGTTTTCCAAAAACAACTTTTGAGGTCTGTGGAGGGCAAGTCCGCCCCTAGAAAAGGTCAGGTCTGCCTGTCTGTCAAGTCAATTCTGCCCCTCCATGAAATTTTTTCCAAAAACAACTTCTAAGGTCTATGGAGGGCAGGTCATCCCCTAAGAAAGGTCAGGTCTACCTGTGGAGGGCGGGTCCGCCTGTCTGTCAGGTAAGGTCCGCCCCTATAGGTTGGGTCCACCCCAGGAAGGTCAAATCTAGCCCTCTATAGGTCAGGTCCACCCCTCTATAACCTCTACCTGCAAAAAGTCAAAAAACAACAAATGTAAAAGCAAGAGACTCGTTTCTAGGTCCCACTGGGCATGATAGAAATGTGATAGGGTGAATTTAAGTGTTAGAATACGAACAACAAACAAAAGAGTGCAAAATAACACTAAAAACACTCCACACCTCAAAATTAGCCTAGTTGGATTCAATGCAAAATAAAGGCAACAAAATGGAACCTTTTACCTTGTCTTGAATCGATTCTTTGGTTGGCCCTTTGATCTTTAGTGTCGTATGCTCCTTGGATTGCACAAGATGTAAATGTTTGAGATGATATGAGGATGGATGAAAGTAGATACAAGTGTGAAAAATGGCTAAGTATGGCTACAATGAATGATCTCTCCCAAAATAAGAGAAAAGAGAGGGTATTTATAGAGATTTTTGGACTCTCTAGGGAAATGGATGGTCCAAATTAAGCCACCAAGATCAAGTTGTAGGGCTAAGGTGAGTTGAAAACTCACAAGCCCTCACATCTTGACATGTGGCATGTGATATGGCTTAAGAAGGGTGATGTGTGCATGAGGTGGAAGGATAGTACATGACATGGAGGTGGTACATAGTACCTTGGGATTGGACAAGATCTCCTCATAAAGGAGGTACTTGTCCCCATGTGGGTGAGAGGACATGTGGGAAATTAAAAATTTATCAAACATTCTTATGGGGATAAGAGAAGGAATTTAAAATTCTTTTAAATGCATTGGGGGATTAAATGTGAATTAAAAATTCACATGGAGAATGGAGTTCCTTGTTCAAAAAGAGAAAGTCTTTAATGAAGTTGACTAAGGACACATTCCATAAATGATATGGGGATTAGAGATGACCTAATTAAATGATTAAGGTTGTGCAAGTACTTGATTAGACTAGTTAATTCTGATTAGAAGAGGGTTAGATTCCACATGTGACTTGATGTGACAAGTCAAAGATCACATGGAGAAGAGAAAAAATAATTTAATATTCCTTGGAAAGATAAAATGAATTAAAAATTCCTTGAGAGGTTGATTAGGCTAGTTAATGAAGGATTAAAGGATGGTTAGGTGGCTAAGAGAGATTAGAGGCCAACTTGCAAAAGTTGGAGGATGTGACACATCCTAATCAAGGATTAGGCATGTGCACATCCCTAATGATGAGATTAGAAGATGGATTAGGATTAGATTAAAATGATGGAGAATGTGACATGAAGGGAATTAAATAAATGGAATATTTATTCAACTCAATTGATGAAAAGGAGGAAGGTATTTAATTATTTAACTAGATACCTTAGGGATTAGAAGAACTTTAGAGGATATTAATTAAATACTAGCGATATTACTTAATTAATGTGGATAAATTTGGATAAATTAAGTGTCCAAATTTAGGTGTCTACAACTCCAGTGTGGTCACATGGGCTGGTTTGTGTACCCGCCCGTTGGCAGTTTCTAGCTAACAGCTACAAGCTAAGCCACTCGCGGCTTAAGCTGCTTAGTGGCTAGCTAAGTCACAAGCGGTTTCAAAGGCCACGGTCTATGAGCCTCTGTGGGCCTTTAAAAGGTTGACAATCTTCCAACGTTGTCAAAGGATTGTAGAAATAAACGTTGGCAAAGATAATGAAATATGGCCGACAAGCAGGTATGGTTGGGTACCGTGAACCGGTGGTTATAACCCTTCAATAAATGCCACTACAAAAGCTTTAACAATCCAGAAAAAATATTTCACCCTACCAATAAAGCATTAATAGCCTGATTTAAAATAAAACTCAAAATTTTAAACAAATATTGCCCAAAAATATTAGATGGTAGAAAATTAATTTTTGAATAATATTTTCTGTAAATCGTACCTTCGACCTAGGGGTTGTACAACCTTCGGGTATTTTTTTTTCCTTGAATTCAACTTTTTCCTAATATTCAAAAATTATATATCAAAAAACTTAGAAACATCCACCCAGACACAATGGAAGGCTTTTTTTTTCCCAAAATGCTCTTGTAAAAAGCTATTCACTAGATCTGAGCTCCAAACCCTTCTTTGCCAAAGGTGCAAATGGTGACGAAATTGAGTGAAACAAAAGCCAATTCTAACTTTCTTGAGCCTCCTAGATGCAATGGGACAACCTTAAATACTACTACTATAGCTAAAAGTGTTGCAATCACCAGATCTCACCAAAAATGTATACATGCAATATAGGATACAAGAAACTCAAATCACAATAAAAATTGATGGAAACTCTCTAAAAAAAAGGGAAGGGATTTCCAAATTCAAAGCTCTGATACCATGTTGGAGTGATCAACCCAACATCTTCAATCCACAACACCAAATAACCTCCACAAGAGATAGAGAGAAGCAACAATGGAAGATGTTATTCCCCCAAACAAGGATTGCAATATGATACAATATGATCAATGCAATACTATACAATGCAAAATATGCTAGAGATGCCTTGCTTATAAAGGAAAGGATGAGAGATAGGATAAGACATGATGATGACAGGCATCTTAATCCTATCACATGAGACAACTAACTCATAACTACCTAGGAAAGTGTAAAGTCTAGGTAAGACAACTAAGACTTCTAGAAGATATAACTAATATCCTAAGTAAACTTAGCATTTGAATTAAGTCCCCTAAGTCCCTAGTAAAAGAATAAACTAGGTACAAAAATTATTCACACCAACATCAGTCTTGCCCTACTCAATAGAATCATATAACACCATCTCTCCAACACTAGGTATCCGCAAAATCTGATAGACATCCTCTAGGGTCACTGTCATCTCACCAGTGGGAAAATGAAAGGTGTTATGCTCACTATGCCACCTCTCTACTAAAGTTGTCAATAGACCCCTATTAATTCTAAATTGGGGCATATCTATTGGCGAGGACAATCCGAATCATGCAATAATAGCTAGCTCAGCCAACACTAGGTGTGGAATCAACTCCCATGTCCTAGGAAAATGCTCTCGAATATGTAGATTCATCAAAGGCTCCTATCATCACAAAATATTGCAAATTAGTAATCTTGTCAATCAATCAAAATCAATCAACCTATCAATCTAACTAGCTCTAGTGAGACTTTGATCAAATATTGTGAGCATCAATCTATCATTCAACCTCTCCTATCATGAGGTTTATCAATCAATCTATCATTCAACCTCACCTAGCATGAGGTTTATCAATCAATCTATCAATGCACCTCGCCTATCATGACGTCAATCAATCAATCAATCTATCATTGATCCTCACCTATCATGAGTTCAATTATCATCCTATCATTGAATCTCACCTATAATGACATCAATCATCATCTAATCTATCAACATCATCAAACAACATCAAATCAATAGCTGATGCGATAAAAAATCATCAAAATTAGGGAGTCTAATAAAAAATTCATCAAACTGGTATAAATCCCATCTATACGCTAAAGCACTATTTCTCTACACTAAAATCATGCATGCACTAGAAAAATTTGTGTATGCACTAAAATAGGGTTTTAATGCACCAAACAAACGAATGTGCCATCAAATTTGATCAATGCGCTAAACCCCTCTATCAAAGCACTAAATCATCCTATGTGCTACACCATCTCATCAATGTGCTAATTTAATCCACCTAAGTGCTAAATGCACCTATGTGCCACAACGTTCACTCGATGTGCTACATCAAACTATGCACTAATCTATTCACCCTATGCGCTAAAATCCTAATCATATGTGCTAGACTCACGAATGCGCTACTATAGTTGATGAATGCACTACAACGGGTGTTCTATGCACTAGAAAAGTTAAATCTGAATTTAAACATGGAAAAACGTAGGAAAAACGAATTGCATAATTTACAAGGAGGCTTTTTGGGGTAAATATCGGATGTTCGTACGTTGCCGAGTGGTTGTTATGTCTAATGTGCTCGAATCGATGTGTGTGGTAGGGGATCACCATTTTTCTCCAAATTGCTAGATTGCTCAATCACTCTCAAATCTTCAAAATCCAAAAGGCACAAATGAACTTTTAATCCACCTTTTTAACTTTTTAAGGGTTAATTAAATGGGATTTTGGTGGGATTATTTTATTTTATTTTTCAAAATGGCTTAATTAATCAAATCATCACCTGGTGGCTTAAACATCATTTTTCAAGAGATAAATCACTTTTGGATCATAAAATTTTAAAAAAATTCAAAAAATCCTAAAAATTCAAAAATTCATCGATTTATTTCCCGAGGGGGCATATATCCATCATCACCTGAAAATTAGTGTCTGGGGCATCAAATTTTTTTATGTTGGCATCAACAAAAAGAAATTCTTTGAAGCAATGTGTAAACACATTACTTCAAAGAGGGGGAAAATGTATACACCTAAAATCAATCAAGACAATCAATTAATTAAATACAAGTTATTTATTTAATGAACCCCTTTAATTCATCTACTTATAAATAAATTGTGATTATTCTGATAGTCATTCTTTGTTTGAATTAAATGGTTTGCCTCTTGCATTTAATTAGTTATTGATGGATGGGTGGGACTGGGACTGTTGCAGAGATCATTAGATCATTTTACTTTAGCATTTGAGCATTGTAGAATCATGTTAGATTAGTATCATGTCTTAGGTATAGTATTTGCATTTCCATTATCATATTAGTTGTTTTACAACATCTCCATTATAGCATCCAGCATCATTATCATAGTATAATCTCCATTTTGGATAACAACATCATAATTTTAGCATCTCAAATAAATTGACACCCACCATGGGGCTGCGCCTCATTTTTAATGTTTTCTAGAAAATTTGTTTTACAGGTTGGATGTGAATTTCTTTTAGCATGACCATGAGCTCTTTCGGCGCATCAGAAAAGTCTTTTAGTGCATACAATCTTTGTTGCAACACATCCAAAGGATATTTCAGCACATCCAACATTTGTTTCGTCGCATATAGGGGTTCTATAGTGCATCAATCCTTTCTAGTACATCCATCAGAGTTTTTTCTAAGCGTGGTTCTTTTGAGTGCATTGGAATGATCTTTTAGTGCATCTAATGACTATTTTAACATCTGCTTAATTTTGGTACAAAGAATTTTGAGAACAGTGATGTTTCGCTTGCAGTGCACTATCGATGATCAAAGACAATCTTTTCAAACTACTAATGATGTATGCAGGGGATGGAGTTTTTTTATTGCTTCCTTTTGATTAAGATAGGCATCTAGCTTAATTAAAAGGTTAATTGAACCCCTTGTATTTCATGCTTGAAGTGATAGGCTTATGCTCTCCCCTTTACTGGTTGAATAGAATGCTAGACTCACTATTTTATGCTTTTATTAACACCTTTAGAAGGCCTACCGTAGTGGGAAAAAAGTATTCACCCTACGAGAACAACCTAAGTGGGAAAAACTAAAGCCAAGTTTTCCAACCCACTATAATCAAAAGCGAATTTGAGGAAAGTCCACAATTTGACAGTAGTGTGCAAGATAACCATCCCCAAAGTCTTTTTCTAAGGGTTGGGAGTTCTCTTGAGGAAGTTTATCTATTGCCACATTGAATGAAAACCCTTACTACAAACTCTAGTGTAGAAGCCAACCAAGTCAGTTTTCGAACACTTTCTATATCATAGTGCAAGGGGAGGGAAGAATCTGCCCCCAAGATACTCACCATATAACCATCAAGGATTACTAGCCAAAAGTGGAGGATTCAGCTTTGGTTAAGACCCAAGAAATGTAAAAACATGGGTGCCCTCTAGGGGGTGATAGGGCTGTGTGAGTTGACATGGTTCTAAGATGTGGGTTGTGGTATTTTAAGTGATCCTTGAGAATAAAAAGTGCTTGAATTGTCTTATCTTGTGTTATACCCATGGAAATCGAAAGATTCAAACTAGATTCTTGAATATACACTCAATGTTTAGTTACTAGGCTTGACACAACTATTTGATAACTTGATGCTATGTTTGAAGTCATAATTCAAAAATCATCCATTTGAACACTTAGATTCATTGATCAAAATCCAAACAACTAGATAGATTGGCAAAAACACTAAATTGTTCCAGATTAGTGCATTTATTTCCTGTTATAGCACATTGCTTCCATCTTCTAGCGCATTGATCTCATTTTCCAGTGTGCCAATTCACTATTTTAGCACATCCAACATTTGTTCCAATGTATTCATAGCATATTCTAGTGCATCCATACACTATTCTGGCGCATCCATTGCTTTTTTTTATGCATTTGAGTCATCTTGCAGTACATAGAGTCCAACTTTTAGTGTATTCACTGCACATCCACAACATATTTTAGTGTATTGAGTCAATATACTAGCACATCCATTTATTGTTATAGTGCATCCACGTTGTCTTCTAGCTTATTTGTGCAATATTTTAGCACATATAGGCTTTGTTTTAGCGCATCTAGTAAATGCAAAACCCGAGAGTTAAATTCATCCATTGTTTGACAGTTTGAACTAGAATTCAGAATCTTTTCCAAAACAAAAGCATTCCTCAGATACAACAGAGTCTAAAATTGTTAAAACTGACCTCTACAAGTGGAATTCTTCAAACTAAACTAAGATCTAACATGTCAAAGTGCCTAAATCATCAAACTTATCATATCCCTGATTGTTAAGCTAAGTTTCATAATCAGGGTCTATCATCCTTTCATCATGAAACAAAGCTATATAATCATATTAAACTTAGTCTCATCAATAGAATTTGTCATTCTATTTGACTTAGTTTTTATCCTTCACACTCTTCCAAACAAAGATCAAAATTTTAGTTAAATTATAACCCTTGTATGCTCGTTCAAACAAGATTACAAAAAAAGAAACTCAAGGAAAAAGAAATTGAAATGCAAAACATCGAAACAAAAACATCAAAACTCAAAAAATCATGGATGAACCCAAAAAAATCCATTTCAAAATACCTACAATACTGAAGGTGATGAAATAACTAAGGAAGATATCCAAAATGTTGAACAAGATCCAAATTTCCACAAGTTCTTAGAGAATATTTTTGAAAGAAATGAGAAAAAATACCTCCTAATTCCAGCTAATCAAGGTGTCAAACTTCCACCTAACTTTGATGTTAATAAATTGAAAGCACCTCCTAAAAATCCTGAAAATGATTCACAAGATACATAACAAGTGGTTGCCTTAACTCATCAAATGAAAAACTTCCAACAACAAATTCTTGGCATGCAAAGGGGAACCTCAAAACAATACTTGATACAAGACATTTTCCCATATCCTTTTGATCAAAATATCAACATGATTCCTTTTCCCAAACATTGTGAATTCCCAAAGTATGATAAATATAATGGTAAAACAAATCCAATAGATCATGTGAGGGAATTTAGAACCATGACCCTTGAGTTTGTGCAGAAGAAACCTACTTGATGAGATTGTTTCTATGTAGCCTAGGTGGACAATGTCTTGAATAGTTCTCCAAACCTGCACCACCAATTAACACCTTTGAAGAGTTGGTTAATAAGTTCATCACCTAATACTCTTATAACATCCAACATGATATAACAATGAAAGACCTTTGCAACTTGAAATAAAAAAAGGTGAATCATTCCTCATACTTTTGCAAAAATGGAGAAGGTTGTTTGCAAGTTATTCTCGTCCCATACCTGAAAAGGAAAAGATGGAGATTTTTATTGATAACCTAAATGATGAGATGAGCTATAGATTGCAATTGCAATGTCCACCTACATTTGAGAAAATGATTGAGAATAGAATCAAAATTGAAGAAGCTTTGGTCAAAAGAGGAGTCATAAAAATTTACAATAAAAATAACTCATCAAGCTCCTCTAATAACTATAATAGTAGTGATAAACCAATTTTTTGGCAAAGAAACAAGAATGCTAGAAACAATGATGGTGTAGTTGAAACAAAAAATGCAAAACCAGTATTCAACTTAACAAAAACTACCACCAAGACTAGTCACAACAACAATCACCCAACAACCAAAATATTAATCAAAACAACAATCAAGGTAATTCTGAATCTAGAACACCATCATATCGAACATCATCAAATCGAAGAAGGTTCACACCTTTGGGACAATCATTAGAATTAGCATTGAAGGAGCTTCTTGCATCCAAAGTTATAACATTACCAGAGGTAAGAAATTGGGAACCCCAAGTTAAACCTTCATGGTGGAATGTTGCACACTATTGTGACTTTCACAAAAACAAGTGACATAAAACCAATGATTGCATGCAATTTAAACATTTTATATAAGACTTGATTAAAAACAGGACCATATTTGTAGAGGGACCCCAAACAAACAATGATCATGGAGCATTCAAGAACCCTCTACCAAACTACAAAAAAGGGGAATCTTCTTCATCAAACACCAAAGGTAAAAATGTAAACTATGTTTATGATTCTACCATTCATTGTGTTGAAGTAGTTGAACATCAAACCAAGGACATCAAAATCAAGGGCCAAAGAAACATTGTTGTTGTTGAAAATAATCACCATGATATCAACACCAAACCACATCAAATTAATGACATTGTGCCAATAAATTTGATAAAAAACATTGTTGCAAGTGACAATCAAATTAATGTCATTAAAATCAAAGAAAAACAAGATGATTCACCAGTCAACGTAATCACAAGAAGGAAAGCCAAAGTAACATTGAAAGGAGCTACTGCCTCTGTTGCATCCAAAACAACTGCTTCCCCTACAACTCAATACAACATAGTTGATCAATTGTAGAAAATACTAGCACAAATATCAATATTGGAACTCCTCAAGATTTCACTAGCTCACAAGGAAATTCTAGAACAAGCTCTAGTGTACACCACGGTACTAAATGATCTAGAGGTTCACCAATTTCAAGCTATGGTGGGACACTTGACCATACCTCATTGCTTATCATTTTTTGAACATGATGATGTATCAATCACCCATCCACATAAGGCTTCCCTCCACATTGAGGTTCTAATTCACAAACACCATGTCAAACATGTTCTAATAGATGGTGGAGCTGGCCTAAATATTTGCACTCTAAAACTTGTCTGTGCACTTGGATATTCAAAAAATGCTATTGATCCTAGGAGGAAAATAACAATAAAAGCATATGATGATGAAGAAAGATCCTCCCAAGGATTAATTGTCTTACCAATTCAAGTGGGACCAATGGTCAAAGATATAATCCAACCATGTGTTGGATAAAAAATTGACATACAATATACTCTTGGGATGTCCTTGGATTCATGAGATGTAGGCAATACGTATCATCAATGTTTGAAATTCCCTTTCAATGGGCAAGAAATCACTATTGCAATTGATTCCAACAACCCCCACTATTGCAACACACTCAAAACAACCCAGGATACTTTTGTGCCACATAACAGGGAGTCTCCAACACCTAGCTCATAAAACAATGAAAGACAACTAAATTCCTTATCAAAGTGGGTTGAGAAAAAGGACCAATCAAAGGATAAGGGTATCAGTGATTCCACTCCATCAAATCATGAAAGTCAACTCAATGCCTTATTAAAACAGGTTGAAAATATCTAGTTAAAAGACAAAGGTTTGGGGGAATATTCATTTGAGTAATCCTTATGTTTATCACAACTTTCATATTCTCCTAAGTCATATGGGTAGCCATCAACGTCAAGACAAAACTTATCACAACAAACCACACTCTTTGATGGAAAGTTTCTAAAAGCGGTCACTTTAGTGGATGAATCAGAGGACAAGGAGGTTTTGAATTGGTTGTAGAAGGGTGAAGAATCATCACAAGAATAAACTTACCATGTACAAACAGAGCAATATGGCAAAGGGAAGACAATCCTAGAAAAGATGGGATATGAGGGAAAAGGTCATGTCGATAAAAGAAAAGAAGGCATCACAAAAATAATACAACCCCTCACAATAAATTCAAAGGACAAAACAAGACTAGGATACAAAGAAGAATCAAAAGAAGAAACCAGGCAATACATTGTTGAGAGAAACCTTCAATTGAGAGATAGTTTTGAAATGGATTCCAATGAATATGAATGGGATTCCGTCTCTAAAGAGTCTTTTCATGATAAGGAAATTGATGTAATACAAAAGTATACACCAACATGTATGGAGGAACAAAACTCGAGTTCTAGACCACTTGAAATTGGATAACAACATATCGATGACTCAAGTGAAGATGATCATACTTCGAGGAAGATAGATACTTCAAAAGAGAGTAACATCATAGAGCTCGATATTGCTATTGGACACTTTGACGATGTTCCCATCATGACACTTACCCCTTCTAACCTTAGCCAATCTGACAATTCCTTGCCATTGGTACACCTTGAATTGATTGACTAGGACCAAACTGAGTTGCTTGACATACCTGTCTTTTCAAACAATGATGCCATTGTGAACTTACTTTGCTCTAACAATCCTAAAACATGTTCCACCAATGAATCTCATAATGAGGCTTCAGACAAGGGGAGTGCCAAATCTCTTAGCTACAAAACAATGAATATCAAAAATAGATCTAATGGTGAAAACCATTTAGTGACAATATTAGATCAAGAAAAAGTAAAAATAAAGAGCGCATCTGAAGGTGAAAGCCTCTCTGAGGCATCAAAGGATGGGAAATTTGACACTCTTCCCAAGCACTATCATGAGAGATCTTTAGTGTTGATTGAACCTACACAATCTATCAACATTGGTACAGAGGAAACAATGAAGACTTTACATTTGGAAACATCCATGATAGAGGAAGAAAAACCAGACTTTTCTAAGTTCTTTGAAGAGCGAAAAATCAAATTTTCTTGGTCCTACATTGACATGCCAGACATGGATCTAGATCTTATCGTGCATCATTTATCATTACCACTTGGAATAAAGCCAATAAAGCAAAAGTTGAGAAAAATACATCCCCATATTGCCCTCTTGGTGAAAGCTGAATTGAAAAAACTATTAGATGTGGGATTTATCAAACCTATTGATTATGCTAAGTGGATATCAAATATTGTGTCAATTTCAAAACCAAATAAAAGCATCAAGATATGCACAGGTTTTAGAGATCTTAATAAAGCTTGCCCAAAAGATGATTTTCCTCTACCTAACATTGACATCATCATAGACTTGACAGTTGGACATGAAATGTTATCACTTATGGATAGATTTTCAGGTTATAATCAGATAAAAATAACACTTGAAGATCAAGATAAAATAGCCCTCACATGTCCATGGGGTACCTTTTGCTGGAACGTAATGCCTTTTGGATTGAAAAATGTTGGAACCACATATCAGAGGGTGATGAAAACCATATTCCATTACATGATGCATACCTTTATGGAAGATTATGTAGATGACTTGTTGGAAAAAATCATTTACTAGAGAGGGACATCTAGAAATTTTAGACAAGATCTTCACCAGGCTAGAGAAATTCAATGTGAGATTAAACCCCAAGAAATGTGTATTCGACGTAACATTAGCTAAAATTTTGGGATATATTGTATCAGTTAAAGGCATTGAGGTGGATCCTATGAAAGTCAAAGCTATCATGGAGATTCCCCCTCCTAAGAATATCATTCAACTCAGATCTTTACAAAAATGATTCTAGTCTATCAGGAGGTTCATCACACAACTAGCTCATAAAACTCATCCTTTTAATCATTTGTTACACAAGAACATTTCATTCAAATTGGATGAGAATTGTGAAGTCGCTTTCAATCAACTCAAGCAATATCTAATGTCACCACCCATACTAGGACCACCAACTGAAGTAAATCCATTATTACTCTATATTGCAACAACAAAGATATCTTTGGGCACTTTATTGGCACATGAAGATTATGTAGGAAAGGAAAGGGCTATTTATTACATCAACAGGACCTTGAATGGTTATGAGATCAAATACACCTTTATTGAAAAATCTTGTCTGGCAATAGTATTTGCTACTCAACAACTAAGACACTACATGTTGACTCACACCATCAAACTCGTAGCTATAATTGATCCATTGAAGTACTTACTCAATAAAGCTACCTAGGAAGATTAGACAAGTGGGTAATGATAGTGAGCGAGTTTGATATCCAATATGTGGATAGAAAAGAAATTAAGGGTCAATCCATAGTAGATCAACTAGCAAAAGCACCATTACAAGATGATCATCCAATGAGTATTGAATTTCTAGATGTAGAGGTCCTAACAGTGTCAACACAATAGTGGATGCTATACTTTGATGGATCTTACACACAACATGGATCAGGCACAAGAATCTTGTTTATCATGCCTCAAGGACATACCATTCCAAAGTCTTGCAAATTGATGTTTTCTTGCACTAACAACACAACTGAATATGAAACATTGATAATTGGAATCAAAGTAGCAGTCGAGTGGAAGATCATGGAGCTGCATGTCTATGGTGATTCTCAACTAGTCATAAACTAGGTGAATGATGATTACCAGACAAAAGATGATAAATTGATGCCATATAAAAGAATGGTTGATGAATTTAAAAATTACTTTGTGGAGATCAAATTTGAGCAGATTCCCAGAGGTGACAACAAAGTTGTTGATGTTATGGCTACCATTTCTTTTCTCTTGCAGATACCTGAAAAGCAAGCCCATTATGAGTTCATGATGGAACAATTGTTTAACCTAGCCTATGATAACCCCAAATCCCAAGTCATGTACCATCTAGACAAGGCTGATGCTTCTATCTATGGGAAAATCTACACCTATCTAAAAGACAATACCCTACCACCAAATTTATCCTAAAACCAAAAAACAAAACTTTATTCAACAAGCAGCTCAACATACCCTGATAGTCGATGTACTTTATCAACAAGATCTTGATGGCACTCTTTGGTGTCTTGAACATAATGAAGCTGAAACTGCTTTACGTGAGGTTCATGAAGGTATCTATGGCACACATTCAAGTGGACTAACTTTAGCTAAGAAAATCCTACGTTTGGGGTACTACTGGCCGAATATGGAGGAGTCTTTTCAATATGTCAAAAGGTGCCAAATAGTCAAATTCATGGAAACTTGATACACACACTAGCACAAGAGTTGCAACTATTCACATCAACATGGCCTTTTGTCAATGGGGATTAGATCTTCTAGGAAAAATTCATCCATTTTCATCAAATGGACACAAGTTCATCATCACAAGCATGGAGTGCTTTACGAAGTGGATTGACGTTGTTCCCCTGACTACCATCACAAGAAAAAAGAATGCATCCTTCATCCTAAATTACATCATCTATCAGTATGGCATCCCTTAATCCATTATCATGGATAACAATAAACCTTTCAAGAATCAAGATGTCTAAGAACTTTGTGAGAGGTTTCATATCCAACATTGGTTTTCTACACCACACTACCCTTAAGGAAATGGCCAAGTAGAGGCCTCAAAAAAGACCATCTTAGAAATCCTGAAGAAAATCATCAACGATGTTGGACGTGATTGGCACATTCAACTGAACCCTACTTTGTGGGCTTATCGAACTAGCATCCACACCCTGACAAGAGCCACACCCTATGCTCTAGTCTATGGATCAGAGGCCATTCTACCTATTGAGGTTGAGCTACCATCGCTCTATGCATCACTAAAAGGGATCATTTCAGATGAGGATTACAAAGTGTCTAGGTTACAGGAATTGGAATTGTTGGATGAGTGTCATCAGCATGATGCAGATCACTTGAAAGCCTATCAATAGAGGATATCCGAGAGTTACAATCATAGAGTAAAACCTAGAACATTTTAGGTTGGTGACTTAATCTTAAAAGAAAATCCTCGTAATCAATAGGATCGATAGAAGAAGGGGAAATTTGAACCAAAATGGCTAGCTCCCTTTGTTGTATCAATCTTTGGATCAAGAGCATACCAACTATCTATTCCTGAAGGGGATTTGTTTGATGAACCCCTCAACAGCCTACATCTAAGAAGTTCTACACCTTATTCATCTAGTGCATTGGTAAAAGTCCTGAAAACTACAAAAACATCAGAAAAAGTCCTAAAAATATGGTTTCCTTGATGAAAACCTAGAAATTTGGCGTCTTGGTAACAACAAAAAATAAATAAAAAATGAGAAATACAAAAAAATCAAAAATTTTAAAATTTTAAAAAATCATAATTTTTTTGAAAAGGTGCACTAAAAACAAGTAGTGAAAACTTGACAACAGGCACTATTTGTGATAGGTTAGCTTTTCCATCTATTTGAGCATGTCGACCATTCACTTTCACCATTATTCTACCTATCATCGGAAAGCCTCATGTACATATCCTGGCATCACGGTTGTGCCTCACCCTAGACTAGAGGAAAAATCCTAAACTCACTAGGGGAAATAAACTTTGAGCTTAAACCAACAGACAAACAACAGTAGGAAAATGTAACAAACACAATGATCATAGTGCAACTTAACATTGAACATCAATCACCATCAGTAACACATCAACCATCCAAAATCAAACAACTAAATCGATCAAATCAAATCAAACTTTAAATGGATGATTTTCCTTCAGAATCATGGTTTTATCATGTTAGCATGAATGTTCAACTGTTGTACTTTGATTTTGTTAGCATATCTCTGGAGCAACTCCATGATGTGTTGAACTAGAGGAGCTAGGAAGGAGTATGATTTTTACTTGTCTACTGTCTATGAGTTGATCATTATTATTGTGCAATTTTTTGCAATACATGCACTACAAAGTATTATTGATGACATTCTGAATTTGCATAGGAAAATGATTAACTCTTGTCTGTTTATGCATAAAATACTCAGGTCATCTCAGTTTAACTATATCTAGATGCTTGTGTTAGGTTCCAATATCAAAAATCATGGAAGTAGTACTCAGGTCATCATGGTCTAATTATACCATTGATTTTTGTACTCACATTCAACATTTTAAAGGCTCAATGATGATAAAAAGCACAAAAAATCAATTGTTACAATGACAACCTTTGCATATTAGATCTTACTGGTTAAGTTAGATTACATCCATGTTAGTTTTTACATTTGTATTTATGGGGTTTCCACGGATAGAACAAATTTCACAATGATGTTATCTCTCATTCATGGATTGAGTACATTTGACATTAACAAAAAAACACATTAGTTGCATCATCATTTGCATACATCGGAAAGGATTCTCATATCACATATACATTCTCACATCATTCATACATTTAACCAAAAATGCATCAGTTGCATCATCATTTGCATACATTAGAAAGCATTCTCATATCATATATGCATTATCACATCATTCATCCATCTATGCATTACATCATAATATCCGCATCAGAAAGCACAAAAAGAAGTGCATTGCATCTCACTTGCATAATCAAAAGTATTTCATCTATTATTAATGGATTAAGAAAATGGTCCATTAAGAATATTGAAAGACATATCCAATAGAGTAAAATTTCTGAGAAGAAAAAGTTGTTGAAGAACATGACATGGTATAAGAAGATTGAAAGACATATCCAGCAGAGTAAGATTTCCAAGAAGAAAAAGTTTGAAAAACATGACTGATCAGCAAGGATATAATGCCATTCTTATGAACATCTAAAACCAGTAGTGAAGATGATTTTATTGTTACTCAAATCCAAGACTAACAAAGGACTAATTGGATCAACATAATCATTACATGAGCATACATAAATATCACATAGCATAAAACATCATCCATAAAGCATATAGAATCATCAATCATGCATTATCATATCATCATTACATATAAGCATCATCTAAGCATCATATAGGCATTATATAAGCATCTTAAAGAAGAAATTAAATGCATCCATCATAGAAATCCATCATAGATCACATATATAGACACATAGATCGATAATCATCGCCGCATATCATATAACCTCAAAATCATAATGTCAAAGTGTACAAGGATATCCAAAGGTATAAAGAGATACTTCAATATAAAAAATGGTAGTATATCATAGTGTCTCAACTGAATCAAGAAGTATACATCATGTCCCAAAATACAACAAATTTTTCATCACATCATAGCTATGTTGTGCTCCCCCCAGACAGTGTCAACATCACTGAACTAGTGCCTCCCCCACCAAAGGGACCTGCACCAAGATCTCTTGGATCTCTTGGGAGTGGTCGTGTAACACCTTTGCTTGTGGTCTGAGACTAGGACCTACCTAACCGAGACTACGCATGGCTCTTTCAGTGATCTGGTGGAATGACCTCATGATACTTTAGTCTATAAAACTTTGCCTCCCTGGTAGAGTGTTGTACCTCCCTGAAGTGGTTTTATGTACCTATACCCTCAAAATATCTTTGCAGTCTCTCTGCTATGTCCTCTGCCTAATCAACCTATAGTATCAAGTTGTCCCTCTCAGCAGTCAGTGCAGTAATCTATCCCTAGACCTGTGTAAGCTATCCATGTGCCTGCATACACTATTGTCTCGTAACATCCCTCTCTATCATCAATGCAATAATCTATCCCTGAGCTTGTGTAACCAAAGTTTTCACCTACTCCAATTGCCCGTGTAGTGTCTGCACCTGCACTTATAATGTAGCAATCTGAGTTTGTTGCTATGAGGGAAATCTAATATCTACCTACTGCTAGGTTGTTGCTACCAATGATTGCCTCTTTCAAGGCACTCTGAAATCTCGAACATCAAGAACTGGGCCCCCACCACCCTCATCTCCTCCACCATCACCTCCATCATCACCACCTCCATCATCTCCATCTCCATCCCCATCATCACTGCTCTCCTCCTCCTCCTCCTCTTCTCCCCCATCTCTCCTTCACCTACGCCCATGTACTACTTCCCTCTCCTCATCATCTAATAATGGCACCAACTCATCTGGGCTGGAGATCCATGGGAATGGATTTAGTAATAGGTATTGTGCATACTCCTCTGATATCAAAGCCTCAATGATCTCTGGATGAACATCCCAAATGATGGCCTGTAGATCCTAGAATGCCACAACTACTACATCATATGACAAAATAGGTCCCCACTCTATTGCATCAATTTGTCACCGTGCATAATGCACCACTCACTAGGGCATGCCCTGGACCCTACCATATTGCCTAAGTACCCTCAATAGCAAGAATCTCTCAATGATGAATCATGTCTGACCAATCAGGTATACAGACTGACACAAAAATGAAATCTTGGTATTGTCCTTCGACCACTGCTCACAATCAATAGGGTCACCGTGTCACAATCAACTGGAGTACTCTCCTCTAGTACTCCAGTTTTCCCAGCCGAGGCTGAGCAACTAGACCTACATAAGCATAAGCATATGGTCTCATTACGGGTCATTTTCTATCTGCAACTAGTCATGTGACCGCTATATTCTCCCACACCTAGATCTGAAGCAATGTGACTCTTGCTAACAAAATGGCCCAATGGAGATAGACAACTTGGTGTAAATCATGGTACCAATGAGTGAGCGTACAACATCCCTAGGCATATCAGGTACCCTGAGCGATCATGCTCTCAAGAATCCTACCCCATCCAACTGAAAGTCCCTTTGACCTACAATTAGGACAAAGGAAGCCTCCAATGAAACCAACTAGCATAGACAACAATGTGGCATAAGCATTAACCATCTCTCTCCAGGGAATCTCATAACCACATATCTGATCATCCTTAAATACTCTCCTCAATGCATCAGTCCTACCCTAATAAGTAGAATCACATAACACTAGCTCTCCAACAATAGGTATCCACAGAATCCGATAGACATCCTCTAGGGTCACTGTTATCTCACCAGTGGGAAAATGAAAGGTGTTATGCTCACTATACCACCTCTTTACTAAAGTTGTCAATAGACCCCTATTAATCCTAATTTGGGGCATATCTATCAGCGAGGACAATCCACATCATGCAATAAAAACTACCTCAACCGACACCAGGTGTGGAATCAACTCCCACGTCCTAGGAAAATGCTCTTGAATCTACATATTCATCAAAGGCTCCTATCATCACAAAATATCACAAATCAGTAATCTTTTCAATCAATCAAAATTAATCAACCTATCAATCTCATCATCTCTAGTGATATTTTGATCAAATCTCAAGAGCATCAATCTATCCTTCAACCTCACCTATCATGAGGTTTATCAATCAATCTATCAATGCACCTCGCTTATCATGACATCAATCAATCAATCTATCTATCATTGATCCTCACCTATCATGAGGTCAATTATCATCATCCTATCATTGAATCTCACCTATCATGAGATCAATCATCATCTAATCTATCAACATCATCAAACAACATCAAATCGATAGTTGAGGTGATAAAAAATCATCAAAATTAGGGAGTCTAATAAAAAATTCATCAAATTGGTATAAATCCCATCTATGCACTAAAACAGTCTTTCTATACACTAAAATCATGCATGTGCTAGAAAAATTCATTTAGGTGCCCTAAAAGAGGGTTTCAATTTTCTGACCAAACGAATGCACCATCAAATTTGATCAATCCGCTAAACCCCTCTATCAAAGCGCTAAATCATCCTATGCACTACACCATCTCGTCAATGCGCTAATTTAATCCACCTAAGCACTAAATGCACCTATGTGCCACAACGTTCACTCGATGTGCTATTTCAGGCAACCTATGCACTAATCTATTCACCCTATGCACTAAAATTCAAATCCTTGCTAAACTCACGAATGCACTACTACAGTCGATGAATGCACTACATCGGGTGTTCTATGCATTAGAAAAATTAAATCTGAATTTAAACATGGAAAAGTGCAAGAAAAATGAATTGCACAATTTATGAGGAGGTTTTTCGGGTTACATACCAGAGGTTTGTACGCTGCCAGGTGGTTGTGACATCTAATGTGCTCGAATCGATGTGTGTGGTAGGGGATCACCATTTTTCTCCAGATTGCTAGATTGCTCAATCACTCTCAAATCTTCAAAATCCAAAGTGCACAAATGAAGTTTTAATCCATCTTTTTAACCTTTTAAAGGTTAATTAAATGGGATTTTGGTGGGATTGTTTTATTTTATTTTTCAAAAGGGCTTAATTAATCAAATCATCACCTGGTGGCTTAAACATCATTTTTTGGGAGATAAATTGCTTATGGATCATAAAATTTTGAAATCATCATCAAATCATCAAATTTTCAAAAAAATCAAAAAATCCTAAAAATTCAAAAATTCATCGATTTATTTCCCGAGGGGAGATATATCCATCATCACCTGAAAAATAGTGTCTGGGGCATTGAATTTTTTTATGTTGGCATCAACAACAAATTTCTCTTTGAAGCAATGTGTAAACACATTACTTCAAACAGGGGGAAAATGTATACACCTAAAATTAGTCAAGACAATCAATTAATTAAATACAAGTTATTTATTTAATGAACCCTTTTAATTCATCTACTTATAAATAAATTCCAAATTTATTTATATAGTTCACACTCTTCTAATTCTTCAATCTAAAATCACATTCTTCTATTTTAATTAAATAAACAAATTCACATAGTTTGTTTTATTTAATTAATAATCTTCTCACTAAATTTGAATGCCCAATTTGAATTTAGGCACATGTCTACAATTTTTCCTCTTGCCACCTCATCCAGTTTCACATGTATTTAAATATTTCTAATATTTCAATTACATTATTCTCAACCAATTCCAAAACAAACTTTGGACACTTGGCAATCTCACACATTTTATTCTCTCACACATTTGGCATATTTCCCTTGGTCAAGGGAACATCCTCCATGACTCTTTCTAACTTCTTCCATCTCCACTATTCATGTTTCATGCTAAAATATTGACCATTGATTGTTGCAATATCACAAGATGCTTTGGAAATTCTATAAATACAAGCCCATTCTACAACATTTTACATCCCATCTTTGAGTAAACATATTATGCAGTAATCACATTGGAGCATTTGAGCATTTAGAGAATTTTATTTTTTAGCATTTGAGCATTGTAGAATCATGTTAGATTAGTATCATGTCTTAAGTTTAGTATTTGCATTTCCACTATCATCTTAGTCGTTATACAACATCTCCATCATAGTATCTAGCATCATTATCATATTATAATCTTCATTCTAGATAACAACATCATAATCCTAGCATCATTATCATTTGTTGATAAATCATGTAGGAATTATATTCTTTCTTTTTGAATAACATCTCATTTCTTAAATTGTCACTCTAACAATCATAGCGCATACACAAATCTGAGAGCCAATATGATTTAATGGATCCTTGAGAATAGAGAACAATGGAACGGTTTTAGAGATTTATTTTGCTGCAAGTAGATTAGTTTTATGCTTCAAATCTTTAATGTAATACGTCTCATTGAGTTTGTGTGTCTATTACTAGCCCCCACAATTCACACTCACAACATGAATTTATGAATTTATAATAGTACATATGTTTTATGACTATCTACTAGATCATGATTTCTCCTATTGGAAAAAATTAATATATATATATGCGATAGACATAAAATGAGCTTTCTGTGAATGTTTCAAGTTTATTTTTTAGTATGTACATGTATTAAAATTGCATAGTTCTAGATCTTAAATTTTAGATTTTTTATGTATGTACATAGTTTAGTTGAATGATGTATGCATGCAAATTATGCATCATATTTTTTATTTTAAATGTATGTACATGTTAAATTTTGAAATTTGTATGCACATGCTCAAGTTCAATCAATTTATGTATGTGTATGTATATGTATGCACATCCTATTTAAACAAATTTGCATGTATGTTTCAAATTTAGCTATTTCTTGTAATTTTGTAATTTTGTATGTTAATTTTGTATAATTTAATGCAAGTGCACTTATATCTGATATCATTGATCAATTTAACATTGATGATATCATCAATCCAGCACCTTAGCCACCACCTCCACCCTAGGCTCCTCCACCCCCTCCACCCCCTCCACCTAATATCCCACCTCCACCACTCACTGGATTTGATGAGGCTTGTTTGTGAGCACACATAAATGATCAAGTGGTATCCATTCAAAATCAAATCAATGCTATGCAAAATAAACAATTGATTCCACCACATGTGAGATGTTTTGCATATGTGATGCAAAACATTGTGGATGCCATTAGGATTAATGATTCTAGTTGTTATGCCTTGCATAACCACCCCATTTTATTTTGGAACAAAACGGGTCCCCCCTTTTTAATTTTGTTTTCTTTGCCTTTGGTTGTCTGGTTTGGTCTTAGGAGTTCTCTTGCTTTCCTCTTGAGTTTGTCTTTTGTTCTGTCAAATTTTGGTTATGCCTCAGCTTGGGCTAGGTTTCTGTTTGTTAAAATTGAAGGCATGATGAACAATGATATATTTTATATGCTTTGAGGACTAATGAAGGAATTTGTGTTGCAGGATTAAATCATACATCTGATGTAATTCTCAAGGAACTCAGTTTGAAGGCATACCTCAGTCAGATTTTGCATAAAAATCCTAATGAAGAAAGTCATTGAGACCCTCCTATTGTCTTGCCAACTGGCAGTGTGGTTCTATTCATTTGATATATGCCAGTCAGCTAGACATTTTAATTGCCGTGGGTTTCTATATGTCTCCCTGACATGTTGAAGTCTCGCTGACCATTGTGTATAAGGCTAGCATCACCGAAAGAACTTGGGTTCAGGGATAAGTCTTCCCGACTAATAGAAGTCTCGGCGAAAGGGGGTAGCTTCGATGAAAGGTCTAGCCGAATGATCATGGTCTCGCCAACAAAAGAAGGGCTCGGTATGAAGTCCTCCCGACCAGTGGGAGTCTCACCAAAATGCAAAGGTTCAAGCTTGGAAAGAATGAAAAGGGGTCGGTGTAATGTCTTACCGATAAACGGCGGTCTCACCGAAGGAATTTGAGCTCGGCATGAAGTCTTCCCAACCTATCAGAGTCTCTCCAAAAGGTGGGGGCCTCACTGAGAAGTCTTGTCGACCGGCCGGAGTCTTGACGAAAGGATATGCCTTTAGCATAAGGTCTGGCTGAAGGGGTGAAGTCTCGGTGAAAAGAGGTGTCATCGGGGAGATTTCTCACCGATGGTTGTTAGTTTCAGTGAAAGGCGTGCCCTCAGGGTAAGGTCTCACCGGCGGGGTGAGGTCTCACCGAAGTGGGCTTGGTCTCGGTGTAACCTCTCGTCAACCAAGCGATGTCTCACTAAGGGTTATCCCTTCAGTGTAATCTCTTATTGACCGGGGGACTCTTGCCAACAATGGTTCATAGGGTTGAGCTCGGGGAGACTCCAAGAAAAATACTTACGCTCGATGAAAGGTCTCATCGACCAAGCAGGGTCTCGCCAAAACAGGATTAGCTCAGGGAGATGTCCTGCCGACAATAGGGAGTCCTGACGATAGCAATGATCTTTCCAATGGAAAAGGGATATCAGTATGACTCTTGGTGCCCACTCTGACCTCCTGCCAACTAAAAGATGTCTTGTCGAATGCGGATGTTGTGCCAATGGAGCCACGCAATGGTATAACCCTTGAGGACTCGCTATGATGTCTGGTTGATAGCGATTGTCTCGGCGACCACTATGGATATCGATATGACTTTGGTCACTTGCTATGAGGTCTTTCTGATCATCGTATGTTATTCCAATCACTACTGAGAGGTATAATCACATCGGGGAGACACGGCTAGTGTCTCACCGACATGCGATTTTGTTTGAACAACCTTTGACCACCCGAGAATCTTACTTGGAGTGTGTTCGCCCAATCAGAGAGAACTAAAGGTGAACCCTGGGCAGCTTGACTGATTGATTACCCCCTATGAAGAAGATCAATAGAATGTGCATGGCATGGGTCAGCTCAATGAAGCAATGGTGTTTAGATCTAGACAAAAAGTCAGATGTTGTCTCTCATGAGGATCAACTTGCAAGAAGATCTAGAGCGAGAAGCAGGTAGAAAGGGAAGAAGAAGTTGCTCGTCTCAGTGACAGCTATGGTGTCTACTAACAGAGAGGGATCGACATTAATGATAATGCTTTAGAGAATTCAAATTAGCTCTAATGGAAGTTCGAGGATGGACACAGAGGCCAGAAGTTAATGATGTGGTTGTAAAAGATCTAAGGCTTCTCTTGGGGGCGATCCTTCACCGACATGGACAGCGGGGATGCACATTGAATGCAACATTAACTTCATTCCAAAAATATCTGAGGGCCGACCCTTTTGAAGTGGGATATTTTTGTAAACCCTAAAACAAGGGCCAAATTTCTTTTTGGCACGTTCTGTATATATGGCACTTTTTGCCTCTTTGTAAAGGAGGACCATAGAATAGAGGGAGAGAGTTAGAGGAGATAGAGAGAGATTTTTCAGAAACCAATAGAAGTAGAGAAACTTAAGAGGAGCAGTAGAATAGGAGTTAGATTCGACAGAAGGTAGTGATGTATCTTTTAATTTTTCTTAGTATAGATGGAAATAGTCTGAAGACGTAGGTTTTTCTATACACTAGTGATTGTGCCAGATTTGTAAATGTTGCTTATCTATTTCACTAACAGTAGAGGCAACTAGATTTAAACCTACTTCATATTGTGTTCCTAAATGGTATTTATCTTGGGTTAATCATTCGATTTGAGAAGCTTTCAAGGAACGAAATCTTATTTTATTTTTTGTCTAAATGGTGATTTAAAATCTATTGTCAAAGTTAGTACTGTGAATGAATGAAACTGTGTGTTAATCACAAGTTAATTTTGTTCTGCAGTTTTAGTTAGCAATTCCTTGAAAGGTAACAAGTCTGGTTAAGTTGGATGAATTATTATTCTCTTCAGTTCTAAAGCTTTGATCTATCTTTTTCTATTTCATTAAAGACCCCAGTTAAAGTAGGTTTGAATTTATGTTTGATCTTAGAACAATCCAGAAGCTCAACACCAGCAGGCCCCTTGAACATTATAGTTCACATCAACCATTGAGTGAAATTAGCACAGTCAAGAATCAACTACCAGGACCTTGGGAGTTAGATATCCATGTGTTATTCTTTCTCTTTCAGGAGAGCAAAAGAGTAATATTCTGCTTAACTGTTGTTGTGCTCATCAGAACCATCAACACTAATCTAGATAGGCATTGACGAGAAAGAGAGTAGATGAGATAATTTTATACAGACAACCTCTCCTATAAACAAATTTTAGACCTTAAAATAACAAAATCCCATCTAGCCCCTTATTTTATCCACCCTGTTACTTGGCAGCCCATTCCTCCCAAAAAATCTAGAATATCCATGAGGTGGTGTATACATCCATAGATGAGTGCACATTTTAGGGATCGATGGTATATGGTATTTGACAATCCACCACACGCTAATCTAGCGGTCCCATTGTATTTTTTGAGGAAACTATATGTAGAGTTTGTTATGGGGAAAAATCCCAATTATTTTGATTTTAAATCATTTCAGGGTGTTGGTGGTGGCATGCCACAATAGAGGTTAGGGGCAAGGGTTGATCCCCAATGCCCTATGCATTCCAACCCCTTATTGCTCCTCTTGGTCTTGCCATTCCTGCACATGTGCATCAATGTGTGATGGTATCAATATTAGGATCCCTTATTATGCTCGCAAGAGACCTTGATCGATATGCTTTTGTGATAGTGGGTAGGGAGCATAGAGACGATGATGATGGAGGAGTGTTTTATGGAGTTGGTCCTAGTACCACTCCAGGAGTGTTGAGACCACATGTATGTACTAGTTTCCATTAATTATGATATGGACCCAATCATGCCACACCTATTTTGGGTGGACGTGGAGATTCTGGTGGTTCATCTAGTCATCTCAGTTCATTTGTATAATTTCTTACAATAGACCATCACCTTGAGGACACTACGACATAGGTATAAATATGCATCTACCTGTTGAATTTATAAGAATTTTAATGAATGTACATATATCAAAGAAAAGTTCGCAATACATTTTAACAATCAAACAATTTGGTGTATAGATCACACTAACGATGGGGCAATCATCCGCTTGGTGAGTACATACATTGACACTAGTCCTAGTCAACAAGCCTTATGGGGTATTTTGATTTCAATTTTTTAAATTATATATGAAATAATTTTTAACTTGAGTTTTAAATTTATAATTGAATCATGAACATATGTTTTAAATATTTATGTTCATTTAGGGGAGTCAATCGACTTCTGCGTTGATTCCACCCAAGGGGTTGTCGAGCACTCCTCCATTGTCAAGCACCACAAATTAGGGGTAGGTATATTTATATTGTAAATTGTTTAACTTACATTAGTATAGTTACAATTATGAATTTTGAATTCACTATATATCAAATGTGCATGTACACTTGTAAATATTGTAAGCGCTAAATGTCTATGTGTATTTCTAGGTTGATACGACAATGAGAATGGGCATCGAACAAACATTAGATGTTGTGGCTACTCATGAGGCCTCTGAATTTCAAGTTGTTTTAAAAAAATTCTACACAAAATGTGCAAACTTGAATATATATATTTTAACCTAATTTAAGTATACATGCTTTATATTTGATCTTGTAGGACTTTGTTAGTGTGACTTTTTTCCATGACTCAGTCATAGTTACACCTCCAGGAGGACATGCAGAGCAGGCTCTAGATATCACGGTAATTTAAATTTTTTATTATATTTTAATTCAATTACAAATTATATATTCTAAATAACTTTAATTTTAAATTCAAAATTGAATATATATATATATATGATCTAATACATGTTTTAAGTTATTTTTATTTTATAGCATGAGACACATCTTGTAGTTGAGCATGTACAAATAGGTCCTGGAGTAGAGGGTGCACAACCTTAGAATACAGGACAATTTAATTATGATAAATTATAAATCAAATTGAATTAAATCATTTTTAATTGTAGACTTACATCTAATTTTAACTTTCTTTTTCTTGTTTATGTAGATTGCTTCAGAGAATTTAAAGGTTGGTCCAGTTGCACCAAAGCATCTAGACCTAGATATGATGGTAATTTAATCTTATGATGAATTATAAATTAAACTTTCATTAAATCATTTTTCATTGTCTTACATCTAATTTCATCTTTCTCTTGTACAATGTTTTAGGTCATCCGCATAGTCTGCATGGTATGAAGAGGTCTCTTGATTATAGAGACGATACATGACCTAAACACGATTTTATGGGTTGTATTTGATTATTTCATGGACTAAATATTTGGTTTCTCATGTACTCTATTGGACTTTATATTTCATTGGTCAAGTACTTTGTTGGACTTTAGTTCATGGGTTGTACTTTGATGGACTTTATTTCATGCGCTTAATATATTGGTTTCATACACTTAATATATTGTAAATTATGGACTTTATTATCGTTCAATTTTAATTTACACATGTACATTTATGTATTCTATGTTCATATTCAAGACATTAATGTGAAATTAAATATAAATATGAAATTAAAGTTGAAATTAATAGGCTCACATTTTAATATTTGTACTTTACAAATTGAGTGATCCCATACATGGTATACATGATATGTACATTCAATAATTAGTGAGAATTAGTCAATGAACTTATTCAATTCACATCAATCAATAATTAGTCAATAAATCATAATTTACAAACAAAAGAAATCCATTTATATACCACAAAGGATGAAATTTTAAGAAATAAACAATACCATACAAGATGAGAGAACAAAAGCATTAATAAATTCTATAAACTAAACATAAATACCAATCAAAATGCAACAATTTTTGCCAAAAAAGTTGCTCTATAAGTAAACTCCATATTTCCTAGATCTTTTACAACATTAAATTAAAGAACTTAATTATCCAAAAATAGGCTAAAGTTTTGAAATTAAATCATGTAGTCCCATATTTACAAATCATGCAAAGTGCTAGAGAAAACATAAGAACATAAAAGTCCTCTTGACCTCATGTTCCACAAAAAACACTAATTTATAAGTTGTCAAAGCAAATAATAGCATCTAACACTAATTTATGGGTTGTCTTAAGGGGATGTCTTAAGGGGTCCTTATACAACGTCTTAAGGGGTCCTTATACGACGTCTTAAGGGGATCAAAGGAGAGTATAATTAAGTATAAATATTAAGTGATATAAAAAAGTATTATACTTTAGGGTGAGTCATCATAACAAATGATATAATTAAGTATTATATTTAGGATATGTGCTAATATGACACGTCTTAAGGGGTCCTAATACGACATCTTAAGGGGATCAAAGAAGAGTATAATTAAGTATAAATATTAAGTGATATAAACAAGTATTATAAGTTTTAGGGCGAGTCTTCATAACAAATGATATAATTAAGTATAATATTTAGGATATGTGCTAATATGACACATCTTAAGGGGATGTTTTAAGGGGTCCTAATATGATGTCTTAAGGGGATCAAAGAAGAGTATAATTAAGTATAAATATTAAGTGATATAAACAAGTATTATAAGTTTTAGGGTGACTCATCATAACAAATGATATAATTAACTATAATATTTAGGATATGTGTTAATAGGACATGGCTTAAGGGGTCCTAATATGACGTCTTAAGGATATAATTGATTTAACAATAATTTATACATGATATTTAGTGATTATGCAATCAAATATAAAGTTTCAAAGTAGGAAAACATGCACATTTAACAAACAAAATATATAGAATATTGATTTTGATACATAAAAGTACATAGAGTACATAATTGTGTATGTACATGTATTTGTAATTTGTACAAAATGTTTAATTGTGTATATATGTACATATATGTTTGTAACACCATAAATCTACAAGCTATTTAAACTTCATCACACATTAGCATAATGTTAGCCTAAAACAAGCAAACAAAGTAGTGTTCCTATGAAATATTCAATCATATTCAAATATGAAAAGAATCAAAACAACTAAATAAAGCATATGAAAACATGATCAAACCCCTATCTCATAGTGGATTGGTGCTTCTTTGATGTGGAAAGAAGCCCTTTCCCAATCCTTGATAAGCTCCATATATGTTGACGATGCAAGATGACAAGTGATCAAGTTGTGGAGGATTAAATCAATAGAGAGGGTCTCTATTTATAGAATAGAATGATAGAAAAATGCAAGATAGGAGGAATGTGGGATAAAATATAATCCAATGGAATTGTGCCACTTTTCAGCATTCCAATGGAGGAAGGTTGTGCACATCTTGGTCAATGTGCCAAAGAGGGGGAGATTTGAAATTCAAAAGATGGCTTGTTGGAGGGAGAAGAAAAAGTCTTAAATGCCAAGTGGGAGACATGTAAGAGACAATGTAAGAGGAGTTAATGCCATGTTGGAAGGGACAAGTCATGTGAGAGGGAAAATTCAAATTGGAGGAATATTCGCTAAAGATGCCAAGTTGAGAGAAAATGAAGATTTAATAAATTAATTAAAATCATTTATTTGTGCAAGTGGGAAAAGCTAGAGGATGTGACATGGATTAGATTTAGCCTTAATCATGATTTGATTAACTTAAGTGAATATTAGGTGATTTGACCTATTTGATTTAGATTTATGGATTAAAATAAATTAAAAGGAAATGGAAAATGATTTCGACTTAGTTAAATAAATATTTTGATTTATTTAGCTAAAGAGGATGATGTTAGTGTTAAAGATGAGTTTATTTAATTTAAATGGAGGACTTTAGAGATTAATTAAATAAAGTTGATTTATTTGATGAACGGATGAATAAGACTTAATTATATGCATGATGCCAATTTTGCATGTCTACATTTTGCCCCTCTTTAAAGCAATGTACTTGTTGCGTTGGTTCAAAGAATAAACTTACGGCAATCAAAATTCATTTTTTTTAAATTTTTTGGATATGCCAGTAGAAAGAAGTATACTGGTACATTGCCCCTCAAGAGATCGAGAGAAAGGATTCAATTTGAGGGTCAATCTTGTGATAAAGAGGATTAAGATGGATGTATGGATGGTTATGATAATGATGCAAATGAGATGGTTTTAAGATGCTTAGAATAACCAATCTATATTATCCTAAACAACTTAAAATGATGATGTATTGCATTTGAGATGGATGATGTGATGATGCATATATGATTATGAAATAGATGTTTTATGCAAATGTATGGTTTATGAGATGCTTAGATTAAAAAATCTATATTATGATGATGAATAATGCATGTGAGATGATCAAAATTTCATATATGATATGATATGATTTGCAGTATGCTGATGGTTTTAAGATGCTTAGAAATGATAATGTAATGCATGTGAGATGGATGATGTGATATGCCATAATTATGAGATTTATGTATGCTGATGATTTGTGGATGCAGGATGGATGCACTAGCAATGATGATTTACTAACATGGCATGATGTTAGTGTGGAAAAGAAGAAATGAGATGATGACAAGAGGATTCAACAAGCCAACTTTATTAGAGATGATGATGAAAGATGGATGATTTGCTTATCAGGAATTGGGACTTTAAAAGGGCTACTTACCTTATGTTTGATAACACACATAGATACGATGCATCAAGGTATAAAGAACCAGGATGGCATTGTACCTAGTGTGATGGACTTTGATTCGACAAACAAATAGGAGTATTCTTGTTCACACTTGACATATAAAAACCTTGCTAGGATGCACCTAACAAAGCAAGTATTTTCCAAGTTATATTACAAGAATGTCCAACAAGCACAACAGACAAAAGATAATGATTAATACCCCATTCCTTTCTCTCTAAATCACTTTGATTAGACATCATCAAGAGGTCATTGGAATGAGCACAATAAGATAAATAGAAGAAAAGATCAAGCAAGAAAACAAGCCAATATTTTTCATACCTCGAGCTAAAGGGATATGTTTTTTTAGGATAAGAACCGAAATGATTGCCAATAGATAATGCCCATTGTAGGAAGGATACATCCTAGGACATTTCAGTGGATGGAAACATGTCGTTTTGTTTATCCAAAGTGTTTTACCAAAAGATAATGTCCATTGTAGGAAGGATACATCATAGGACATGTTAGTGGATGGTGGCAAGTTGATAGGTTGCTTGGAAAGGCTTTGATATAAGGTTAATTGACATGTTTGCGAATGATCAAGAGTTTGATTTTGTGTTTAAAGGTTTGTTGTTTCAATTTTGATTTTACATTTGAAGTTTATTTTTTGTTGATTGTTGTGGTTGTTTCTACTTGTTTTTCCAAAGGGTGAGTGTGACGATTTGTTTATTATGGATGAGATTATTGTGGGTGCAAGCGAAATGGGATGGATGGATTTTTTCAAATATTTGGATGTTTTTGATGTTTTGAAATGTTTTGAGGTTGTTTTTGGGTTTTTTTGATATTTTACAAATGTTTTTGGATTTTGTGTCTTTTTCAAATGTTTTTGTGTTTTTGTGTCTCGGGGGCTAATCAAAGATTAGCCTTGCCTACGTTTAAGCTTAGAGATGACGTAGTTTGGATTCCATGTTTTTGATGTTTTTCTAACTTTTTGACCTATTTTTGGATCTTGACATGTTTTGGATGTTTTTTGGATTTTTTGAATGATTTTGATGATTTGGATATGGATATGTGTGATGATATCAGTGATCTGTTTTGGAATTTTGTTGAAAACCAAGCTAAGGTTGATTGATTAGATCGATGGATTGATGATGATAACATTGTTGAGGATGCACAACAATGCAAGGATAGTGTTAAGCAACACGAGGATTGGGAAGGATCTCCCAAGATGATGATGGATTGATTGGATTTGATTGATTAGGATTTTGAAGCTTAGCTTGGAACAAAATTTGTTTGAATGATTTGATGTGACGTTGACATGTAAATCAGATTCAACTAATATTGATTGTTTGGATTGATGTTTGATGAAAGATAAAGCTTGATAAAGAACATGTTCTTGTCAAAATATTCCATGGGCTAGTGACTTTTATTTTTTTCTCACAAGTGTATTGACCAATTTGATTTCACATTTTCCAATGTTCGGATCACCACATAAGTTGAAGGATGCTTGGATAGGTGTGTGGATGGATGGATATGGTAAGCATGCAAAGGATTCCAAGGATTATATTGTGATAAGATAAGGTGTTGAGATAAAGAATGCTCATTTGGATAGTGCTTCATGGCTCAGATAATGCTGGGTAGGATAATGAAAATGACTCATGTCAAGATGCCTACCACAAGCAATTGTAAAGTGTACACCAAACTTTGTCAAGATCAAGATAAATTGGACTATGGAGGTAGATGGATGAAAAATGGATTGGATCAATGGTTTATGGATGAATGGATTTATTATGGATGAGATGAATGGAATGCTAGCTTTATTATGGATGGGATGAGATGCTTCCACCTGAACTGGCGCATGCAGATGCTTGATTCTATGCATGACACCTATTTTCCAAGTTTTCATCATGATACCTGTCCAAAGCACCATTGAAGTGGTTTTCACTAGAGGACAATTTTTCTCTTTACTGTTTTCAATCCTTTTTCTAATTTTTTTGGATTTTCATATTTTTGTATTTTTTTTGTATTTTTTTGAATGATCTTAAGCTCATGCTAAACCATCTAGTGGTGTCGATGTAGATACTTTTTTCATAATGTTCCATCGGTATCCTACTTGAAGAAGTTGCTTTGTCAAGATATGTGCACTTGAATGCAACTTTTGGGATTCCTAATCTGCTTTGTTGATACCAAGGTTAACTTTGTCTTTGTGTGCACATCGTGATAGAATGCCTTTTGAATGCTTATGATAAAAGGTTGTTTCCAATACATGGTCAATTTGAGAATTGGATATCATGTGTGAAGGCGTGGATGGAGTGTGTTTAGGAATAAAAGATGGATTAGTTGATAGTTTGGAACCTTTGACTCTCCAAACTTGGGAAGATGAGCAATGATGGGTGGATACGAAAGTATGCGTGGAATTAGGACCAACTATTTGATACACTTTTTATGTCGCTTGAGAAGCCTTATTTTTCCTTTGTGGACATCTTTGATGGATACTTTTCCCTTTTTTATTTTGGCCCATAGTTTCTTTGACTAATGGAGTTTGATAGGGATCATCTTTCTTTGTATTTTTTGGTATCCATATATATTTGATTTTTCCAATATACTTCTTAGCTTCTTTTTCTTTGATAATGCTCTTTGTGTTTTGATTCAAATCTTTCTTTTGATGTTGGTCCCAATTCATGGATGGGGTGGTGGGTGGATGAAGATTCATGACATATTGGTTGTAGTATTGGCATTGGTTTCATTATAAGGATTCTTCATTCTCCCTATGTTGAAATTTGCTTGAGACATAGTTTCCCCCAATATGGTGGTAGTGGCACCTTCGTTCCTTGATTTTGCTTGTTTTGAGATGTCTTGTTCAGTAAGCATGCTCTAATAAATGACCGCTGCAAATGACATTTCAATTTGCTGCTTTGCTAACTCCATAATGTCTTGTTCTGTCTGACCTATTTCTTTGAGTGGATAATTTTGGATATCTTCATACATGATGTGCTTAGTCTAAATTTGGGATATATCTGACCCTGCTATTAACAATTGAGTTTGACTATAGGAATCAATAACCTGCTCTTTTTGTCTAATAATATCAGGAGTAAAGGAATCCTGTTCTAAATGAAGATCATCTACATGTCCATCCAAAGAAAGCATCTCATGGGTAGATGGAGGAGTATGTGCTATGTGGGTATGATCATCTTGTATAGATAGGAGAGTGTCGATTATATCATTGTAGTATCTTGGAGATATGAATTCTTGATCTTGTATGACTTTGGAATTGCTTTCAACATGCTTTAGATCAAGTTCTTGACATGGGTCAGTTTTAAAGGATGGATTGCTTACAAAGGGTTATTGGACATCATCATTATTCATGGGAAGTGGCTCAATATCCTTTTGATCTTTGGGTGGACTTAGGTGAAATATTGAGTTGAGGATCCCTTTAGTATCTGTAAAGGGTGTCAACATTTCTTGGAAAGGACCACTACTAGACCGTGGTTAAAGATGTTGATCATGCTTTGGAATAAATTCTTGAGATATGTTTTCTAACTCATTAGGTGATGTAGATACATTTTCAACATGATCATTGGTTGATGGATCATGGATTATGTCAATAGGATCAAATAACTCTAATGCTCCTTGAAATAGATGACTAAAAAGTGGCTCTTGATGTATGGTGAGTTGGTCATCAAATGAAGTGGAAACATCTTTAATGTGCTCATTGATGGATAGGTTTTGATCATTGTTTTCAACAATTGTGGTGGGGAGATTGTGGATGCTATCACTAGTGGTCAAATCTTCATCATTGTCCCAATAGTGATTATCTTTTGATCAATGAGGTCTTGGATGAGATTTTTGAGTCAAATACAGTTTGATGTTGTGTGTCCCTTTACTTTGTGAAAGTCACAAAGGTGCTTCTCATTATACCATGGTGGTTTAACTAGGGGATCTTGATAATTCTTATAAATGGAGAGCTTGATGAGATTTTCTTGTACCAATTGTTGTAGGACTAATCCGATTGGTCTCCTAAGTAGTGTGTATTATTATTTGTTCCCTTGTGAGATTTGCACTTTGAATTGACCTTGTGGTGGTTGATTTTGGAGATATGGTGATTGATCTTTGAGACATGGTGATTGTGTTTGTTGTTGATGTTGTTTATCTTGATATTGGAGATATTGTTCTTGATACGGTTTTGGACACAACTCAATGCTTTGATGACATGGTTTAACCAATGATAGAGTGTATTGATTTTGGAGTGAAAATGTCTCTTGGCTCAATAATTCAATTAGTTTGGAAAGTGAAGCAATTTGATCTTTATTTTGATCTTGAAACCCTTGATATAGTTGATTTGGATTTTGTTCAAGCAGATTTGGAACGTATACTTGTGGTTTTTGCATGAGATCATGAAAAAATTGATTTTGGACAATGTTCTGACTTAGGGTGATGCTTAAATTTGGAATAATAGGTTGAAATTGAACATTTTTGTGTTTGGGAATCACATTTCCTTGATTTTACATAGTGTTAGCTTGACTTGGATTAATACATGGAGTCACTAACATCTTGTTGACCCCTAAAGTGTTTAGGACCAATGATGAGATGAAGGATGAAAGAGGTGAATGATATAGGTGTCAAAAATTTTAGGAACTTTGGATCAATGCTAGACTTAGGGTTTTATTTTGATTGGTTTGATTTGGATAAGGGTATGTGTAGGATCATCATGGAAAAAACAGGCCCTTAAGTGAAGAAAAATTCAAAAAAATCAAAGTTACGCAACTTGACGTAAAAATTTGAATAAGTTATCTATATTATTTTAAAAATATGTAAGAATAGAATCTTTAGAAAATTGAATGTAGTTTCTAAACTACTAGGTTTATTTTTACAAAAATCTATTTGGTGAAAATTTGAAATTTCAATGCAGTAGTACTTAAATTTCAAGGAAAAAATAAGTAGGTGTCTGTTTGACCACCTTAACCACAATAAATGATAATATTTTTTTATAAGATTTTAGATATAAGTAGAGGACTCATGTCCTGATGTGATGCATATTTTTTTGTAATTATTTTCAAAGTAAATAATTAATTATGAATTTTTATTAAATTTTTTTAAAATATAAAAACTTCGAATGTCTGACCAACTTAACTTGGTCAAAATTTCATGAAATTCATTTTTATTTTTTTTAATCCTATAGTATGCAAAGAATATAATGTGACACATGTTTCAAATTCAAAAAATGTGATACCATTTGAAAGCTATAGATATTTTTCAATCATCCTATCAATCGGGACTTTAGTCGTAATTCAAATAGAAAATGAATAATAATTATTTATTAAATTCAAAGTAAAGCATAATTTATATTGGTGGAAAGTTGAGAATCTCCTTTAAAAACCCTTTTTGTCTCATCAATTTTAGGTAAAAAAAATTCGTCAACCACATACCCTACACATACCCATCATATCGCCTCTTTTTGGCCCATCATAATCCTGTACATACCCATAATGGACTTGTAAACCCTAAGATGTTAGACGTGATCTTTAGGATAAACTTGTTCAAAGAGGTGATAATTTAACTAGGGGTGTGAGGAAGGATTCATCCAAACACACCTAACTAAACAAGTGATTTTGATTTGGTTTAAGGATGTACCCAAGTCTAGATAATGATGTTTCCAAAGCTCTAAAGTTGTTTGTGAGATGAAGATGATAAATGTTTGAATGAAGTGTTCAATTTGATCCTAAATGAACCTAACAAGGACCTTGTTTACAAGAACAAGATAGTGAAGAACATGCTCTTCCCTAAGAGTAGTTCAAAACCAAAAGACCAATGTTTGCATGAAAACCATATGACCAAAAGTTGCCAATCACATGTGTGGGGTCCTATTGTTTCAATCTTTGCTTAAGGGATTCTTTTTACCACAAATACACTCTTGATTAGCTTTTGAAACTAGATGTCTAATGTCCCACTGCATTATGTGGAAATCAAGGAAATCAAGGCAAAAGTTACTTAATGTTGACTTTAGTAGGAGAAAATTAAGATGAAATCAAAATGCTTAGAAGCCTCTAAGGATGAGAATCCAAAGGGAAAGCAATAGCATGTGAATTCGTTCAAGGATATTTGCTTCTCCTAAAGGGTTTGAAGTTTTGATGACAATGTTAAATGTTTTTTTCCCAATGTTTACAAATAGGAAAAGTGTTTTGTAACCAAGAACAAGTACAACCCTATGGCTATGAAAGACTATATTTGTTGAGTCCCCACTTGGACAAGTCTAGATATGCTTATTTTTAGCAAATGGTTAGATGATTGAACCCACTGGCTCCCCTCCACGACACTCACTTATACGGGGCAGCCAAACATCAATACCCATAAAAGTCCCATGGCATAGTTTTCATTTCTACTAAAAATAGTAAAAGTGTGGGGTGGCTTCAGAACGACCATTCTTGCACCAACAAATAGATAGGGATTTTGACCTTTCTACAACAAGGGTTTTAATTCAAACTTTCCATTTGTAGGGATTGATCCATCGAGGTGAGAGACCATTGTTTCCCTTCTCGTCGGAACCAACCACGTGATACTAGCCTTTGTTCCAGTACCCACTTTTATATACCGATTGGAAATACACTTAGCTTTAGCATGTTATTAGTTGGTTCATTCCCTTGGGTGATTACTTTTTCCCAAAAGGTAGGCCCTCTAAGATAAACAAAAGTGACCAAACATATCCATAACTCAATTGATCTTTGTTGAGAAACAAAGAGAGAATACACACGATAAGTTTTACTCACACTCACAAGATGTGTTCAATTTTATACCCAAATTGAAAATGCATGGGCAATTACTTACGCAACTTAATGTCACAAAAGTCCTTTTGATTCTCAAGATCACCGTGAGGCGTGAGAGAAGCACATACGTCCTTTTAGTGATATTACTTTGAGTAAGTAAATACAAGACAAAGAAACACTTGTTCATTTTAAGTCCATAAAGCAAAAGTGAATTCTTTTTATAGCACCAAATCAAATGTGGAATTTTCCTTGTTCAATTGTTAGCCTCAAACGAAATCTAGTGAGTTTGTCCTAAAGTTCTTTTTAAGCCCTTTGTAGCAAAGATTGAAATGTTCTTTTTAGAGCCCAAAAAGGATGTGAGTTGGTGTAAAATGATAGCCAAAAATGGAAGCTCTAAGCATTTAAAAATGCTTTGTCAATTTCAAGTTCAATGCTTAATTATTCAAGTCCAATCTGATTGTTGTTTGATTCCCATGCAAGAGAAAAACCACCATTGTTTCCTGATGCCAACCCCTATCATGCAAAATCTCTATAAAAACAACCAATGGTAATATCAGGTTTTTAAAACCATGATAGAACTTCGATAATTATAAGCACAAAGGACTTGATTTTCTTAGCTCAATCTTTTTACTCCTTTGTAAATGACCAATTGAAATCTGCAAAATTCATAGTAATGAAACCCAATGCCAAGGTTATATGTTTAACACCAATAGTCAGATTTTCCTAACAAAAGCACAAATAAATAACACTATCGAAATCCCATTTATAATAATGCATGTTATTTATTTCAAGTTTCTCACATTGCATGTGAAAAGACCAAATCAAATCACAGTGAGTATCGAGCAATGCACTAGATTTAGAATGACATCAGAGAATATGAAAAATGATGAAAGCAATTTGGAATCCCGCGTGAGGATGAGGCCTATCTTATCTAAAGTCATCACCTTCTATTAATGCACCAATCAATATCAAAGAGAAACAATGATTTTACCTACACCCCAATTTGAATAAAGGTCATATCATCATTAGCGTGGAGAAATTGACGAGTAGGTGAAAGATGGTGAATGAATACCACCAATAAAGTCGATAGGACAAGCACTAGAGCAACAACAATAATAATGATAGAAAAAATTTGTTCACCACTCTGCCTTGCCCATCATTAATGAGAGCAACACAATTTAATATAGAGAAAGGTTATATTGATAAGAGGCAGCCATATTAATGAGAAAGACAGTGATATTGTTGAGAAAAACTAAGATATTAGTGAGAGAATCATAGACAAAGCATGTTACTGTTTGACAAAAATCCTCTCGGTTTATTGCATCCACACACATTTTTTCAGTGGTAGATAAATTCAATTCAGCTTCCTTATCTTTAAGGAGAAAATATCTCGATCTTCTAAACATTGGTAAGAACAAGTCTCAGTTGGATTCCAAGTAGAATCCCTTTGGCTCACATTATTCTTGAAACACAGTTTGAGAACTTCCACATGAGCTTAAGAAAAAATAAAAAATGTAGAAGACAAGGCGTGAAACTATTTGACATGATGCTTTAGCTTAAAGTTAATGATCAGAAACAAGAGACTTAATGCTTCAAATTGATATTAAATGATTCTTACCTCTAAGCGCCAAGGACAACAAAGGTTTTCCACATGTCAGAATAGGAATTAATCATGATTGAAGATATGTAGATAATCAATATTAATTCTTACCATCGTCATAAAAGAAGAAGACAACAATAACAATATTAATAGTTATGGCGCTAAACAGTTAGGACATCCATGTGTTTGTATTAATGCATAGCAAGTTCAAATTTTGAATATAAAGTTGAAAAACAATATGAATCAATCAATGTGAACTCACCAAACTTTTCACAAAACCAATCAAGAGCTAGTTCAGAGAAGTTGATGTCTCAGGCATATGAAGCTCAACCCAATCTACAATTTGCAATACCAAGTGATGATACATTATCTCCAAATAGTAGAATGCTACATTCCAAGACCAACAAGTTGGGTGGGTCTCTAGCAAATGTTGCAACCCAGTTGGAAAGTATGCAAAGAGATGTTTCTGTATCCAAAAATCAGCCACTATGGAATTCCACTAAAGTCAAGCTTAAAATTAAAATGCCAGAAAAGACAGTGTTTGATTTTGTGCCATCAACTGTTAAATTGCTTCTTTCAACAAGTTTACTTGAAGGCCACATTGTTCAATATGTGGGTCAAGAAGAATAGGTATTGCTCACCAGAGTGTTAAAAGGCACAAGAGTATTGTGCAAGTGCAAAGCATGCAAGGGAAAAAAGGTTGTCAGTATTTACAAGTTTGAAGTTCACACTAGCAGTACGGCAAGGAATGCTAGTTATTTTATAATTCTTGAGAATGGAATTATGCATTTATGGGAATCCCTTAACTAGCAAGCACTCCATTATCCTACCCTTTTTCTGAAAATCACAGGGACATATCGAGATTTATGTTTCAACGTCAATGAGACAGGTTCTTGGATGCGAGGCATTGCATGGTGATATGCCACAAAAAGAACGTGATGCAATTATGGCCAAATTTTGTGTTGGTACAACTCGGGTCTTGATCACCACAGATGTTTGGGCTTAGGGTCTTAATGTTCAACATATTTCATTTGTGATAAACTATGACCTTTCCAACAATTGTGAGCTTTACTGGAAGCAAAGAAAGGGGCACACTAAACTTTTGACAGAATGCCTGAAAAAAAACACATTGACTGATGGCCTGCGCAACAAGAAAATATTGTTAAGATGCATTAGAAAACCTTAAGCAAATACCATTGGTAGTTGTAAGGCCGAATTTTGCAGTTATAGAAACTTTCAAGTCAATGCATTTAATCAATCGTACAAAACAACAAATGAAGTCTTCTACTATAACCAATCAAATGGAAAGGCCATGCCCCAATGTCATCTATATAACTTTTACATGATCTAGACTTATAAATGCATTCTTAGGCAAAGGCTATTAGCAGGTGCAAAGCCACATTTTTAAAAACCTTTACCATCAATTTTTCTTGCACCAAAATAAAGCATAGAAAGGTGTTTTAGTGATGCTTATTGACCCAAGTGTGTATTTTGATAGCCATGATTTGACATGACATTTAAATCGAAGACCCATTCAATGCATAGCCAAAGTATTGATCTAATACATCCCACATAAAGATGTGGTTCCAATAAAATGCATTTATTGAGATGAGTTGTAGTGTACTTGAAGAAAGATAAGGTTGCAGCCAACAAAGATCACAAAATCAACCTTGAATGGTCCGTTGAGAAGCAATAATCAGACACAACAAACATGTTAAGATTAATGTCATAGATGAGATTCTTAACCTGCTAAGTATTGGAGATTCAAATAATAAACCCCCAGCTAAGAAGCGTACAAGTCAGAATGATACAATGAGTTATCATTATCAACTCTTGAAGCATGAAATTGATGTGGGATGGAAACACATGTTAGCTTTTAGGAATATATTCAAAATGTGGAAATATAGACAAAAGAGGTTAACTTTTAGAAACTTTCTTAGCAAATGAAATCTAATGCTAAACTATCATATTTTTCCCTCCTAGCACCATATGTAACACCATAAATATGCAAGCTTAAACTCTACCTCATATATCATCATGATGTTATTTTACAACAAACAAATAAAACAGTGAGATGTGATGGATGGATTTTTAAAATATTTGGATTTTTTGGAGTTTTTTGGAATGTTTTGAGGCTATTTTTGGTATTTTTGATATTTTTCAAATGTTTTGATTTTTGAATTTTCCAATGTTTTGGGGTTTTCTAAGATCTTGACCAAGAGACTAACCTAAGGACCTATCCTATGGGCCTCGGGGTGATCAACATATTAGCCTTGCCCTCGTTTATACAGAGACCACATAGTTCATGACACATACTGGATTATTGATGAGATATGAAAAAATGGATTGCAGTTTATTATGAACTCCTTAAGGATTGACCTAAGTGTCTCGAGGGATGATCAAAGATCAACCTTGCCTACGTTCAAGGCTCTCAGAGACCCGTAGTTCGACAAGACTTTTATTTTTGACTTTTGACTAACTTTTGACTTGTTTTGGATTTTGATATGTTTTCAATGTTTTTGGTTTTTTTTTAATTTTAAGGATGTTTTTGGATTTTTTGATTTTGGGACCTCAAGAATATACACGAATCTGATCCGATGAGATCATGCCCCCAGCGTGATGCAATAGACTACTTCGATAAAGGTAGGACAAACTAACCTTGAGAATGGGTCGAGTAGTACTAAGAGGGATCATGACACAAACACAGGACCAAGCTATGATGCAGATGTCAAATGGATGGGTGATGGATGGATTAGATTTAGCCTTAATCATGATTTGATTAACTTAAGTGAAGATTACGTGATTTGACCTATTTTATTTAGATTTATGGATTAGAAGAAATCAAAAGGAGATGGAAAATGATTTAGACTTAGTTAAATATTTTTTTTGATTTATTTAGCTAAAGGAGATGATGTTAGTGTTAAAGATGAATTTATTTAATTTAAATGGAGGACTTTAGAGATTAATTAAATAAACTTGATTTATTTGATGAATGGATGAATATGACTTAATTAAATGCATGATGCCAATTTTGCATGTCTACAATGTCATCTCAAATTAATGTTTACAAAATTTGGCTATGCCATCTCAAGAAAATCTCAAACTCGTGCCTAGAATGTAGTAGGTCTTCACACCACCTGATATCAAAAAGGTACAAGGAATATCAATGAAATCATCAAAACACACATATTTTAATTTATATAAAACTATCTATATGTACACAACTCAAGTACCTGTATTTAAATGTATTCCACACATGTGTGTAGGTTGAATCTAGGCATCCTCTCCTTTTTGTTTCAAAGTATGAGATCAATGCAATGATGGCTTAAGGATACAAAAAAGGATAATAAATAAATTTTAACTATTAATGTACAAGCAATATCAATAAATAATCAAAACATGTATTTAAATATAATTTAACTAATAATTACCTATTTTTACCAAGTATTCCATGTTGTCTAGGTTGAATTTGCATGGACTAGATCCTTTTTGTGATTATGGATTAAGGATCTATAAAAGGACAATTAAAAATCAATTTCAACTAATAACACACTTGACCAATATCAAAACATGTATTTAATCTATTTAAAAGGACAATATAAAGCTAAAACTATATTTACTTATTCCATTGTACCATCTGCATCCTCTCTTTTTTGTAATGCATCTATGATTGTCTCATGGCCTTCCATAAAAAATGTCCATAGCACTTTATTTGTAGGTCTTCCATGATACCGATCTAGTTTTATATTTGTTGCCACCACCAAATGTGAATAGTGTATAATCTTTTTATGTGTTTCATAATCTTCAAATGCGGGTAGACCATTCTTCCTTGTCAGGTATTTTCATAGCCAAGTTCCAACAACCACCACTGATCCTATTGGAAAACATGAAAACCATCATCAAATAAGTTCTCAAAATTTTCTTAAGCGGATCAAAGACTTGTTCTAAAAATTTTCGTAACGAGATCAAAAACTTGTTATCAAAATTTTCTTAAGGGGGTGTCTTAAGGGGATCACTGTACCTGTTGGATAATGATAGCCATCATCATCTTCTCAAGGTGCTATTAACTTATGTTTAGTCTCCACACAACAAGCCAACTAATATTTTGTTTCCTCTTCATTCCCCTCAAGTGCAACGACAACATGCACATGTCCGACAAACAAAATTTGATTTAATAACTTGTGCATATCCATATAAATAATTTAGTATTACAAAATAACTTAATAAAGTGAAATAAAATGAAATAAATTGAATTAAATTACCTTCTTGTACAAGGTATGAAACACGGTCATAGTCTTCAGATGCAAACACTTGATCATTTTCTTCAATAGTTCTTTCATATTGATCGTGTGCTTTTGCAAGTATCAACGATCTTTGCTCCCATTGTTCAACCTATTTTATATTTTCACATGCTTCCCAATCTCCTGAGATACAAAACTAACAAAAAAATGCAAGCTCCCTTGTCCAGATAGTCCATGTGTTTTTTGTCGAACTCCTAAATGAATGCCATTTAGTAGATCCACTAATTGTCTCATAGTCAACTATAGGTAGAATGTTCTCTTCTTCAACCAACCAAAAGAATTGGTGAACTGTAGAGTACTCACTCAAACCAAGTGCAGATAATCTTGTATTGCACCAATCCACAATCCCACGTGCATCTTTAAATTTTATTGCATCCTCAAATTTTAATTATTCTCTAGCAAGAATTATTTTGACACATCCACCAACTCCATCATGTTCTCCTTTACAATGCCCAACTTAAAAAAAACTCCATATTTGTTGGACATTAAGTTCCTTGTGACCCCTACTTAACCAATAGAACATTCAAGCATTCTTGAACTACCCCATACAATTATCTGACCATATGAGGTGTTCTATCATATGGAATCCTTTTTCTCTTAAATTTCTATCAAATATATTGAAACAGTATTGAACAAACTCTGATGAATGTAATCGGTTTTCACTCAAATAAAAATGATACTCCCTCAAAACTTTTCTATCATCTTCTATGCTATCATCTGCATCTCTATAAACAATATGGACAAACATAGCTACTTGCATTGAATTATAATACTGTGATTGAATTTCCTCTTGTGAAGCTAGAGTATAATCCGCAAAATCAACCACTAAAAGTATAGTATCAATTGGAAATGTTTTTCTACATGTGTGAAATTGGCCATCAAGCCATCAAGCATGTTGAGAGTGCATGACATATTTTGGTACAATCTTATTCTTAAATTCACCCATGAATGCATGTACACTGAATTTTTCTGTAACTAAATCACAACACTTTCCTATTTTTCCATCTTTTCAAGAATAGTCAACATTATTAAATATTTTAACATCTACTAATTGTTGTCCAAAATCATTATCAACACTTTCATGCATACAAATTCTTAAGAATGAAAGATTTCCACAGCTAGTGCATTGTCCAGAAATACAAGAACTTAAATAAAACAATTTATCATTAGATCTTTCACAAAAAAACTCGATATAAACTCCCTTATTGTTTTAGGTGGCATATTAATACCACATTCTTGTATAATCATGTTAGTATGCAAAGTACAATGTATATATCAAAAAACATCATAAAAATAATGAAATTGAACATGCGTTTTACATCAACAAGATATTCATTGCTTATTAATTTTTACATACTAGGGTTTACATTTTTCAAAAGACCTTTGATTTATTTTAATATTACCAAGTAACACTAAATCACCACAAATTTTTTTATAAAATTTAGTTTGTGTTACATATCTACTAGGTGTTTTGGATGAGGATCACAAACTTTGGACCCCACTCTTAGTTTTAAAACACCTCTAGCATTAGATGATACCCTAGTATTATCATGCCAATATTTTTCAATCAAAGATTTAATTTGAACATTCAATTTCATGTCAAACCTCAAGATTCAACCACTAAAACTCCAACATTGGTTAATTGTATCATTTTTTGTGCTTTCTCTTCTTTTTGCCACTCTTAGCAATGTTTTAGGATGTATTTGTAGAACTTCACTAATAATACTTACCATTTTTTTATTCAAAGTTGCTTTATTAACTATAGCAGTTGTTATAGCTCTTCTTACTGCATTTTTATCTTTGATCGACTATTTTTCCCAATAGATTGAATGGCACTAGCAACAATAGACATAGCATGTTTTAATGATTGGTCTTTTCTTCTTGTTTTAACAAAAAAGCCTAAATTTTTCATTAATTTCCTCATTTTTTGCATTCTCATCAATTGCATCATTAGTTGACATTGAAATGCAAGTTTTTTACGATAAAATATTTTTTTGTATATTCTATTCACATGTGTTCTTATTTGCCTCCAAGAAATCTTACCAGGAGGATTATCCAAAACATCACCTTCAATTTTTAAAAAAGTATTTTCATTAAATTCAACATCACATTCTAGATTTTCATTTTCATTTTCAACTTCAAAACGATTTACATTTTCATCTTCATTTTCATCAACAAAATGGTTTACATTTTCATTTTCATTAACAAAATGGTTTGGTGCAATACTAGATTATCTGCAAAATTTAATGACAACTTAAAATTTCAACCAACCAAAAGAATCAACAAACTGTAGAGTACTCACTTGAACTAGGTGCAAATAATCTTGTATTGCACGTGCATCTTTAAATTTTTTGATGAAATTAAAACCCATTATAGGTTTGATGATGACCTTTTTTGCAATTTTTTTTGACAAAATTAAAACCCTTTATAAATGAGATAGTGCAGATTCCAAATATGTAATTTTTTTACAATTGGATTATTTTTTCTATTTTTCAATTAATTTTTATGAAATTGGTCCATAAACTTTAAATATCGGATATTTTACTATTTTAATAACTTTTTATTAAAATATTTTTTTGTAAAATGAATTGCACGAATAATGTACTTTAGACAACTGTTTTACATTTAAAAAAATAAAAAATGATAAGTTTAGGTCATCTTATGCATGACGTATGTGATGATTTTTCAAAATGACAAATATGGCTAATAAAAATTTAACAAAAATAAAATTCAATAAAAAATTACAAAAATATAAAAAAAGTGCTTTTGTGAGTTACAAATCTTTTCCCAAAAGGATTTAGAAAAATATGATAGTTTAGGTCAAAATATGGATGACATACATGTGCATGGTATGGTAAAAAAAAGTGACTTTTAAATAGTGGTTTTTATAAACACCTATTGAAACTCAATTTGTACCATCTGGGTATTGAAATAAATTACATATTTAGAAACTAGACTCTGAGTACTACATTTTATGATTAGTGACTTTTTTGAAAATCTCATCTCTAAGTGCTTCAAATTTTAAGGTCAAATGTGTCAAATTCTAAAAATCAGGAAAAACACTTCCACTTTTTGGCTGAAAAGTGGACTCAACTTCTTGCACACACTCGACACATTGGTGTTGGAAAGAGGATCATTGAGAGATGGTGGAGTATCATGATCTCCATATAATTATTAAATGTAAGTCGACCAAGGAGCACAAGGGCATTCAAAATGAATAAGTGATTCCAAAAGGTCATCATTTATATGCTCAAAAAAACTCTTAAGGACTTGAGCCCTATATCATTTCCAAATAATATACCCAAAAGGTGTGCCTGAAATAGAAAATTCATTATACAAATATGGCAATAGATTATGCTCACTAAGATGAGTGAGAATAAAATCACTCTATTGCCTAAAGTTCCCTTTCCCCGAAGAAACCATTATAACTGACAATTCAAAAAATTTAAAGATAGTTATAGAAGCCTCCAAACAAGAATTATAAGGTTAAAAAACTTAATTTGGTGAAAAAATTAGTGGGGCCCACTTCCTCTTCGGTTGTGCAACAATGAAACCCTAAATAAATATTGCAAACTTTATGCACAAATCACTCCCAACAATAGGAGATGGCTCAAACCAATGCTAACAATAAGAGAGTATCGACCTTCAATAATGAAAGGAAACACAGGTGGAAGAAACAGTTTCCCACACTGAATCTATCAGGAGAGAGTTGCAAAAATTCTAAACCAATTAACATTTATAGATTCAGATACACATCTAAAAACACATAAACAAATATTCAAAATAGAATAAAATCATAACACAACATATATGTGGGAAAACCCTTTCGGGAAAAAACCCACACCCCAAACACTCAGCTCAATTGTATTAATCAGCAACAACAACAGTTACAATACAATCTCAGAGCTATGCTCTTCAGGAGTTTTCACACTATTACAGGATTTTGGAATAATTTCGGTAGCATAACAACATCTCTGAAAATCTATCAAACAACTATTGTTTAGTTTATCATGGGTAATATTGCACACATTCCAAACCTATCAATACAATTTTATTAAGATATCAATCAATAATGACATCATTATATGATAAAATAATTTTACAAAGTCTTATTACCTAAAAAATATAATTCATCATCACTATGGAAATATGATAAATACATATCACTTTTGATATAAATGATGTGTAAAATTACTATTACCTATTTAACCACTAATTTCTGAATAATATTTAATTAGTGTACTCTCAGAAAACTAAATCTTATTTATAGAATATAAATTAAAAAGAAAAATGAAGACACACAAAATCACTAAAACTTTAAGAGACAAAACTTATCCATTCAAATTATACCAATATTTTGAGAAATAAGCACCTATCTACATCAAATATGGAACTCACCTCTACCTTACACACAATGTAACAAGCTTATATACAAACCTAAATGAAATGACCAATTACAATAAATTAGACTAGTAAGCGAATTTTCCATAAGCTATTAACTCAATTTTCAAGTAAGATGCACACCAAGCTCAATTTTCTACCAACAATTACATATATTAATCTTACATTGCAAAATTTCTCCTTAAATTGGTCTACATAAATTGTATATTGTATGTTTTGTCCTACCGACATGTAGACATGTAGTTACAACATTTTCCGAACTTTTAGAATCTTTTGAAGAAATTAGGAACAAATGGTATGACTCCAAATTCTACAATACAAATTCTATTGCCCATGTCACTTTATTCTTTCTGTCTAATCAAAGTGGGCCTCCATCGTATGTTTTTCCCTATTGAGATAGAAAAATGCAGTTACAACAATGCAAACTATTGCCCATACCATTTTATTTTATTTGTCTAATCAAAATAGACCTCCATCATATATTTTGGTAAATATAGAAATGTAATGAAAACAGTGCAAACTATTGCCGCTACAACAAAACATAATGAAAACAGTGCAAATTATTGCCACTACAACAATACAAACTATTGCCCATGCCATTTTCTTTTATTTGTTTAATCAAAATAAACCTCCATCATATATTTTACCTTACCGAGATATATTTTATCTGTCTTAATGTGCATGGAAGCCACCAACCACAGATGTGCTAGGACGATTACATTACCAGATCTTATTCCTTAGAAAAATCAGAAAACGCAGATCTGCTGCCACGTGGTCCATAATGAAAAACGTGTTGCTACAGGGGGACGATCCTACTATGTCGCCGACACCAGCTGAAATTTCGCTAGTTGTTAGAAATATTTTATAGAGTTGCGTGTACTAGTTAAGTTCGAATGCTCCGCCCATGTGTTGGATATATTATATCTTAAATATAATAGTATACTTATTTAATAATTTTATTTAGGATATTTAGTTAGTTTTATTTAATTAATTCATTATGATATGTATTTTTTGACTTGAAATATATAAGTATTACTACTGTCTTATAATCAAATTAAGTCAATTCAACTCTAGTTACTGGACTTGTTGTCTCCTTGATGCATGCATTCAATAGGTGTATATATTTGTATGTTCTCTTTATAACATGTCTCAAAATATTGAATATAGAATAGTATTATTCTATTAATCTAGATTTGTGATTACTTTTTAGGTATTTTAGTCTTGATTGGAATTCTTAAAATTTTAATATAATATTAGAGTCATGATGTCCTAAAGTTAGTCCATTTCTAAGATTAAATACCATATTTCTTCTTCAAAAGTTGAATATGATCATCTCTCTATCAAATGACTATCTAAAAAATTAGAATTTTTTGATATAAATAGAAGAAAATACATGACTTTGTTTTGTGGGTAGCTTTAGACAATCTTTTGAGTAAATATAAGCTTACCATTGAGCTCACAACATTTGAAAAAGATAATTTTACCTTTTGAAACATCCAAATTGAACACTAGAGGTCATAATTACACACATTTGAAGTTGCAAGAAGTTTGCTAGATTCAATAGATGTTTGATCTTTTGGAGCATTTTAGGTTGAAACCAACCCTACCATTGTATTCAAAGAAGGCCCAAGAACCCATAGATTAACTTTGCCAATATTTTTTACCTTTGTAATCATATAGTTAAAAATTTGTAAAATATGTATTTGTGTGTAGTATTATGCAAGCTAACACCGACACACTATTATTGAGTTCTATAACTATGAAAAATCATAGCTCTAGCAACCACCAACCACAACCAAAAACCTATGCTCTATCACCACCAGTTGTGCCTCCACCTCCAATCCTATGGAATTCATCAAGCATTCTTCTTAGAACAACTATTTCCCCAAATGCCAATTTTGTGCCTAAGAATAGTTATTTCAATATAGAATTGAGTAGTTTAAGTACATTGATAGTCAAGGTATTTTGATAATGGTTTTGGTATATTCTAGCATTAGGGAATATTTTGGGAACATCTTAGAATAATATTTGTTGATGTCAACATGAGATCATCAATTTTTCCTCCTAGCCTCACCCCTCTCTATTTTCATTTTAAATTTAGTACCTAAACTTTACAAATTCCATATGCAACCATGTCAACTTTATGTTTTGAGTAATTTATTTAATATGGGCTAATTTTTCTAGAACTTCCTAGTGATGTAGATGGTTCCTAATTTTAATTTTTGTATTTTCTAGAAATTAGATATTCTTACAAGTGATGTTAATTAGTTCTCATATTGAAATTTAGATAGACACCTAAATTTTCTCATACCCAACCATAGACTTTACCCTAGATCCTAGTCAATTAAATAAATAATTAATATTAATTTTATTAAATTATCCTTTACTTTTATCTCTCACCTTTAATTAATTAAATTTAAATTTATTTAATTTAGTTTAAACCTTATCCTCTAAATCGTCCAACTAAATAAATCAATTAGATTACCTCTGTAATTAATTGATTTAAGCTAATTAATCTCCATTAAGTATAATGCATTTTTATCATTCATAAAGTACAAATCATAATACAAGTTAAATAGTCATTAATTTTGCATTCATGAATATATTTTCTCTATATCTTCCATATCAACTTGTCGCACTCTACCCTTTTGATGTTTTCCTTGAAAATTTTGGAGGAAAAAATTACATAAATAACAAGAAAAAATCCTTGAATTAGTAATAAAAATTACACCAACAAATAGAATTAAATTTGCAAAATTAAGGAACACTCTATTTCAAAAGGATCAATATTTTGTTATAATATTTACATCATTAGGGGTTACCAAACGTAATAGTCATGGATAGGAAACTTGAGAGAAAGAAATTGGTTGTTTGCACTCTAGTAACATGCATTTTCCTCATATCCATGATAACATTTATTGTCATATGAGATCATTCTTTTTACATCACATCTACAACAATATATCTTAAAAACTATAAGGAAATATATCATGATTATTTTTTTTCCTTTGTAGTTTTATACATGTCAATGGAATGGTCACCTAGTCCAAGTACAATAACATATAGATTGATATTTTACTCATTTGACACATACCACACTAACTAATGAGCTTGAATACTATGCACATATTTTGGAAAAGTTAGCTAATGATTTTTTTCCATTGAGTTGTTTAGTCATGTAATATTGAATATATTCTTGATGTTTGAACTCCTTATATAAGCAGGGGTGTTCTTCATCCACAAGGTTGCTTGCAGGAGCCACTTCATCATCTAATCCTGGATGATAAAACATAGCAATAGATAATCTTGTCCTCTCCTTGTTTGTCACTACTCGATGTTCTATACTCTTGTAGATACCATTTGTCATCACCTATAATGCAATTAAAATGTTAGATATCTAATATTTTATAAATTATTTATACTATAGACAACTTAATCAATAGCCAAACTTACACAAAATTTACCTCTATTAGGTCACCAATATTTATAACAAGTGCATAAGGAATGGGTTGAATAGGAATCCATTCATTGTTCTTGCGGACTTGAAGGCCTTCTACTTGGTCATCTTGAAGCAACAGTGTTATAGCACTTCCATCTGAATGAGGGCTTAACCCCATCACTAGATCAGGCCTAGGGCAAGGTGGATACAAATTCATCCTCACTGTCATCATTGGATCTTCTCCAAACTTGTTTTTGAAATAATTGCTCTTTAATTGTAAGTTTTCAGCAAATAAACTCAAAATCATTTGGGCCACACTTTCCACTTGTGTGGTGTAACTTTTTAATGTATTCCTACAATCACATATTAAAAATTCATCAGGCGGTGATTAATAATATTAACCAAAGACTTTATTATAAACAATTAATATTATGAGATAATGGTTTGATACTAAATTAGTGGGAATTTACTATAAACAATTCAATTTAAAAAATATATATATATTAGTTTAGAAAATGCAAAGGTACACGATTGTTAAAGTGAAACCCTAAAAAGAAAAGAAATTTTCTTTGAAAGTTAAAGCAGCACTGATAGGGACTAGGTAATAAGATTGACTGTAAGTAGAATTCATGGTAAATACATAACATAAAGGCACCCACTACCACCTGTCTAACTGAAGATATGAGCCGAGTATCTAGAAAAGCAATTCACAATTATAGTATGAACTTTGGAAAGCCATGAATTTTTAGTCCGCCCTCTTTCCCTATTCGGTAAAAGTATGGAATATGCAGTGACTGAAAACATAAGAATCCTGTCAGAGGTAGGGACTGATAAAATTGACTGTAACTGGAATTCATGGTAACTGTACATAACATAAAACCACCCACTACTACCTATCTAAATGAAGGTATGAACCGGTTACCTGTAATCCGATGGTCTGGTTGGCCACACAGCTAGGTTAACAAGCTTTTTAGGCATAAGTGCCAAAGCCATCAAGTCCCCCCAGTCCAACTTCTGATCTTCATCAACCACAAACATATTACCATAGCCTTGGGGATCTCCTGCTTGGGGAGCATACTTTTTCTTCTCATCTGAGGAAAGACTAAAGAATTGATTGGCCACTCCTCTCATGCGATCTATCAAAGAATGTGGAATTCCATGGTTCACAACCTGAGGATCACTGCATCATCAGCACAAACTACAAACCCAAAATACCAGAAATCTATATGAGTGCTAACTATAGTTTCTGAAAGAAGTTTATGATACCTGAAAGAAGCCCCATTCTACACAGGCCTTAGAAAGATTGCCCATCTCCTTTTGTCTTTCATGGTTGTCAGAGGGCAAGAGTATCTTTTCCATGTCGATTACAGGGACTGTCAAGAGAGAAGGGAGTGATGTTGAAGATGGCCTCTCATCTTCTGATCTGATGTATCTCTGGGGAACGTCATTGGGTTTCTCTAGTGCAAGCTCCTGCACACTCTCCACAGCAACAAAATGGTTACCCCAATTTGGATTGCTGAAAGATTCAGCGGCATGGTCTGCAGAGGAAGGCATTGCTGTTCTAGTTAGAACCCCACCACAAGAAACTTATTAGAATTGTATTTCAGGCGATGAGAAGTTTAGTCTGATACGCAGGACATTTATATGATTATTATTTGGAGTTGGTGGTCAACGGATCGACGAATGGCGCATTGATATGTTAATTAGGTAGAGGTGGGACCCAAGTGATCGACAGTGGTCGCCATTGGCGGCGGGATAGTGGGTCACCCCTGTAACCCACTTGGCCGTATTATCGGTATCGAAAAACGCGGATCTGCTACCACGTGTCTATTAGGAACGGGTGTCGCAACAAGAGACGATCGTACTATTTTTACTCTGGGAATGGGCATATATTTTCTGAAGCTGTTCAATGTATTTAGGGTGGGCATGGGGTTGCTTAAAACACACAGGTTTGAATGCGACGCCCACGAGTTGGACTAATAAATCACATGTTAACCACATTAGATTTCCACACTTCATATGTTTTATCTGGATTTAAATGTGTGTAATATTATTGATAATAAGAATAATTAAGACATTTAATTATTTAAATTTAAAGATTTTATATATATAGAGATATTTTTGAGGTATACAAGTGTCATCACTATTTCATCAATTCTTGGTTGATAGTAGTTAGGTAGTTCTATTTGGTCAAAGTCACTTGTATACCTCATCAATTTGTTGAGGGGTCTCATGATTGTATGAATTTAGGGGGTAATCCTATTATTTTATCTTTGTTTTTGCTAATTGTATAATTCAATGCACTTGGGGATTCACTATCTCTTCTTTTCATTTGAGTATTAGATATTGTAAGGTAGGGGGACCGACCACGTGCAAGGCCCCAGGTCACAGAGGGCCAAGTGCGGAAGGCTGACCTATCTTACCTCAGCTAAACGGGATGTTGGGAAGCTCGAGACAAGAATAATGAGAACCATAAGGCCCTTTCATTACTCTGTAGACCTGAAACTCAAAAAGGGGCTAGGCGAGCCGATTTTCGGGTTCAACACTGCACCTCAGGAAGCTCTCTGTCCGAGGACAAAAGCATGGTCTCGGGACAATAGCACGATGCGCTGGCATCTCACAAGTGCATTGGCATCTATACCATCAAAGGATTAAAGAGTCAAGGTCGAACACTAGAAAAACTAACTGACGACCCAACTAACTACTTCCAAAATAACGTAATAAAGTAAACAAAATACTCTCTAATGTGATAAAGCAGAAAGACAAGAGTTAGGGTGGCAAGGATGATCTCACAAAGAAATTCGCTCGCCAGCTAGCTCCCAATAGCATGTACACCTACACACAAGCAAGAGGGAAATTTGGTTAGGGTTGTTAAGGGGTTTGCCTCAGTCAAACCCCTGCTTTGGTGTTCCCACCTCCACAGACAACCAAGTTTGCAACGATGGAGAAATAGTATGATAATGAAAGGAAATAAAGCAAAGAACACTAAACACTACAAAATAGTAAATAGTGCTACTCAACCAAGTGATAGAAGAGAGGAGTGAAAAGCTTACCACCTCCACCAAAAGCACTGAAGGCTAATGGGGGAGAAAATGAGAGTACTCGAACCTCTGCCACAATGGTGTTGTCTCACACTTGCTTTACCGAAGTGATGGAGTGATGGAATGATGGAGTTGATGCTATGAGGTACAAAAGTGTTGCTAAAGTGCTTGAAATGGATGCAAGAGAGTGTGAATGAGCTTATAGATGATGATGTAGAAGATTGCTTGAACTGTGAAGAAGATGAAATGCTTGTTCAAAGAGTGAATTTGAAGGAGAGAGGAAGAAAATGACCATATTCGGGTTGGTCGATCGAAGAGGATGTTACCAATCAACTGCCAATGAGAAGTGAAATGCCTCTGTAGCTCCAACTGTAGGAATCTGCCAGGGATGTAAACGCATCGCGCGAGCGTCCCCGATAGAAATTTCTTTGTCGATGTTCAAAATAGGTGCCAATTGGGATGAAAGCAATGGGCTTAGGTGGAATTTAGCCTCCGAGCTTGGTTTTCTACAGTGGAGAAAAGAAAAAAGAGGATTTGATACGGGGTGCAAATTTACTCCTATACATTTTGCTCCCACTTTAGCAAACACTAATACTAGTGAGTGCTCGGTAAAGTAGATTGAGAAAGCAATAGAGTAAGAAATGTATACTTGAACCATCAAGGAAGCAGACCACGATCTGACGAACCTAAAGGTGCAGGACAAGCAAAGGGCTTCATAGGTTCTCAAAACTATAAAGTTGAAAAATGAAAGCATCTTATAGGCCCACAGACCTGCAAGGAGGAAACCCCCAAGATCTCTCACATGGAAGAAGCCCTAAGAAGCAAGCACCTCACAGGCTCTCAGACCTGCGAGGAAGGTAACCTCCAAGATCTCTTGCATGAAGGAAACCAAGAAAAATCGCCTTACAGACCCGTAAACCTATAAGGAGGCGTCCTCCAAGATCTCTCGCATGAAGGAAGCCAAGGAAGCGCTTTACAAACCCATGGATCTGCAAGGAGGATATTCTCCAAGATCTCTCACATGAAGAATACCCATAGAAAGCGCCCTATAGACCCGCAAACCTATAGGGGAGCAATCCCCAAGGTCTAGATCACATGGAGGAAGCTTAAAGGAAGGACCCTACAGGTTCTCAAACCTGTAGGGAGGTAACCCCCAAGATCTCTCACATGGAGGAAACCCAGAGAAATGGACTTCGCAAAGTCAAAAGCGACGACACACTTATCCTTAGATAAAACATGTTAAGAAGTGGCCATGCAGGAAAGTAAGCGAACAATCATGCAGACCATCAAGTTGGAAAAATTTCAAAGGGGTCCCTTGGGAACTCGACATGAAGAGGGGGTCCACTCAAGGGACACACTATTCAAAAGAGATGCGTTTTTCTCAAATCGATTCATCATCAAGGAATCACCTTATCAAGGAATTTGAAAGGAAGAATATTCCCCCACATGAGGGGAAGATCAAAGTGATTCCGACTTTGGAGGAGGGTTTTCAAATTCTTTCAAAAGGATCCCTTATTTTGAATGTTGTCTTCGAAAAAGGAATGTATGTAAAGATCTTCGAGAAAAGATTCGTTGTCAATGAATGCATTTTCTAAAAATAAAAGTGCTAAAGAAGTAGTGTTGTCACACATGAAAGGGACAACTCAAGCAAAGAAGAGAGAAAGATAAAGAGTAAGAAAAAGAGGAAAACACAAACAAAGGGCACAAGGGGATCTGGTTTCGCGAGGTCAAATCTGTCATGGCTTATATAAATAATAGGTAACCGCAGTGCAAGGAAAAAGATCATCAATCCCCAACCAGATTAGGAAGAATGGATGAAAGACAAAGTAAAAATAAAAAATTGGGTCAACATGGAAAGGAAGCCTAAATGCCCCCAACACTTTGCATCATCCCCAATTTAATGAAAATCAATCACAAACATGGAGGAATGATGATACAAATAGAGGAAGGTTTATGACACAAAAACCACGCCTGCATCCAGGCACCAACATGGGTGACAAGGGTCATCCAAGCACACATAGCACTGTCAGGGGGGAAACACATCACAACACACACACACATCTAATCTAAAGATCAAGAAGAGGGTCTCCCCTAAGACTGATTGACCAAGAGGTCTTCCACTTCCCACTCTAGATCATCGTAGGGGGAAGGAGGACAGGCCTACAATGGAGGAATGTTAAGGGGAGGTGCTTCTGACGCTCCTATAACAAGGGCCAAGGAAGAGGGCCCCACAAGGTCCTCTCCACCGAGCTCTTGTGGAGCTAAAGTCAGCGATTTTGCGATTGCCGACAAGGTCAAAACTTCATCCACGGAATTGAACATGTACCCTACAGGAGTGCCATGTTTAATTTCAGTGGATGGGGCAGGCAACGCTCGAGGTTCACCATTAGGCTCGAGGTCGAATGACTTGGGAGCGATGAAGATCTCAAGGCAAGCCGAGATAGGTTTTGTCATTAGGACAAAACAAGTCAACACTAGACCACCTTGCAGAGAAGGTGGGCTCCTCTTACGTTCCCCATTGTAGGAGGAACTACTTTCCACCTTCTGCTTTGTCGGGGGAGGCGAGCTTCCCACAGACAAGGCAAGAGGTGTAGAGGAAGAGAAAATACCATAGTAGACACTATTGAAGTGTTCGTCATAACTATGGGTCTTGGGAAAGGTAGGATATCTGAAACGACCATCAGCAAAGGCGGTTCCATCGAAGGGGTGATGGACACCTGCACCCCCTTAGGGTCAGGGGCATTCGTACTCGTAGCGGAAGCCGAAAGTGATGCGGAACTAGACTGAAGAGAAGCAGAGGGAAGGGGAAGAAGAGGACGTTGCAGGAAGCCCTGAAGCAGGGGTAGTCGTCTCCTCTTCCCTCCTCTATGAGGCAGCCTTCTCAGCAAGAAGAGCCTTTCGCCGGCACTTGCGCTTGTGCGCAAGGTAGTTTCTATGGCTCTTTGAACTAGAGGCCAAATTTTGCAAAGGAACATAGGGATCCTACTCGACCATAGAAACGTCCACTACAGTCGTTTCTAGTAGAGGAACAGACTCTTGAACAGGAGCAGGTTGAGACGCAATAGGAAGAGTCAACTCAAGAGCCTCGACAAAGAGCCTCTTCTCGCTTGCTACTTTAGGAGCAGGAGCAGTAGGAGGCTACAGATTGAATTCCCATTGGGAACCTTTCTTTCTATTGTATAAGTAGTAAAATGGTCCAAGGTATTCATTAGGGAGATCCGCAATCCTAAGCTTGGGCCTACGCCAAGGAGGAATCATCAAACTCAATAGATAACCGTCGGGTTGACTCATCCAATACTCTTCCGAAGAAAGGGGAGAGCACAAGGCAGTTCGGGAAAAGGAAACCTTCTCTTTTCCTTTACGGGAAGGAGAGGGATCCAACGTGGACTTCTCTTTTCCTTTTCGGGAAGAGGGAGTGGCATGTGCAGTCTTCTCCTTCTCTTCTATGGAAGAGGAGGCAACTGATTGTTGTATCACAAGAAGGGTTAGTTTCGGCTATCCCTTGCCCCCAATTTTATACTTTACATAATTCTTGTAAAGTAGGTTTTTTCTTGGAAGAAGTGGACTGACTTGGGTAGGCCAAAAGTGATCCAATGGATATCCACCACGGGACACCAAGGGTTGGTATCCAGTGTCATGCACTACATGCATGACACCTTCATGTAAGAATTTTAAACATTTGTGAATAATGGAGGCAATTCCATTCATGGAAGCTAGCCAAGGTATGCCTAGCTTCATCTTGAATAGATCTGACTCTGGGATAAGGTCGAAAACCATGTCAACAGTCCTAGGTCCAACTAGGATAGACAAGGTTATCGAGCCGTAGGGTTTGAGACACATACCATCGTGCGTACTAATGGTAGATTTTGTTTCTTCATACTCTTCCCTTTGTGGTGAATTCAATACTAATTTTTCTTTTATAATAATATTCACATGGTTCGCGAGGTCCACGACGACCCTTGTCACAATGTTACCATTGAGGCGAGTGAGAATGTAGAGGGGAGAGGGCTTGTTTTTAAGGGTAAGTCTTGCGATGTGAACATTATGTCTGGTGAACTGGGTGCTGGTGGAGTGGTAGAAGTCACTGTGACCATGTTAACATAGGCCTTGGGTTGAGTAAGAGAATTAGTGGTCCCTAATGTGATAAAGCAGAAAGACAAGAGTTAGGGTGGCAAGGATGATCTCACAACAAAATTTTCTCGCTAGCTAGCTCCCAATAACACGTACACCTACACACAAGCAAGAGGGAAATTTGGTTGGGGCTATTAAGGGGTCTGCCTCAGTCAGACCCCCGCTTTGGTGTTCCCACCTCCTTGAAAAACCAAGTTTGTAACGATAGAGAAATAGTACGATAAAGAAAGGAAATAAAGCAAAGAACACTAAACACTACAAAACGGTAAATAGTGCTACTCAACGAAGTGATAGCTCGCAAAGAAGTGGAAATCTTACCACCTCCACCAAAAGCACTCAAGACTAATGGGGGAGAAAATGAGAGTACTCTTGAGCCTCTAATGCAATGGTGTTGTCCCACACTTGCTCTACCGAAGTGATGGAGTGATGGATTTGTTGCTATGAAGTGAAAAAGTGCTGCTAAAGTGCTTGAAATGGATGCAAGAGAGTGTGAATGAGCTTGTAGAGGATGATGTAGAAGATGTCTTCAACTATGGGGTCAAACCACAATAGTGGTTTACAATTGAGATGAGGAAGGAAATTTCTTTTTTTTTCCTTTTGCCATAGTTGACGGGTTCGGTCGAACTCAATGGTTCGGCCGAACAACATTATATGTTCGACCGAACACCCAAACCCTAAAAAAATAAATAATATTTTAAGGGGTTCGGTCGAACATGGGTTCGACCGAACCCCTTAAAATAAAACAAAAAAAAATAGTGAATGTCACTGTCATTCTCGCCTTCTATCATTGCTTTCCATGTGCTTACATGCACGTGGCGAACCAAACGTGATTGCAAACGGCGACGACTTCATCTCTCCGGTGAACACAAATTCAACTTCATCCTTCCAAAGTTCATCAACCCAACTTGCATATTGAGCACCAGGTTTGAAAAAAATTGAATTTCGTAGAGTTGAAAATGCATTTGTTTGTTGAATTTTGAAACCCTAAATGCAGAATTTTGCAAATTTGTTGAATGGAAACTGAATTTGTTTGAAAGTTTCTAAAGTCTTTTCAACATACATTATTTTGATGATACATTTCTACTCTGTCAAAAAATTAACATGCCCTGTCTATGCTTCCACATTTTGCATACATTTCTACCAGGGCACCTCCAATTTATTTGAGGCATTATATCAAATAGTTCATTAACAAATTTATTTGAGGCATTAGATCAAACAGTTCATGGTAATTTTTGATGGAGTATGATAGAAATAGTGTTTCCATTGTATGCACCCTATATCAAACAATTCATTAACAATTTTATTTGAGTCATTATATCAAACAGTTCATGGTAACTTTTGATGGAGTATGATAGAAATAGTGTTTCCATTGTATGCACCCTATATCAAATAGTTCATTAACAAATTTAGTTGAGGCATTATATCAAAAACACTATTGGAAATTTATTTAAGGCATTATATCAAACAGTTCATTAAACAGTTCATGGTATAAAGTTTAGGGTGCATACAATGGAAACTTGGATAAAATTCTTCATATTTTTCCTTTGAGTCTTATGACATTACTCCAAAAATGGTTGGTGAACTAAATGTATGAATCGAAGAATAAATTTAGAGGAAAGAAACTAGATTGTTTGAATGAAATGTATAATAAAATAGTTCTATTAGGATTAGAAGGAATGAAGGTATTATTAAATTTTCTAGTACAAGACTATTAAATAAATATTACAAAAGCTAATTGACAAAAATGGTACTAATATGCACACATAGCTTGTCCCAACATTATGGGCATATTGTACTAGAATACAAACTCCCATTAGGCTTACTCTTTAGTTTATGAAATGGAGGCCATAATGCCTCTTGAGCTTAAGATTCTATCATTATGTATCTCCCTTAGTGATAGCATTGATGATTACACATATCAAGAACACCAATTACAAGAGTTTGAGACCTTGGATAAACAATAAGTAAACTCATTATACTTGATCTATGTACATATACCAAAGATAATTAATGAAAAAATAAAAATGGTGTTGTCCAATGAGCTTTACCATGAGGGGAACTCATCCTTCATATAAATCTAAATATAATCCAAATTTCATAGAAGTAATTTTTTTGGTAAATTTTGACCCAATTGGATTAGTCCTTTTACCATTATTCCCTAGTTCAACACTTGTGCATTTGGTTTTTCACTCCCAATTGAAAATATATGAAATAACCAGATAATATCATGCATTTTAAATTATACTATTGGTGATCCTATTGTATGTGGGAAATGGTGCTTACTCATCACATATTACCTTTCTTATACCCATTTCACCTAATGATATTTATTGTGTTATCCTTTCCATCTAGGGACAATTAGATTTACATATACCTTCACAATCACATCATTATCTATTTACACTTACATGATTATTTGTCAACATGGTCCCTCATAATTGATTATGACATGATAATTATCAAGCCAATTAGATCTATGTTACTTCATCACTTGGATAGGGATTCATTGTTTATGATCCTTACCCACTACATATATATGCTCCTCATCACATTATCTCCCCCATATAGGGGAAAAATCATTTTTAAATGCACCTTCATGACCGTATTTTACACTATTACATTTGCATGAGCTAACTATGTTATTAAGAGTCATCTTAACCCATTGAGGAGAATTAGGCATTATACTTATTAGGAAATTATAAAAATATGTTCACTTTACTATATATATATATTTAAAACTATTCTTCATATATCTATGTTAAAACTATTAAAAATTAAATTACATAAATCAATTTTAAATTTGCACAAAGAAATAAATGACTTTGACTAAGAGAAAATATTTAAAATATAGCTATCCTCTTTGCAAAATCCAATTTGATTTGAGATATTTATGGACAAAAAATATGGATGAGCATGAGATAAGTTAGAAAGAATAACCTTAATTTATATCTTCCCTCATCAAATAATTTCATGTTTAAAGAGTTTTTTAAGGCATATCCAATTATATGAAAAACTATTATATACTTGTTATAACTATATTAAAGTATATCATGACTAAATTGAAAGGATAAAGAGTAAATCACTAAAAACACACATAAATCATAGAAGTAAATTGATTAATATAAGGAGATTCAAGTGGTTGGATAACTTTTTCTGAGGAGTGGAAGAGGTTAAGAAGGAACCATCAAATAAATATAATATTTTAAATACTTTAAAAGAAAAATACATTTCTCCCTGCTCTAAATTGAAATGGTATTCCTTCTAAGATGATAATAATTGAAAAAGAAGAAAAAAATCATTATGAAGATCAAGTACCATTGATAAGTTTTAAGAGATCAAATAAAATATTCAACAACAAAAGAAAAAAGAGAAAATAGTTAATGCTCAAGAAACAGCTACAACCAAGCTACTATGTTATAAATTTTCCTCTTATGTAGTCTTCAATTCCCTATAAATTGCACCTCCTTGTACAAATTAGCTATTGATCACCATATTAGTGAAACAAATTTAACATTTTGAAATGGTTAAACATTATTATTATTTTTATTTGTATAAGTATAATTATTATGGGTTCATTTCTCCTCTCCTACTCTTCCTAATAAGGTTCTATTTTACAAGCCTCATATAAATGTTAGGGTTCTAACTTCTAAAAATTGAATATAGTGTCAACTTAATCTCATTAGACAATGCTCCCCTAGTATTAATGGGGCCAACTTTTTATCTATCAAACTCGGCTATGTTTACATTGAATAAGAATTTGATACCTTTATCATGATACTTGAACTAAGATATCTTGGCTCTAATTTTAGTCATTTTATCTAAAAATTATTGGATACATATCCATTCATGTTTAGTTTTAATCATTTATTATTGCAATTAATTATTACAAGGAGATTCTTGAAGCTTGTATTCCATCCCCACCATTTTTATTCTAAATATTTGACATTTTCTTTCAACTTAAAGTCTAAATTTTATCCTTAATGGTATACATGCTTTTCAATTAGAGTATCCTCTAGTAAAAATAGAAACATTAATAGTGTGGTTATCAAAGAGTGTCTAGGGATGCACACATCACTATTATTAATAAATTATAAGATTGTAAGAAATGTTTATGGAAGAAATAACTATCTAATAGAGAATATAATGTATTAGTACATATCTAACTATTACATATTTTAAATAAAGCCCCTTTAAAATCTATCTTATTGCCATTTAATGAGTCAACTAGGTTCAAAATTATTTTCATCTTATTCCCCCAAAATTCATCACCTTTACAACAAAACTTGATTTCATCTAATTTATCTTATTTATTCTCAAATCATATTAAAATCACCACCTTAAACTCTAAGAAATATTTGGTAACTTATTTATTTTATCTTCATTTAGAAAGGGGTGTGAAGGGGATTTAGAACCTTTTAAAGTTTCTTTCAAAATAACTAGGAAGATTTTATTCATTGCCTTTCTTGTTGCTTTTAGGATTAGTGTTATGAATTTTGTGCCTTCATTCTTAAAAATTCTTATATCAACTCATTTAGCATTTCCATGATCTTTTTATATGGGAAAGGTCAACATACAATGAGGTAGACACTTTCCATTTTTTTTATTCCTTAATTAGTTCTTTCTAGGGAAACTTTTAGTCTTTTCGAACACCTTACAAAAATATGATAAATGTGTGATTATTTTTCTTTCCACTTTATAAATTTTTGATGTGCTTGGATATATAATTGAGACTCATAATGTACAATGATAAAAATTTAGTATATATGAAAGAAATATTTTTGAGACATCAAACTACCATTCTACATAACTCTCACATGGAAATAAGAATATTATTTTATTTTAACTAAAGAAATTGTGTGTACTCTATCTTGAAAAATTTTTTGAATTATATACTTATAATTTAAAATAAGAGCATCCTTTGTAACATGGAATAGATAGGTTAATTTTAATGAAATAAAATATGTTTTTATATTAAGAAAAATTTACAAATATATGGAACTCATACATCAAGAGAAATTGACTAAGATGTAACTTTGTATATGAGAATTAAGATGCTCAAATAATTTATATACCTTTTGTTGGAATAAACAAAAAATCTCTAATCCAATTGTTAATCACCAAATCACTAAAAGATATGATACCAATTGGTGAGATAGAAGGCTTTAACTGCTACAATATAGAAATCTGAAAATTGTATGCAAATCTGTAAATAACTTTTCTTAATCCTTGAAATACCATGAAGAGATTCAACTTCTTTATGATGCTAAAATCAGCCACTCTAACATGCTTGATAAAACCACCTTAGATGAACTTATAACAGCAATAACATCACCATAAGATAGCAGCAACAAAGAGGCACAAATCAGCAACATAAGAATGCAAGATCTCACAACACAAGGTAGCAATGGAATAGAAGAATAAACTCATAACACAGTGTTTATGTGGAGAAACCCTTACGGGAAAAAACTCCACCAAGAAGAGAGGCCCAAGTTGTATCATCTTCAAAACAAGATTACAATACATCCACTTCCAATCTCCTCTTGAGTCTTCAATCCTACAACACCCTGTTACTCTTGTTACTCACTCTCTCACTTCACTCTCAAGTCTCATATTTATACAAAATGAGTACCCACCAAAGGAATTCGTGGGAGATGGATAAAATCCAATATTTCTATCTTGGGATACACCAAAATCATCTTCTTACATATTCCCTTACACTTGTCATAGGCATCTTCCCAAAATAGGCGCCTAGAACCAAGAATAGGAACTTACAAGACAATAATAGTTGTCATATGTTGTCATAGAATCTCTTACACCTTATGACAATTGTAAGTCATCATAGATGCTCTTACAAAATTATGACATGCGTCATAACAGCCCAAAAATATATTTCCCTAAGATAGGCACCAAGATTCTCCACCTCACCTCATTTACTATTTACCAAGATTCCTTGAGCAGTAAAAGTAACTCTGTAATAAACTGCCGGTGAAACTTATTCATCCCTTATGGGTAATTACAAATTAAAAATAATAAATGGAATAAATACAATATTGGGATTTACAAGGTTAATGGCACCTTATCCCAACATTCTTTCACTTGACATTATACATTGTAAATCAACCCATAGGAAATCTCAATAAGGGAATAAACATCCCTTAGCCAACCATGTACCATTGATTCTTCAACATGCTTTTGTGCTCCAACAAGATACCTGCAGAAGGAACCATGATAACCACCATCTCAAGTAAGAAATCCTCACATCATATTACCCATGATAGGACAAGGAATATGCCATGGTGAAACATATCAACTATCACTAAAACCTGCACCAATCTATACATGAACACAAGCATCAAATTCAAATGATAACAAAAGACTCTGAGTGACTGCCACACTCATACCAAAATTGGAATAGAAACCACAGCAAGTTGCTAGCTCATTAAAAACTATCCATATCAAAAACTAAGGTAAACAAACTATCATAGGTAGAACTTCATGCTATCAACATAACAACCCAAATCTGTAAACAAGTCCCTGTATATCCACCATCCTGCAAAAGAAGACTCCAAGGTAATAACACACATAGACATGCGATAAAAAACCTCTGAAGTAACTCACTGCAGTAAAATGTAACCAGTCCAAGAGAGGTGCCCCTCTCATACATAACACATATACCTTCTGAAACTCCCACTGCACAGGTAATGTCAAATCTGAAAACAAGATCACAACATTAACAAGTCCTCCTATAGCACTTCACATAGAGGATGTGGCTAACTCCTCTAACATAGTGTCAAAGAAACATACAATGATATGAAAAATACATCTCTCATTACTAATCCAAATAACTCTCCCAAGTCCTCCAACCAATGAAGAAAGAGATCAAGGAGCTACCAAACTGTTACCAAAAAATAATGAAGTACAAACAACAACTCATAACTCCATTCATGAACCTCAACTCCATAAACATAAGAACCTTCAAGAAGAAGACAATATTCCCATAAAGAGAGAACCTAAAAATCAAACCATGTCCTTATACCACACTAACATGTGCCAAACTGTGTAAAGTAAGATCTCCTTCAACACTCCCAAACTGAAAGGATATCAACATCTAACCATTCAACTTATAGTGAAACATGGTAGAACTTAGATGTAAACCTCTCACAGAAAGTAGATCAAACTTAGCCGAACATTCCTACAACATAAGGGAATATGCCCAAAGCCACTAACCATCTCTTGTACCTCTCCTACCAAATCCAAAGTTCAAGATTGCAAGGAGAACAACGGAAATACATAAAATCATGCATCTACTTCTCAACAATCCCTCATAACTCAACTTTCAAGATTAATGCATAAGAGAAGAAAAGATACATATAAATAATGCATCTAATAATCAGGTGGGCAACACCTCTTAGATCATTTACCTGCCGAGTAGACCAAGAGTGGGATACAAGATTGTCCTGTGCATACAACACCAAGCAATATAGGCTTTCAATAAAGACAACCTTCTCATTAGTTCTATGATGGACTCACATCCATTTCCAGGTGTAGGCTCCTCGGTCTTTACTGTTGAGAAAATTTTATAACAAGTAACCATTCCAACACATATCTCTTAACATAAGAAATATCCAGTCTAACCCAAGTCTCTCTAGTATCCATGACCACCCACTAATCAAACCATGACAACTTCAAATGCAACCTACAAAATCGTGAAGCTCCAAGAAAATGATTAATACTCAAAACCAAAGAGAACTACATCCTCTCCAAAGGAAGAACAATAACACCTTTACCAAAGACTCTAAAGTCCCTCCATGAAACAAGATGTTAAAACCTCTTCAAATCACATGAAGATAACCATATCGTACCAAAGCTCCCACTGAACTGTGATACTGAGCTATACATGGCAACAAGATAAACATCAAACCATCACTGTCAAAAGCTCCCACTGAAACATGTAGCTAAGCTATCCATGACATCATGATAACCATCTCCTAAATGAAGATCATCCATGGCCTCAACATAATCAAAGAATCTGTTGTAAATGACACAACTCCCAAAAGGTCAAGAAAACCATAATCTCCAAACCAAGAAGATAGAACACACTATAACTGCACAAAACTCCCACTGAAAGTGATATAGAGTTGTATACATGGTATCATGACAAACATCATTACCAAAACTCCACTAAAAGTGAACAGAGATTTTCATGCACCATAACTTACTATTATAGATTCTAATGAATAACTATATCAAGTACTCTAACCCATCCTTCTGTCTCACTGCAATAAACATACCAATGTGATCAAGGTGACCAACCAAATACAATCCTCATCAGACAATTTACAAGATCTGCACTCATGCAACATCTGAAAGGAGAAAAACATGGTCAGTGCTCCAATCTCAAATAACTGAAAAAATAGATTCAACCCCACATCAGTAACATGCAAAATAGAAGTAACCAAGGAATAGCATGTAGATTTCCAAGACACAAACACCAGGATCAACGGTAGACCCGATTTGCTAAAAAAATCCACATAAGAGTATCCATAGATCATAAGAACCCATCAAGTAGCCCTGCAAATCTGAAATTGTTTCCATCCAAAATACTCTAAGAGTCTGAATACAATCTTTCCACAGATCTACAAACCACAGATTTTTGTTAGCATGTAAAACCTACAAAACCATCTCTTTGTAAATCTGAAATCACTCTTAAATATCCAGATATTCACACCATACATGTCATCCGAAAGAATGAAATATCACAAATCTACAAATCCATAGCTTTTTGTAACAGGAAAACTATAAAACCTACATATCCAAAATAACATGAATATGAGAAAGGAGGAACCAGGTTGTCCAGGAGTTTCCATATCACTAAAATACCAACTCCACAACCCACATGCAACCAGTGGCAAATCATCCAATGCTTTCATGTAACCAAGGGCTAAACCCATGAATCCAACATAAGCACTCCATACTATAGTCCCAAAAATAAATGTTCTTCCATGTAACTAGGGCACCAAAATCAACCACCCAACATGAAAACCCATTCACTTCACATGACCACAAGGTAAAGGAACATAACCACCATGCAAGAGGATACTCACATATTGCCAAACCGGAGCTCCAGATCACTACCACAAGATCAACTCCATGAAGATACATAACCCTGAGCCTCAAGAGCCCACTGTATATCTCATTGACAATATCCATCTGAGAGTTAGATACCATGGCTTCCAATCTCACAAATCTGCAAAGCAATGTCAACATACAGAACATCCACTGCAGCCCAAAAACCTCCAACATTCTACAATTCCTTCCAACAGATTCACAAGCTTTACAAGCTAAATTCAAAAAAGAAGGAATACCCAGAACCAAATTACCATGAATCCATCACATGCAAGCACATGCAAGCAACATGCAAGTCCATGCAAGTACATGCAACTCACATGCAAACACATGCAAGCTCATGGAAGCAACATGCAAGTACATGCAACTCACATGCAAAAACATGCAAGCACATACGAGCACATGCAAGCCATGAAACAACCTTAAGCTCTGATACCAATTGTTGGAATAAACGAACAATCTCTAATCCAATTGTTAATCACCAAATCACCAAGATATGATACCAATTGGTGAGATACAAGGCTTTGACTACTACAATATAGAAATCTGAAAATTGTATGCAAATCTGTAAATAACTTTTCTTAATCCTTGAAATACCATGAAGAGATTCAACTTCTTTATGATGCTAAAATCAGCCACTCTAACATGCTTGATAAAACCACCTTAGATGAACTTATAACAGCAATAACATCACCATAAGATAGCAGCAACAAAGAGGCACAAATCAGCAACATAAGAATGCAAGATTTCACAACACAAGGTAGCAATGGAATAGAAGAATAAACTCATAACACAGTGTTTACGTGGAGAAACCCTTGCGGGAAAAAACTCCACCAAGAAGAGAGGCCCAAGTTGTATTATCTTCAAAACAAGATTACAATACATCCACTTCCAATCTCCTCTTGAGTCTTCAATCCTGCAGCACCCTGTTACTCTTGTTACTCTCTCTCTCATAAACTTCACTCTCAAGTCTCATATTTATACAAAATGAGTACCCACCAAAGGAATTCATGGGAGATGGATAAAATCCAATATTTCTATCTTGGGATACACCAAAATCATCTTCTTACATATTCCCTTACACTTGTCATAGGCATCTTCCCAAAATAGGTGCCTAGAACCAAGAATAGGAACTTACAAGACAATAATAGCTGTCATATGTTGTCATAGAATCTCTTACACCTTATGACAGTTGTAAGTTGTCATAGATGCTCTTACAAACTTATGACATGCGTCATAATAGCCCAAAAATACATTTCCCTAAGATAGGCACCAAGATTCTCCACCTCACCTCATTTACTATTTACCAAGATTCCTTGAGCAGTAAAAGTAACTCTGTAATAAACTGCCGGTGAAACTTATTCATCCCTTATGGGTAATTACAAATTAAAAATAATAAATGGAATAAATACAATATTGGGATTTACAAGGTTAATGGAACCTTATCCCAACACCTTCTTTCAATAATTAACATTAGAAATTAATACTTGGTTCATATTGTATACCCACCTCCCAATGGTCTTGGAATGGACACATTTAGATGGAGAAGGATTTCAAAAGGCCCATGGTACTTGTGGACCCCTCAAAGGCATGATATATAACACGTGAAATTTATTTATGAAATTTGGTCTTTTGTTGTTGGCTTCTAGTATCAATGTTATTTATACTTGGTGGAATTCTTAGTTGAGACTCTCAATCTTCCATTGTTGGTTTCTAGTGTATTATACAATATGCTCCAAACTGTATTAATTTCTAATGTTAATTATTCAAAAGAAGGTTTTGTTTCATAAGAAGAGACCTATGTTCACATATTTCAAGGCATGTTATTATCCAAAATGCATTAAACTTCTTCACATCTCTACCAAGTTCTAAACAAATACAGATCTGCCATTTCCATGGAGGAGATTGATGATTTAAAAAGAAAATATCATGCCATTTCTTTCTTGAGAAGTCATGTTTGCATTCATGATTTGCAACTTCCATGATCTTCATCCAAAAAGAAATTATGTTGTTGTTATGTGCCTGATATTAAAACAAATCAAAACCTTCATTTGAGCATGATCGCCAACACAAAGGTAAACAAGTGGAAACAAAATAAAGCTCGGTTAATGGCTTTCAACATGTTGGTGGAAAATTTGCATCTTTTTGAAAGTGGCTTCCTAGCTTATCAGTCTTATGTTTAGTAAGGTTTTGTAATCTCCACTGTGTTATGTATTCAAGTCACGGGTATATCTAGTATGATGTCTTCTTTTGGGTATTTTGGGTGCATAAGAGAATGCGCATATGTACTGATGTATTCAACCAATGTGCTTTTGTAACATTGTAATCAGACAATTGGTCATTTGTACTAGGACCTCACTAGTCTTTTTGATATTTTGTAAAATTTGTTACTCGGACTACAACTGGGGGTTTTCTTGCTTGTTCTTTCCCACCAGTATGTCCGCCTGAACTAGCTATATGTAAAATATTATATATAAATAAAATTATAAGTGGTCTCCCACTTTTGTTTAAAAAAAAAAGTTCTTGTAAATGTCCACATCTTTTTCCTTGACACAATTGCTATTTCTTAAAAAATTTCTTATGATTTTTCATAATGTTGGTCAATACTTTATTGCAAATATTCTATAGTCATGCTCTTAAATGTCATAAGAATATGTCATAAGAGGGTTTCATCTTATAAAGCTATAATAATAATATTATGCATTTGAAAATCTTAGACATACCTCCTTATGACATTCAACAAATGACAAATAACTACCAACACAAAAGTGAGGTATATGTTTCTATCATGAGGACAAAATAATAAATCAAAATATTAGGATGCAAGGTTGACCCACCTTTCCCAATACTTGGCTAAGTTTATCATCTATTGAGGAGTGGATCCCAACAACAATTGTGCATAGTGCTTACAGTTACTAATCCAAGGAATACCTATTCATTTTTTCTTTATTGTACATGCCTAATGACTCCTCATCTCAAGTTAAATTGTGGGAATGGATTTTTATGCCCTCCCTATGACTAAATGGCTACAAGGAGGTGAATATGATATGGTGTAAAAAACCAAGATACAAGTTGGTTTAGTTCTCATAAACTCTCTAAAAAATAATTGAATTCCTACATCCTAACTAGAAATACCATGAGGGGTTTAGATCCCATTTTAGATAAAAAAATATTCTTATATTGATCACTAGTTCACTTGGACCAACGAAAGAGATGGTGAACTAAGGGAAACTTAGTTGTATTGATAGATTAAAACTTAGTTATTCCTCTTTCCATTGTCCCCTCTACACAAAACACCCTTATTTAAGTAGATTCTATTAAACCTATCTCACATATCACCTCCCAATTCTTTAAACTTTTCAAACTTCTTATTCCTCATACCTAATAATCTATCTTTCAAGCTCAACACTTCCCACCTCAATCAAATTGATCACCTTGCTTCCCTATTATCCCTTTGGTTGATGTTCCTAGACCTTATCAAAATGGTAAGTGGATACAATTGTGGAATGATGCAATTAAATCTATTGCACTACCTTACTATGATCTTACAATAAGAATATGGCTAGAAAGAGATCTAGAATGGAAAAAAAAATGGATCCAAATAGAAAAAAAAAAAACTTGTTTTGGCTTTAGAACTTACTAATAACTTTCTACAATGAGTGGTTGCTACATTGAAATAAAACACAAAGATTTGAACAACTTTGTGGTAGAGGATCTCAATGAAGAGATAGGCTACATTGGATGAAAGGATATAAGGGATACAAATTATTTTTTAGTTATCTCGAACATATTTACATTCTCGAGAGTGGATAATATCTATCATTGATCAAGAGAGGTAGTTCTGCATGACAACTCTAATGATATTAAATCCATTTTCCTCCACTTGTTGCCAAAATCATTTTAATCAATCAGCCAGCTGAGACCGCATCAAGATATAGTGAAAAATTATGGGCATAACAATTATATATTTTTTAACATATATAAAATATATGGTTGGATTAGTGAGATATTTATAACAAGTACATGCAATATGAAGTCAATCTTTATTAGATTTGATTCTTAATAAATTAGTTTTAATGATTCAATTTATAGCTTTATGCAATCTATAAGTTTAAATAGTTTAATTAGTTCCAACGATTCAATTTAATGATCTCCTCTTATGAGAGTTTATTAGTCATTGAGGCCTTGAAGTGTGAATTCTTAATTTTAGACATATCTTAACTAGATAAATTTAACAAAGGAACCTTTTTTCACTTACATAATCCTATTTGAAGTTCATTTAATGCCAACTATTAGATTAAATATTTTTATCCCAAATTATTTTCAAATGATTTTATACTTTAATCTTTGTATTCTTATTCTTTCTTTCATCGTTTCATTTAAAATTTGAACCATTTACGGATGTTATGTTATAGATTATAGTTGTCTTCCAATTCTTTTTAAATTGTTAATGGTATGAAAAATATTATTGATGAGTAGATGAATTATTACAACTATTTTAGATTTGTATTCACTTTATCTAGATATGTTATTTACCAAAGTCTCATTGTTGTTTTAGGTTTACTGTATATATATATATATATATAACATGGAAAATGCAGATCATGTTCCACCTGTGCTAGATTCTTTGTTTGCAAATACTAGTAATGAGATTAAAAAATTGAGAGATTCATTAGCACAGGGTGCAAACCCGAGGATATATAGTGAACCATGCATGTTAATATTGCATAGTCTAGAAAAACTAAAAGATGAACTTGAGAGGACTAGTGCATATTCCTCAGATAGAGTGACTGCTATTCTTTCCCACATGCGGGAAGAAGTACATGGTGACGTTCCCCTTAAACAAATACATGATATTGTCACCAAAGAAATGATAAAAACCACTTGTTTTCCATTTTATCAAAATGTGCGTAAGGTTAGGGGATACCAGGTCACTAGATGTGTCGATCATGCTATGGCCTCATTGATCTACCCACAATTTCTCACAGCACATGGTCTATACCCAAACAATGACCAGATTCCATTGTATTTTGTTCATCAGTTGTATGTTGAGGTCCATTTGGGCCTCAAAGTTAACTACCTGGACATTCCACCATATGTTGGTCAGGGGCGTGGCAGGATTGTTGATAGGCCCACCTATTGTCGAGCAAATAGACCACCCCCAGAGTTTAGGGTATTGGTTGGTGAGAGGTCTCCTGCTCTCACCCCAACTCTAGCCCCCATAGCAGATGAGGTTTTTGTTGCTTCCCAAAAGGAAGCAATTGACACTGTAGGTGAGATTGTAGCTAACACCACTAGGATATCTGATGATCATGTAGGTCAGTATTTGATGTCCAGACATTCCCAATCCATGCCATTTTCAGCACAGTGGACCACCATTGATCCTTTTATAGTGGTCGACATCCCTACTCCTACATAGCTTGATGTACTTACAGAAGATATGTCATGCATGACTCTGCATTGTTTGGCTGAGGACTTGTTGGAGGCATATGCCAACATTGCACCAGACAATGGGATCGGTATAGAGCATGTTAGAAATCATTTGAGACATAGAGGTCATTCAATTCCAGGATCCCATCACTCTCAGCTGAGAACTAGTGCGCATCAGGATCCACCTACAGTTCATTTGGCAGCTGCACAGACTATGGGTTTTACTGATATGTTGATTGGTTCTGGTTCATCATCATCAATGCCATCTCACCTTCATAGTCCTCTACATTCATCATTTATGGAACAACATGGGATAGATCAGATGGATGGAGATGTTGATTTGTCGCTTGACCATTTGGTGGATATGGTGGAGGTGACTGTTTGAGAGGACTTAGGTCATCTAATATCAGATGATATTCATGTATGTGTGCATGTGCATGTTTCAATTCTTTTTTCATTATTTTTTAAAAAATTTAAACTGAGACCGCAAGTTTATATGGCATATATATGTATTGCTGTAAGGACATACTCATATCACTCAGCCTTGGTCCAGATCATGATCAATGTGACTCTGTGGATGAATCTGCTACCAATGGACATGTGAGTTTTTCATTTTTATATAATCACATGTGTATATGTACATGCAATATTTATGTATGCATAGATCTAGATTGATATTTAAAAATACAAGTTCATTTAATAATAACTTTCATAAAAATTATTTAATATAAATTATATGTATTTAACACATCTTGTACACAATTTTATTTGCAGGGCTCAACACATCCATCAGAGCAGGACCGTTCTCATTCAGATGGCCATTCGACTAGGAGTAGACATTCATATTAGGCCATGCACACTATATTTTTGATCTTTAACACATGCATTTGCTTTTATAGCGATGATTCAGTATTTGATTTGATGATCCCTGAACTTACATTTGCTTATATGATATAACAAGTATTCTGTCTTATTTGTTGATCTTTGAAGTTCATACTGATGATCTCTTTAATTTACATTTTGCTTATATGATATGTACAGGCAGCCTTCTGCATATACACATTTCCATTCTTTGCTTATAATATGTGCTATGGTTTATATGTGCTTAACCCTTTACATGTATGTACATGTGTTTGCTTTATGGTTTGTGTTTACGTTTATACATACAGTATGTATGTGTTTGCTTTAAATATTCAATATACCTACATGTTTTCTTATTTTATGATCTCTTACAACTTACATTTCCTTATATTCAATATACATTTGATCTCTAGTAGAGTTTTAGGGAAATCAATGCCACTTTATAATTAAGTTCATTCATGTTGATCACAATAAAAAAAAAAATTAAATGACTTAAGCAACATGAACCATTGAGTTGAGAACAAGATTTAATCTTTTTGACAAGTAACTTGAAATTCAATTCAAATATAATTAAGAAAATTCAATTCAAATTATGCCCCGTCATGCTTTGACAAGCAACTTGTAAATTAATTCAAATATAATGAAGAAATTTTAATTCAAATTATAACTCCATTATACATTTTACAAGCAACTTGAAATTCAATTCAAATATAATTGCTATGTCCAATTCAAATACCTCTAATATATACTTTTACAATTTTAAAAAATTAAAAATTACTAGATATGTTGTGCATACCTATGAATTAAATAATGTTCAACAAACTGAAATAACTTGTTTGTTTACTACTTGATTCATTTAAACTAGGATCTAGTTATTCCATGTACACTAGAATAATTTTTTTCCCATCATGCATATGCATATAAATAGAAGCTTATTTTTCATTATTCTAGATATCAAATTGCAAGATTAATTGTCATTTATATCACTTGGAGCGCAGATTTTGGAGAACTTTTTGCACATTTATCAAGGAGGCAAATATTGGAGCTCGACAACTTTTCATCTTTATCAATCAAGGAAAATTTTGGAGGATAATTTAACTAAGTTGGTAGAGGACTTGTTTTGAGTCATCTTTAAGTTGAAGAAGAAAATGGGACAACAAAGAAAAAGAAAAAATGTGTCTCAACGAAAATTGTCAAAAGAAGAACAAAAGAGGCGTGAACAAAACTTGGAAAATTATCATAGAAAGAAACAAGGCACATGCTTGTTTCTTCTCTCTCTCTCTCTCAAGGTGCTTAAATTTTGTATGTGCATACATTTTGCATTGGCTTTCTTATTAAAATTAGAAATGTTTAATGTATGACCATTTTTCAACTTACAATAATTCCCAACTTAAAATTTTAAACCAAAATATTGGTACATTAAATCCTTTCCCTACAAACCTACACTTATCTTTGTCAATACCTTGTTTAATGTTTTTTTTCATCACATTATCATTGTTGAGTATTGCACTACACAATTTTCTTTACTTTGTTCATGAAGAAAAATGATAGTACTTCAATACATGCTTAGTTCTCCAATGAAACCTAAATTTGTGTCCCTCGCTATGCTACTTTATTTTCATAATTTTTTCAACCACATTAATTATTTTATGGCTTTGCAAATTCCTATATATTCTAACTTTGCACTTTGAAAGAAACCATTATTTTTTCTTAATTATTCATGAAACTACACCTTCATGTACAATGAGGTAGCATTCTAATATTGATATTTAGTGATCAATATCCCCTATCCAATATACATTGCAACATCTAATTAGCTTAAGATTTTTCTAAACTCCCATTGAATTTAATCTAATGATCAATAGTTCCTTTAAAAAAATATTTTTTAAATATTTTAATAAATGCCCAATTCTAAGCTCTAGAATTATTTGAAAATTAGAACTCAAATTATACTTAAAGCCAATGCAATGTGAGGTTTTCTAGAGAATAAAATATGTATACATCAAAACTCAAGCTATATGGTGCCAAGGAATAATTATTTTATTTTCATCACTTCAATGTTCTCAAATTATCTTTATGTTTTATGCTCTAGGGATTCCTCAAGCTGGAGTCGAGCCAAATCTAGATATTGGATCAAATGAATCCGTTGAAGAACACATGGACCTTGAAGTTAGGGAGGAGAGCCAAGTTCAAACAATGCTTGTTGGAGAGGGGTCAAGATCACTTCCTTCTACTGGTATGGATGAGCATATAAAACTAGCACACAAACTTCTCTCACTTATAACATCATGTTTTATTGAAGTTTGTTTGCTTGCATACATAAACTTCACTTATATAACATCATCTCTCACTTTTGTTTACAAAATATTTTGTGACATGTAGGAAGGGCTCAACAAGCAGGAAGTCTTCATGCTCAAGTCGAGCCAAATCTAGACATTGGATCAAATGAATATGCTCAAGAATGAATGGTCCTTGAAGATAGGGAGGAGGCACAAGTTCAAACAATGCATGTTGGAGAGGGGTTGGGATTACTTCCTCCTACTAGTATGGATGAGCATATAAAACTCACTGAGAAGGTGAGGAAACAAATTTCTCATAGAAATTTAGATCATTTACTTGAAATGGATATGGAGAAACTGAAATATTATGCCAACCAGCCTTATAATAAGAGAAAGAGGTCAATGACTAAATCTGTAAATGGAATGA
>VDFB02105785.1:68801626-68854599 GCA_007258455.2 Sequoia sempervirens | reverse complement strand
GCACATCTAAAAACACATAAACAGATATTCAAAACAGAATAAACTCATAACACAGCATATACGTGGGAAAACCCTTTCGAGAAAAAAACCCACACTCCAAACAATTAGCTCAATTGTATTAGTCAGCAATAATAACAATTACAATACAATCTCAGAGCTATGCTCTTCAGGAGTTTTCACACTATTACAGAATTCTGGAATAATTTTGGCAGCATAACAACATCTCTGAAAATCTTCAACCTGTCTCATAAAACGTGCTAAGGCACCAACATATAAATAGAGCTCAACATGAAAAGGAAGGCTCCCATGGTTTCCAAAACCAACTTCAAAGCCCAAGAGGTAAGTTGTGTCCAAAACAATAACTTGCTAATCCATGAAACGTTGCACATAGCAACTTCCAAAAGCAACAACACCTATCTCATCTATAACGGTCATCTTGCCAAATACAATGTAAGTTCAACATAGAAACTGCAATAACCAAGAATAGGTGCTTTCTTTACCTCACACCACTTAACAAACATGAACTCCACCACAAATGTCAACTACTAAAATATAACTCCAATCCATAATAGAATTTGCAAACCAAGACTCTTTAGTCAACAAAGGAAATTTCCAAATCAATTTCCACTCCAAAATGGAAACATATGTCAACATCTCCCCCAAAAAATAGTATCTTCCAAGTGAGATCCAACTTCCTAAAAACTAAGGATTATGCCATCTCATCACCTGCCATGTAGGATGCCACCTCACAAAGAGGTCTCCCAAAGACGAATGACAACTTAGGAAGTTAATAACTTAGGATAAAAATAAGTATGCAATGATTAATTAAAAAATAATTCACCATATTGAGACTCTAAGGTTGAGGCCCCTTAATCCCAACATTCTCCCACTTGTCAAAGACCTTTCAAGAGTCTACAACATCAACTGCTCAATGCCCCAAGGCCCATGGAACTAACACACCATCTAAACTTCTCAGTGCTCACTGGCTTCGTCAATGCATCTGCAACATTTGCCAAAGTATCAACCTTTTCCAACTTCACCTTTCCATCTTCTACCATATCACAAAAAAAATGAAATTGTACATCAATGTGCTTTGTTCTGGCATGGAAAGTAGGATTCTTAGTTAAGTTAATGCCACTTTGACTGTCACAATAGATAGTAATCTATCTAGCATCAAAACCAATATCAAAACACAACCGTTTAAGCCAAATGGCTTCCTTACAAGCATGAGTGGCTACCATATACTTTGTTTCTGTCATGGACAAAGCAACTATAGCTTGCTAATTACTCATCCAACTTGTAGCACCACCAAACATCGTGAAAACATATCCACTAGTGGATCTCTTGCTGTCAACATCACCACCCCAATCTGAATCCACAAACCCACGAATACAAACTGAATGCTAAGGTCCAATAGGATAACCATGTAAACATAAGGAATACTTAGAAGTACCCCACAACTATCTGAACACTCTCTTCACCGCATCCCAATGCACTCGTCCAGGATTAGCCATAAACTGACTTAGGACTCCCACTGCTTGGGCAATGTTTGGCCTCATACAAACCATAGCATACATCAGGCTACCTACAACACTAGCATACGATACTTTTGTCATGTCCTCAATCTCAATAGGATATTTTGGACAATCCTCAACTGATAACTTCGTCCTATGCAAAACATGAACTACCAAGGATTTGCAAGATGACATGTTGAATCTCTACAACACCGTATTCACATAATTTCTCTAGCTTACCCAAAGCTTTCTATTAGCTCTATCTCTTTTGATCTCCATCCCTAGAATATACCTTGTTGCACCTAGATCTTTCATATCAAATTGTGCTGACAACTAGAACTTCAAATCTGAAATCATACTACCATTCCCAAAAAAAAATATCATCTACATACAATGCAATAATGAGAATGTGACCATTTTCATTTTTGAAATACACACAATGGTCAGATTTTGATCTCTGAAATCCCAAACTCAACACATAGGTGTCAAATTTCTAATACCACATTCTAGGAGATTGTTTAAGACCATACAAAGACTTTTTCAACTTGCAAACTAGATTTTCTTTACCTTTAACCAGGAAGTGCTCTAGTTGTGACATGTAAATCTCTTCCTCCAAGTCACTATGAAGGAACTTTGTCTTCACATCCATCTACTCAATCTCTAAATCATATGTTGTAGCAAGTGATAACAAAAAATGAATGGATGTCAGCTTCGCTATAGGAGAGAAAATCTCACCAAAGTCAATTCCCTCCTTTTGAGAATACCCCTTCACGACCAACCGTTCCTTATGCTTCTCAACACTACCATTGGGACCCAATTTCTTCTTGAACACCCATTTACAACCAACAAGTTTACGTCCTTTAGGCAATGGTACCAGATCCCAAGTATTGTTTTTCTTTAATGTAGCCATTTCTTCGTCCATGGCTTTCAACCAAGAATATACATCATCCATACTCATAGCCTCTCTAATAGTCCTAGGCTCATCAGTGTTAGAAATCAAAGTAAAAACATAATTTGAATCCAACAATGAATATCCAAACCTCTCTGGTGAATATCCATATCTATCCGGTTGTTGCTTCTCACGTGTAGACCTCCTCACTGGCTAAGGTTGAGGTTCTTCTTCTTCTTTAGAACTTTCTTGGCTTCTCAAGTTCTCCTCATCATCAAGTCCATTTTGGGCTTCAAGTTCAAATTTCTTAGAGTCAAGAGGAAGTTGAACCACATCTTCTTTCTTTTGTTCTTTTGTAGGCTGCAAAATAGAGGAAGAAGGTTTCATCTCTCTAAAGATAACATTTTGACTGTAGAGAACCTTTTCGGCCACTAGATCCCAAAGCTTGTACCCTTTCACACCAATACCATATTCGATGAAGATACACTTAACAACCTTGTTTTCAAAAATTGACCTTTTCTCCCTTGGCACATGAGCATATGCCTCACAACCAAACACATGAATATGTTTCAATGAAGGCTTCTTGCCTGACCATGCCTCCATAGGTGTCTTATCAACAAGAGCTGATGTAGGAGATATGTTTACTAGGTAACATGCAGTGGAAACAACTTCAGCCCAGAACTTCTGCTTAAGGCCAGCACCACTTAGCATACTCCTAGCCCTCTCCATCAACATCCTGTTCATCCTCTTTACAACTCCATTTTGTTGAGGGGTATATGGAGTTGTCTTATGCCTTTCAATCCCATGTTCTTTACAAAACTTATTGAATTCTACAAAACAAAACTCACCACCATTGTCAATTCTTAAATACTTTATCTTTCTACTAGTTTGATTTTCTACCAAGGCTTTAAACTCCTTAAACCAACTGAAGACTTTAGATTTACTTTTGAGAAAGTAAATAAATGTCCTTCTACTGTAATCATCTATGAAAGAAAAAAATATATAGATTTTCCTAACGAAGGAACATTCATAGGACCGAAAACATCAGAATGCACATAGTCCAAAACCTCAGAAGACTTATGAGAACTTTTTAAAAATTGCACACAATTTTGTTTACCAAAGATACAATGTTCATAGAAGTCAAAATTGAGATTGCAATCTTCAAGGCCTTCTACAAGGCTCTTAGATTTCAAGGTTCTGAGACCTTTCTCACCAATATGGCCAAGTCTCTGGTGCCATAACATCATCTTCTCCACAGGAAGCTTCATTTCCAAGGAATGAGCACCCTTAGGTACCCAAAATGCATGACCATCAGATGTAACTGCTATAGATTTTTCTACTCGATCTGACAGTGAGGATGAAGAATCCAAAGATTTCTTCTTTGGTTTGTTAGAAGAACTATTGCACTATACTATGCATGCATCTAGCTTGAACAGGGTTCCTATATGAACTCCTCTAGCCAAAACCATAGCTCCTCTAGTCATCTTATATCCTCCACTTGAGATGGCAACTTGCACACCCTCATCATTCAATTTACTCATTGAAAGTAGGTTTCATACCAAACCTAGGATATGCAACACACCATCAATTCCCTTCACTCTACTATTTAAGAATTATATCCTGACTCTTCCACGACCAACTATCTTCAAATGAGAATCATCAGTGAGATACACCTTTCCACCATCATATTCTTCATATTTCGAGAACCAATCTCTATGTGACGTCATGTGAAAAGATGCTCCAGAATCAATTAACCACACATCTTCTGATGCTTGTGTTGCCAAAGTTGCAACCAATGTAGCTTCACCAAAATAATCATTCTCCATCTCAATCCTTCGAGATGTGCTTTCCATCTTTTTCTACATCATGATATCAAGAAAATCACTTTTACAAAACTCCCACTGAAACTTAGATCAGCTCAAAAAACCCTTCAAACCCAACAATAGAATCAAAGTTGGCTAGGCTCTGATACCAACTAAAAGGAAACACAGGTGGTGGAAACAGTTTCCTACACTGAATCTATCAGGAGAGAGTTGCAAAAATTCTAAACCAATTAACATTTACATATTCAGATGCACATCTAAAAACACATAAACAAATATTCAAAATAAAATAAACTCATAACACAACATATATGTGGGAAAACCATTTCAGGAAGAAACCCACACTCCAAACACTCAAATCAATTGTATTAATCATCAACAAAAATAATTACAATACAATCTCAGAGCTATGCTCTTTAGGAGTTTTCACACTATTATAGGATTCTGGAATAATTTCAGCAACATAACAACATCTTTGAAAATTTTCAACTTGTCTCATAAAACATGCTAAGGCACCAACATATAAATAGAGGTCAACATGAAAAGGAAGGCTCCCATGGTTTCCAAAACCAACTTCAAAGCCCAAGAGGTAAGTTGTGTCAAAAAACAATAACTTGCTAATCCATGAAATGTTGCACATAGCAACTTCCAAAAGCAACAACAACTATCTCATCTATAACGGTCATCTTGCCAAATACAATGTAAGTTCAACATAGAAACTGCAATAACCAAGAATAGGTGCTTTCTTTACCTCACACCACTTAACAAACATGAACTCCATGACAAATGTTAGCTGCTAAAATACAACTCCAATCCATAATAGAATTTGCAAACCAAGACTCTTTAGTCAACAAAGGAAATTTCCAAATCAATTTCCACTCCAAAATGGAAACATATGTCAACATCTCCCCCAAAAAATAGTATCTTCCAAGTGAGACCCAACTTCCTAAAAACTAAGGATTATGCCATCTCATCACCTGCCATGTAGGATGCCACCTCACAAAGAGGTCCCACAAAGATGAATGACAACTTAGGAAGTTAATAATTTAGGATAAAAATAACTATGCAATAATTAATTAAAAAATAATTCACCATGTTGAGACTCTAAGGTTGAGACACCTTAATCCCAACAAACAACAAATTATCGAGCCTTTGATGCATAGAATGCACCTCTTAAATAGAGAATACAACCTTCAAAAAAGCACTTGATGTGGCAAACAAAACGCACCTCTATTCCCTCTGTAGAAAATGAAGATCACAATGAAGACCCCAACACAGAGAATGGAGGAAAAGAGACACTAGATATTCATATAAATTCACAATAGATATTGGCAAAGCTACTGTAAATGATTAATCATGGCAACTACAAAGCTAATCAAAACGTCACTTGTAGATTTAACCGTAGTTTGGAAAGTTGAATGTCACCCCCAATTTAATTATTGGTGTCTTGCAAAACACAAAATTTCAGCTTGAAGGAATTTAATATGCACAATAGAAATCTATCAAAATACTACTAATTAATATATTGAAGATAATATTGTACACAATCTAAACCTATCAAATTTTAAACCACTAATATTAAAAAGAAAATTATTATCTTGGTATTATGACTAACTATATATTATAGTTATCAAGCAACTACTAGCTAATTGTATTGAAGATAATATTATGCACAACATAAACCTATCAAAGTTTAAATGACCATTACTAAAATATCAATTAATAATGATAAAATGATTATATGGATTTCATTGAAACATTAATCAATAATGAGATCATCATTATTGTGGTGTTATGATTTAAATTGTATATTATATTATATCAAACAACTATTGTTTAGTTGTATCGTGGGTAATGTTGCACACATTCCAAAACTATCAGTACAATTTTATTAAGATATCAATCAATAATGGCATCATTATATGATAAAATAATTTTACAAAGTCTTATTACCTAAAAAATATATTTCATCATCACTATGGAAATAGGATAAATACATATCACTTTTGATATAAATGATGTGTAAAATTACTATTACCTATTTAACCATTGATTTACGAATAATATTTAATTAGTGTACTCTCAAAAAACTAAATCTTATTTAAGAATATAAATTAAAAGAAAAATGAAGACACACAAAATCACTAAAACTTTAAGAGACAAAATTCATCCATTCGAATTATATCAATATTTTGAGAAATAAGCACCTATCCACATCAAATATGGAACTCACCTCTACCTTACACACAATGTAACAAGCTTATATACAAACCAAAATGAAATGACCAATTACAATAAATTAGAAGAGTAAGCGAATTTTCCATAAGCTATTAACTCAATTTTCAATTAAGATGCGCACCAAGCTCAATTTTCTACCAAAAATTACGTATATTAATCTTACATTGCAAAATTTCTCCTTAAATTGGTCTACATAAATTGTATATTGTATGTTTTGTCCTACCGACATGTAGTTACAACATTTTCCTAACTTTTAGAATCTTTTGAAGAAATTAGGAACAAATGGTATGACTCCAAATTCTACAATACAAATTCTATTGCCCATATCACTTTATTATTTCTGTCTAATCAAAGTGGGCCTCCATCGTATGTTTTTCCCTATCAAGATAGAAAAATGCAGTTACAACAATGCAAACTATTGCCCATACCATTTTATTTTATTTGTCTAATCAAAATAACCTCCATCATATATTTTACCCTACCAAGATATAGAAATGTAATGAAAACAGTGCAAACTATTGCAGCTACAACAATACAAACTATTGCCCATGCCATTTTCTTTTGTTTGTTTAATCAAAATAGACCTCCATCATATATTATACCTTACCAAGATATATTATATCTGTCTTAATCTGCATGGAAGCCACCAACCATAGATGTGCTAGGACGATTACATTACTAGATCTTATTCCTTAGAAAAAATAGAAAACGCAGATCTGCGGCCATGTGGTCCATAATGAAAAACGTGTTGCTACAGGGGGACGATCCTACTATGTCGCCGACACCAGCTGAAATTTCACTAGTTGTTAGAAATATTTTATAGAGTTGTACTAGTTAAGTTTGAATGCCTCGCCCACGTGTTGGATATATTATATCTTAAATATAATATTATGCTTATTTAATAATTTTATTAGGATATTTAGTTAGTTTTATTTAATTAATTCATTATGATATGTATTTTTGACTTGAAATATATAAGTATTACTACTGTCTTATAATCAAATTAAGTCAATTCAACTTTTGATTGAGAGTGAGAGAATTAACTCAAACCTCCTCGACTTGTCGCTCCTTGATATATTATCAAGAGGTTTATATTTGTATGTTCTCTTTATAACATGTCCCAAAATATAGAATATAGAATAGTATTATTCTATTAGATTTGTGATTAATTTGTAGGTATATCATATTTCTTCTTCAAAAGTTGAATATGATCATCTCTCATATAAAATGGCTATCTAAAAAAATAGAATTTTTTGATATAAATATAAGATTTAAAAAAATCTATGACTTTGTTTTGTGGATAGCTTTAGATAATCTTTTGAGTAAATATAAGCTTACCATTGAGCTCACAACATTTGAAAAAGATAATTTTACCTTTTGAAATATCCACATTGAACACTAGAGGTCATAATTACACACATTTGAAGTTGCAAGGAGTGCGCTAGAGATTCAATAGATGTTTGATATTTTGGAGCATTTTAGGTTGAAACTAACCCTACCATTGTATTCAAAGAAGGCCCAAGAACCCATAGATTAACTTTGCCAATATTTTTTACCTCTATAATCATATAGTTAGAAATTTGTAAAATATGTATTTGTGTGTAGTATTATGCAAGCTAACACCTACACACTATTATTGAGTTCTATAACTATGAAAAATCATAGCTCTAGCAACCACCAACCACAACCAAAAACCTATGCTCTATCATCACCAATTGTGCCTCCACCTCCAAACCTATGGAATTCATCAAGCATTCTTCTTAGAACAAGTATTTCCCCAAATGCCAATTTTGTGCCTAAGAATAGTCATTTCAATATAGAATTGAGTAGTTTAAGTACATTGATAGTCAAGGTATTTTGATAATGGTTTTGTTATATTCTAGCATTAGGGAATATTTTGGGAACATCTTAGAATAATATTTGTTGATGTCAACATGAGATCATCAATTTTTCCTCCTAGCCTCACCCCTCTCTATTTTCATTTTAAATTTAGTACCTAAACTTTACAAATTCCATATGCAATCATGTCAACTTTATGTTTTGAGTAATTTATTTAATATGGGCTAATTTTTCTAGAACTTCCTAGTGATGTAGATGGTTCCTAATTTTAATTTTTGTATTTTCTAGAAATTAGATATTCTTACAAGTGATGTTAATTAGTTCTCATATTGAAATTTAGATAGACACCTAAATTTTCTCATACCCAACCATAGACTTTACCCTAGATCCTAGTCAATTAAATAAATAATTAATATTAATTTTATTAAATTATCCTTTACTTTTATCTCTCACCTTTAATTAATTAAATTTAAATTTATTTAATTTAGTTTAAACCTTATCCTCTAAATCGTCCAACTAAATAAATCAATTAGATTACCTCTGTAATTAATTGATTTAAGCTAATTAATCTCCATTAAGTATAATACATTTTTATCATTCATAAAGTAAAAATCATAATACAAGTTAAATAGTTATTAATTTTGCATTCATGAATATATTTTCTCTATATCTTCCATATCAACTTGTCGCACTCTACCCTTTTGATGTTTTCCTTGAAAATTTTGGAGGAAAAAATTACATAAATAACAAGAAAAAATCCTTGAATTAGTAATAAAAATTACACCAACAAATAGAATTAAATTTGCAAAATTAAGGAACACTCTATTTCAAAAGGATCAATATTTTGTTATAATATTACTTTAAAATGATAAGTGTTATAATATTTACATCATTAGGGGTTACCAAACGTAATAGTCATGGATAGGAAACTTGAGAGAAAGAAATTGGTTGTTTGCACTCTAGTAACATGCATTTTCCTCATATCCATGATAACATTTATTGTCATATGAAATCATTCTTTTTACATCACATCTACAACAATATATCTTAAAAACTATAAGGAAATATATCATGATTATTTTTTTTCCTCTGTAGTTTTATACATCAATGGAATGGTCACCTAGTCCAAGTACAATAACATATAGATTGATATTTTACTCATTTGACACATACCACACTAAATAGTGAGCTTGAATACTATGCACATATTTTGGCAAAGTTAGCTAATGATTTTTTTCCATTGAGTTGTTTAGTCATGTAATATTGAATATATTCTTGATGTTTGAACTTCTTATATAAGGAAGGGTGTTCTTCATCCACAAGGTTGCTTGCAGGAGCCACTTCATCATCTAATCCTGGATGATAAAACATAGCAATAGATAATCTTGTCCTCTCCTTGTTTGTCACTGCTCGATGTTCTATACTCTTGTAGATACCATTTGTCATCACCTATAATGCAATTAAAATGTTAGATATCTAATATTTTATAAATTATTTATACTATAGACAACTTAATCAATAGCCAAACTTACACAAAATTTACCTCTATTAGGTCACCAATGTTTATAACAAGTGCATAAGGAATGGGTTGAATAGGAATCCATTCATTGTTCTTGTGGACTTGAAGGCCTTCTACTTGGTCATCTTGAAGCAACAGTGTTATAGCACTTCCATCTGAATGAGGGCTTAACCCCATCACTAGATCAGGCCTAGGGCAAGGTGGATACAAATTCATCCTCACTGTCATCATTGGATCTTCTCCAAACTTGTTTTTGAAATAATTGCTCTTTAATTGTAAGTTTTCAGCAAATAGACTCAAGATCATTTGGGCCACCCTTTCCACTTGTGTGGTGTAACTTTGTAATGTATTCCTACAATCACATATTAAAAATTCATTAGGCGGTGATTAATAATATTAACCAAAGACTTTATTATAAACAATTAATATTATGAGATAATGGTTTGATACTAAATTAGTGGGAGTTTACTATAAACAACTCAAATTTTATTTTTAAAAATATTAGTTTAGAAAATGCAAAGGTACACGATTGTGAAAGTGCAACCCTAAAAAGAAAAGAAATTTTCTTTGAAAGTTAAAGCAGCACTGATAGGGACTAGGTAATAAGATTGACTGTAAGTAGAATTCATGGTAAATACATAACATAAAGCCACCCACTACCACCTGTCTAACTGAAGATATGAGCCGAGTACCTGTAATCCGATGGTGTAGTTGGCCACAGAGTTGAATTGACAAGTTTCTTAGGCATAAGTGCCAAAGCCATCAAGTCCCCCCAGTCCAACTTCTGATCTTCATCAACCACAAACATATTACCATAGCCTTGGGGATCTCCTGCTTGGGGAGCATACTTTTTCTTCTCATCTGAGGAAAGACTAAAGAATTCATTGGCCACTCCTCTCATGCGATCTATCAAAGAATGTGGAATTCCATGGTTCACAACCTGAGGATCACTGCATCATCAGCACAAACTACAAACCCAAAATACCAGAAATCTATGTGAGTGCTAACTATAGTTTCTGAAAGAAGTTTATGATACCTGAAAGAAGCCCCATTCTACACAGGCCTTAGAAAGATTGCCCATCTCCTTTTGTCTTTCATGGTTGTCAGAGGGCAAGAGTATCTTTTCCATGTCGATTACAGGGACTGTCAAGAGAGAAGGGAGTGATGTTGAAGATGGCCTCTCATCTTCTGATCTGATGTATCTCTGGGGAACGTCATTGGGTTTCTCTAATGCAAGCTCCTGCACACTCTCCACAGCAACAAAATGGTTACCCCAATTTGGATTGCTGAAAGATTCAGCGGCATGGTCTGCAGAGGAAGGCATTGCTGTTCTAGTTAGAACCCCACCACAAGAAACTTATTAGAATTGTATTTCAGGCGATGAGAAGTTTAGTCTGATACGCAGGACATTTATATGATTATTATTTGGAGTTGGTGGTCAACGGATCGACGAATGGCGCATTGATATGTTAATTAGGTAGAGGTGGGACCCAAGTGATCGACAGTGGTCGCCATTGGCCGCGGGATAGTGGGTCACCCCTGTAACCCACTTATGGCCGTATTATCGGTATCGAAAAACGCGGATCTGCTACCACGTGTCTATTAGGAACGGGTGTCGCAACAAGAGACGATCGTACTATTTTTACTCTGGGAATGGGTATATATTTTCTGAAGCTGTTCAATGTATTTAGGGTGGGCATGGGGTTGCTTAAAACACACAGGTTTGAATGCGACGCCCACGAGTTGGACTAATAAATCACATGTTAACCACATTAGATTTCCACACTTCATATGTTTTATCTGGATTTAAATGTGTGTAATATTATTGATAATAAGAATAATTAAGACATTTAATTATTTAAATTTAAAGATTTTATATATATAGAGATATTTTTGAGGTATACAAGTGTCATCACTATTTCATCAATTCTTGGTTGATAGTAGTTAGGTAGTTCTATTTGGTCAAAGTCACTTGTATACCTCATCAATTTGTTGAGGAGTCTCATTATTGTATGAATTTAGGGGGTAATCCTATTATTTTATCTTTGTTTTTGCTAATTGTATAATTGAATGCGCTTGGGGATTCACTATCTCTTCTTTTCATTTGAGTATTAGATATTGTAAGGTAGGGGGACCGACCACATGCAAGGCCCCAGGGCACGGAGGGCCAAGTGCGGAAGGCTGACCTATCTTACCTTAGCTAAACTGGATGTTGGGAAGCTTGAGACAAGAATAATGAGAACCATAAGGCCCTTTGATTACTCTATAGACCTTAAACTCAAAAAGGGGCTAGGCAAGCCGATTTTCGGGTTCAACACTATGCCTCAGGAAGCTCTCTGTCTGAGGACAAAAGCATAGTCCTAGGACAATAGCATGATGCGCTAGCATCTCACAAGTGCATTGGTGTCTGTACGATCAAAGGATTAAAGAGTCAAGGTCGAACACTAGAAAAACTAACTACTTCCAAAATAACGTAATAAAGTAAACAAAATACTCTCTAATGTGATAAAGCAGAAAGACAAGAGTTAGGGTGGCAAGGATGATCTCACAAAGAAATTCGCTCGCCAGCTAGCTCCCAATAGCATATACACCTACACACAAGCAAGAGGGAAATTTGGTTAGGGTTGTTAAGGGGTTTGCCTCAGTCAAACCCCCGCTTTGGTGTTCCCACCTCCGCGGATAGCCAAGTTTGCAACGATGGAGAAATAGTATGATAATGAAAGGAAATAAAGCAAAGAACACTAAACACTACAAAATAGTAAATAGTGCTACTCAACCAAGTGATAGAAGAGAGGAGTGAAAAGCTTACCACCTCCACCAAAAGCACTCAAGGCTAATGGGGGAGAAAATTAGAGTACTCGAACCTCTGCCACAATGGTGTTGTCTCATACTTGCTTTACCGAAGTGATGGAGTGATGGAGTTGATGCTATGAGGTGCAAAAGTGTTGCTAAAGTGCTTGAAATGGATGCAAGAGAGTGTGAATGAGCTTATAGATGATGATGTAGAAGATTGCTTGAACTGTGAAGAAGATGAAATGCTTGTTCAAAGAGTGAATTTGAAGGAGAGAGGAAGAAAATGACCATATTCGGGTCGGTCGATCGAAGAGGATGTTACCAATCAACTGCCAATGAGAAGTGAAATGCCTCTATAGCTCCAACTGTAGGAATCTGCCAGGGATGTAAACGCATCGCGCGAGCATCCCCGATAGAAATTCCTTTATCGACGTTCAAAATAGGCACTAAGTGGGATGAAAGCAATGGGCTTAGGTGGAATTTAGCCTCCGAGCTTGGTTTTCTACAGTGGAGAAAAGAAAAAAGAGGATTTGCATACCAGGTGCAAATTTACTCCTATACATTTTGCTCCCACTTTAGCAAACACTAATACTGGTGAGTGCTTGGTAAAGTAGATTGAGAAAGCAGTAGAGTTAGAAATGTATACTTGAACCATCGAGGAAGCAGACCACGATCTGACGAACCTAAAGGTGCAGGACAAGCAAAGGGCTTCATAGGTTCTCAAAACTATGAAGTTGAAGAATGAAAGTGTCTTACAGGCCCACAGACCTGCAAGGAGGAAACCCCCAAGATCTCTCACATGGAAGAAGCCCTGAGAAGCAAGCACCTCACAGGCTCTCAGACCTGCGAGGAAGGTATCCTCCAAGATCTCTCGCATGAAGGAAACCGAGAAAAATCGCCTTCCAGACCCGTAAACCTATAAGGAGGCATCCTCCAAGATCTCTCACATGAAGGAAGCCAAGGAAGCGCTTTACAAACCCATGGATCCGCAAGGAGGATATTCTCCAAGATCTCTCACATGAAGAATACCCATAGAAAGCGCCCTATAGACCCACAAACCTATAGGGGAGCAATCCCCAAGGTCTAGATCACATGGAGGAAGCTTAAAGGAAGGACCCTACAGGTTCTCAGACCTGTAGGGAGGTAACCCCCAAGATCTCTCACATGGAGGAAACCCAAAGAAATGGACTTCGCAAAGTCAAAAGCGGCGACACGCTTATCCTTAGATAAAACATGTTAAGAAGCGGCCATGCAGGAAAGTAAGCGAACAATCATGCAGACCATCAAGTTGGAAAAATTTCAAAGGGGTCCCTTGGGAACTCGACATGAAGAGGGGGTCCACTCAAGGGACACACTATTCAAAAGAGATGCATTTTTCTCAAATTGATTCGTCATCAAGGAATCACCTTATCAAGGAATTTGAAAGGAAGAATATTCCCCCACATGAGGGGAAGATCAAAGTGATTCCCACTTCGGAGGAGGATTTTCAAATTCTTTCAAAAGGATCCCTTATTTTGAATGTTGTCTTCGAAAAAGGAATGTTTGTAAAGATCTTCGAGAAAAGATTCGTTGTCAATGAATGCATTTTCTAAAAATAAAAGTGCTAAAGAAGTAGCGTTGTCACACATGAAGGGGACAACTCAAGCAAAGAAGAGAGAAAGATAAAGAGTAAGAAAAAGAGGAAAACACAAACAAAGAGTACAAGGGGATCTGGTTTCGCGAGGTCAGATCTGTCATGGCTTATATAAATAATAGGTAACCGCGGTGTAAGGAAAAAGATCATCAATCCCCAACCAGATTAGGAGGAATGGACGAAAGACAAAGTAAAAATAAAAAATTGGGTCAACATGGAAAGGAAGCCTAAATGCCCCCAATGCTTTGCATCATCCCCAATTTATTGAAAATCAATCACAAACATGGAGGAATGATGATACAAATAGAGGAAGGTTTATGACACAAAAACCATGCCTGTATCCAGGCACCAACATGGGTGACAAGGGTCATCCAAGCACACATAGCACTGTCATGGGGGCAACACATCACAACACACACACACATCTAATCTAAAGATCAAGAAGAGGGTCTCCCCTAAGACTGATTGACTAAGAGGTCTTCCACTTCCCACTCTAGATCATCGTAGGGGGAAGGAGGACGGACCTACAATGGAGGAATGTTAAGGGGAGGTGCTTCTGACCCTCCTGCAGCAAGGGCCAAGGAAGAGGGCCCCACAAGGTCCTCTCCACCGAGCTCTTGTGGAGCTCAAGTTAGCGATTTTGCAATTGCTGACAAGGTCAGAACTTCATCCATGGAATTGAACATGTACCCTACAGGAGCGCCATGTTTAATTTCAGTGGATGGGGCAGGCAACGCCCGAGGTTCACCGTTAGGCTCGAGGTCGAATGACTTGGGAGCGATGAAGATCTCAAGGCAAGCCGAGATAGGTTTTGCCATTAGGACAAAACAAGTCAACACTGGACCACTTGCAGAGGTCGGCTCCTCTTATGTTCCCCATTGTAGGAAGAACTACTTTCCACCTTCTGCTTTGTCGAGGGAGGCGAGCTTCCCACAGACAAGGCAAGAGGTGCAGAGGAAGAGAGAAGACCATAGTAGACACTACTGAAGTGTTCGTCATATCTATGGGTCTTGGGAAAGGCAGGATATCTGAAACGACCATCAGCAAAGGTGATTCCACCAAAGGGGTGATGGACACCTACACCCCCTTAGGGTCAGGGGCATTCGTACTCGTAGCGGAAGCTGAAAGTGATGCGGAACTAGATTGAAGAGAAGCAGAGGGAAGGGGAAGAAGAGGACGTTGCAAGAAGCCCTGAAGCAGGGGTAGTCGTCTCCTCTTCCCCCCTCTATGAGGTGGCCTTCTCAGCAAGAAGAGCCTTTCGCTGACACTTGTGCTTGTGCACAAGGTAGTTTCTATGGCTCTTTGAACTAGAGGCCGAATTTTGCAAAGGAACATAGGGATCCTACTCGATCATAGAAACGTCCACTACAGTCATTTCTGGCAGAGGAATAGACTTCTGAACAGGAGCAGGTTGAGACGCAGTAGGAAGAGTCGACTCAAGAGCCTCGACAACGAGCCTCTTCTCGCTTGTTACTTTAGGAGCAGGAGCAGTAGGAGGCTGCAGATTGAATTCCTTTTGGGAACCTTTCTTTCTGTTGTATAAGTAGTAAAATGGTCCAAGGTATTCATTAGGGAGATCCGCAATCCTAAGCTTGGGCCTACGCCAAGGAGGAATCATCAAGCTCAATAGATAACCGTCAGGTTGACTCATCCAATACTCTTCCCAAGAAAGGGGAGAGCACAAGGCAGTTCAGGAAAAGGCAACCTTCTCTTTTCCTTTATGGGAAGGAGAGGGATCCAACGTGGACTTCTCTTTTCCTTTTCGGGAAGAGGGAGTGATATGTGCAGGCTTCTCCTTCTCTTCTATGGAAGAGGAGGCAAATCATTGTTGTATCACAAGAAGGGTTAGTTTCGGCTGTCCCTTACCCCCAATTTTATACTTTACATAATTCTTGTAAAGTAGGTTTGTTCTTGGAAGAAGTGGACTGACTGGGGTAGGCCAAAAGTGATCCAATGGATATCCACCACAGGACACCAAGGGCTGGTATCCAGTGTCATGCACTACATGCATGACATCTTCATGTGAGAATTTTAAACATTTGTGAATGTGTTGTTAATATGTTAGTATCAAATTAAAACAATAAAACACATAAATGAAACTTTAAACTAAAGAAACAAAAGAAACAAATAGAGCTTCTTCAGAGTCATTCCATTTTTCTCTATCTCCAGGGATTTGTTTGAAGCTGCTACTCTTAGATTGTGTAAGCAAGGCTTCTCCAAATGGCAACCTGTAGAATGAGTATGCAATAAGGAAAGTACTTCTATCCTATATGTTGATGGAGTGAAATGCTGATACGAATATGCACATGGGCTGTAGATTATGCATAGGGGTTGTGGGTTATGGATGCTTCTAAAACTAAACTATGAATATGATTGGCCATGATATGCTATGATTCTAAAATCTATGAATGCTAAAAGACTATGCTATGGATGCTTGAAAGCTATTTAACTATAATTTTCCTATATGAAAGCTTCTCTGTGATTTCAAAGACCCGGCAGTCCTTTTATAGCTTTTTGCAGGCAAGAGCCTAGCTGGCAAAGATCAACGACTGTGAGATTGTCTGGTAGAATTGAATGGTAGAAGATAGAGAGGTTGAGAGGAAGATGGAGAATGTTGGGAGGTTGGAGAGAAGAATGAAGCCTTGTCTTCAACCCACGGGAACAAGCTTGCACAGGAACAGAGAAATTAATTTTTCTGTTTTGGCAGTTTGTTTCACAGTTGTTGAAGATAATGCAAATTAATTAAATAAATAAATAAATTTATTTAATTTTGTGTGAGTTTTGAGGAAATTAAATATTTTTGAAATATTTAATTTTAGAACTATAGAAGACTCAATTAAATATTTAGAATATTTAATTGTGCATGAACTTTAGAAGAATTTAATTAAATATTGGGAATATTTAATTGTAAATGGAATTTAGAGGATAAGAATATTTAATCTTTATTTGAATAAAATATTCAAGCCAAGATTATATGATATTAATATAAATAAATCGTAATGTTTATTTAATTAATTAAGAAATGGATAAGAAAAGTGATTAAATAAACTTATTTATTTAATCGAAATGAAAGAATGAACAATATAAATAAATTATTTAGATTTATTTATATGTAGATCAAATTCAGAGATTTAATTAAATATTAAAAATATTTAATTAATTACCAGACTATTGTGATGTGACCATTTTTAGGTGTATACAGTGAATAATGGAGGCAATTCCATTCATGGAAGCTAGCCAAGGTATGCCTAGCTTCATCTTGAATAGATCTGACTCTGGGATAAGGTCAAAAATTGTGTCAACAGCCCTAGGTCCAACTAGGACAGACAAGGTTATCGAGCCGTAGGTTTTGAGACACATACCATTGTGCGTACGGATGGTAGATTTTGTTTCTTCATACTCTTCACTTTGTGGTGAATTCAATACTAATTTTTCTTTTATAATAATATTCACATGGTTCACGGGGTCCACCAAGACCCTTGTCACAATGTTACCATTGAGGCAAGTGAGAATGTAGAGGGGAGAGGGCTTGTTTTTAAGGGTAAGTCTTGCGATGTGAATGTTATGTCTGGTGATCCGGGTGCTGGTGGAGTGGTAGAAGTCACTGTGACCATGTTAACATAGGCCTTGGGTTGAGTAAGAGAATTAGTGGTCCCTAATGTGATAAAGTAGAAAGACAAGAGTTAGGGTGGCAAGGATGATCTCACAAAAAAAATTGCTCACTAGCTAGCTCCCAATAACACGTACACCTACACACAAGCAAGAGGGAAATTTTGGTTGGGGCTATTAAGGGGTATGCCTTAGTCAGACCCCCGCTTTGGTGTTCCCACCTCCTTGAAAAAGCAAGTTTGCAACAATAGAGAAATAGTACGATAAAGAAAGGAAATAAAGCAAAGAACACTAAACACTACAAAATGGTAAATAGTGCTACTCAACGAAGTGATAGCTCGCAGAGGAGTGGAAATCTTACCACCTCCACCAAAAGCACTCAAGGCTAATGGGGGAGAAAATGAGAGTACTCTTGAGCCTCTGCTGCAATGGTGTTGTCCCACACTTGCTCTACCGAAGTGATGGAGTGATGGATTTGCTGCTATGAAGTGAAAAAGTGCTGCTAAAGTGCTTGAAATGGATGCAAGAGAGTGTGAATGAGCTTGTAGAGGATGATGTAGAAGATGTCTTCAACTAAGGGGTCAAACCACAATAGTGGTTTACAATTGAGATGAGGAAGGAAATTTCTTTTTTTTTTCCTTTTGCCATAGTCGACGGGTTCGGTCGAACTCAATGGTTCGGCCGAACAACATTATATGTTCGACCAAACACCTAAACCCTAAAAAAATAAATAATATTTTAAGGGGTTCGGTCGAACATGGGTTCTACCGAACACCTTAAAATAAAACAAAAAAAATAGTGAATGTCACTGTCATTTTCACCTTCTATCATTGCTTTCCATGTGCTTACATGCGCATGGAAAACCGAACATGATTGAAACGACGATGACTTCATCTCTCCGGTGAACGCAAATTCAACTTCATCCTTCCAAAGTTCATCAACCCAACTTGCATATCGAGCACTAGGTTTGAAAAAAATTGAATTTCGTAGAGTTGAAAATGCATTTGTTTGTTGAATTTCGAAACCCTAAATGCGAAATTTTGCAAATTTGTTGAATGGAAACTGAATTTGTTTGAAATTTTCTAAAGTCTTTTCAACATACATTATTTCGATGATACATTTCTACTCTGTCGAAAAATTAACATGCCCTGTCTATGCTTCCACATTTTGCATACATTTCTACCAGGGCACCTCCAATTTATTTGAGGCATTATATCAAACAGTTCATTAACAAATTTATTTGAGGCATTAGATCAAATAGTTCATGGTAATTTTTGATGGAGTATGATAGAAATAGTGTTTCCATTGTATGCACCCTATATCAAACAATTCATTAACAATTTTATTTGAGTCATTATATCAAACAGTTCATGGTAATTTTTGATGGAGTATGATAGAAATAGTGTTTCCATTGTATGCACCCTATATCAAATAGTTCATTAACAAATTTAGTTGAGGCATTATATCAAAAACACTATTGGAAATTTATTTAAGGCATTATATCAAATAGTTCATTAGGCAGTTCATGGTATAAAGTTTAGGGTGCATACAATGGAAACTTGGATAAAATTCTTCATATTTTGCCTTTGAGTCTTATGACATTACTCCAAAAATGGTTGGTGAACTAAATGTATGAATCGAAGAATAAATTTAGAGGAAAGAAACTAGATTGTTTGAATGAAATGTATAATAAAATAGTTCTATTAGGATTAGAAGGAATGAAGGTATTATTAAATTTTCTAGTGCAAGACTATTAAATAAATATTACAAAAGCTAATTGACAAAAATGGTACTAATATGCACACATAGCTTGTCCCAACATTATGGGCATATTGTACTAGAATACAAACTCCCATTAGGCTTACTCTTTAGTTTATGAAATGGAGGCCATAATGCCTCTTGAGCTTAAGATTCTATCATTATGTATCTCCCTTAGTGATAGCATTGATGATTACACATATCAAAGAACCAATTACAAGAGTTTGAGACCTTGGATAAACAATAAGTAAACTCATTATACTTGATCTATGTACATATACCAAAGATAATTAATGAAAAAATAAAAATGGTGTTGTCCAATGAGCTTTACCATGAGGGGAACTCATCCTTCATATAAATCTAAATATAATCCAAATTTCATAGAAGTAATTTTTTTGGTAAATTTTGACCCAATTGGATTAGTCCTTTTACCATTATTCCCTAGTTCAACACTTGTGCATTTGGTTTTTCACTCCCAATTGAAAATATATGAAATAACCAGATAATATCATGCATTTTAAATTATACTATTGGTGATCCTATTGTATGTGGGAAATGGTGCTTACTCATCACATATTACCTTTCTTATACCCATTTCACCTAATGATATTTATTGTGTTATCCTTTCCATCTAGGGACAATTAGATTTACATATACCTTCACAATCACATCATTATCTATTTACACTTACATGATTATTTGTCAACATGGTCCCTCATAATTGATTATGACATGATAATTATCAAGCCAATTAGATCTATGTTACTTCATCACTTGGATAGGGATTCATTGTTTATGATCCTCACCCACTACATATATATGCTCCTCATCACATTATCTCCCCCATATAGGGGAAAAATCATTTTTAAATGCACCTTCATGACCGTATTTTACACTATTACATTTGCATGAGCTAACTATGTTATTAAGAGTCATCTTAACCCATTGAGGAGAATTAGGCATTATACTTATTAGGAAATATAAAAATATGTCCACTTTACTATATATATATATTTAAAACTATTCTTCATATATCTATGTTAAAACTATTAAAAATTAAATTACATAAATCAATTTTAAATTTGTACAAAGAAATAAATGACTTTGACTAAGAGAAATATTTAAAATATAGCTATCCTCTTTGCAAAATCCAATTTGATTTGAGATATTTATGGACAAAAAATATGGATGAGCATGAGGTAAGTAAGAAGAATAACCTTAATTTATATCTTCCCTCATCAAATAATTTCACGTTTAAAGAGTTTCTTAAGGCATATCCAATTATATGAAAAACTATTATATACTTGTTATAACTATATTAAAGTATATCATGAATAAATTGAAAGGATAAAGAGTAAATCACTAAAAACACATACATAAATCATAGAAGTAAATTGATTAATATAAGGAGATTCAAGTGGTTGGATAATTTTTTCCAAGGAGTGGAAGAGGTTAAGAAGGAACCATCAAATAAATATAATATTTTAAATACTTTAAAAGAAAAATACATTTCTCCCTGCTCTATATTGAAATGGTATTCCTTCTAAGATGATAATAATTGAAAAAGAAGAAAAAAATCATTATGAAGATCAAGTACCATTGATAAGTTTTAAGAGATCAAATAAAATATTCAACAACAAAAGAAAAAAGAGAAAATAGTTAATGCTCAAGAAACAACTACAACCAAGCTACTATGTTATAAATTTTCCTCTTATGTAGTCTTCATTTCCCTATAAATTGCACCTCCTTGTACAAATTAGCTATTGATCACCATATTAGTGAAACAAATTTAACATTTTGAAATGGTTAAACATTATTATTATTTTTATTTGTATAAGTATAATTATTATGGGTTCATTTCTCCTCTCCTACTCTTCCTAATAAGGTTCTATTTTACAAGCCTCATATAAATGTTCGGGTTCTAACTTCTAAAAATTGAATATAGTGTCAACTTAATCTCATTAGACAATGCTCCCCTAGTATTAATAGGGCCAACTTTTTATCTATCAAACTTGGCTATGTTTACATTGAATAAGAATTTGATACCTTTATCATGATACTTGAACTAAGATATCTTGGCTCTAATTTTAGTCATTTTATCTAAAAATTATTGGATACATATCCATTCGTGTTTAGTTTTAATCATTTATTATTGCTGTGATAGGTCGAATGTGAGCGTTGTAAATCAAGCAACAAGCTAAAGAGTGCAAATAAACAACTTAAACAACCTACACCTCAAGATTAGCCTAAGTTGGAAACAATGCAAGACAAAGCAACGAAATGGAACCTTATACCTTGCATTGAGTCGATCCTTTGGTTGGCCCTTCGATCTTCGACGTGTATGCTCCTTGGATGGCACAAGATGTGAGATGTGAGATGCAAATGATGCTTGGAAACATGAAAATAGCTAAGTGTTGGTTGAGAAACAAAACTGCAAGAGTTTGGCTAGCACAAATGATCTCCCTCAAATGAGAGAAAAGAGGGGGTATTTATAGGAATTTTGAGGATTCCTAGAGGAAATGGACGGTTGAGATTGATCCACCAAATATCAAGATGTAGGGCTAAGGTGAGTTGAGAACTCACAAGCCCTCACATCTTGACATGTGGCATGTGAGATAGCCCTAAAAGGTGAAGTGGACATGAGGTGGAAGGAGAAGGACATGACATGGAGAAGGGTACAAAGTACCTTGGGATTGGACAAGATCTCCTCATAAAGGAGGTCCTTGTCCCCATGTGGGTGAGGGACATGTGGGAATTAAAATTCTCAAATATCCATGGGGATGAGAGAAAGAATAAAGAATGAATAGAGAGGACATGTGGGAAGAAGTGAAGGAATTAAAATTCCTTTTGGGTGCCTTGGGGGATGAAATGTGAATTAAAATTCACATAGGGAAGGGAGTGCCTTGTCAAAAAAGGGAAGGCCTTTAATAGGGTTGACTAAGGACACATGTCATAAAGGACATGGGGAAGAGAAAAGGAATTTAATATTCCTTGGAAGGATAAAAGGAATTAAAAATTCCTTGAGAGGTTGATTAGGCTAGCTGATGAGGGGTTAGAGGAAGGTTAGGTGGCTAAGAGAGATTAGAGGCCAACTTGCAAAAGTTGGAGGATGTGACACCTCCTAATCAAGGATTAGGCATGTGCACATCCTAATGATGGGATTAGAAGAAGGATTAAGATAAGATAAAAAATGATGGAGGATGTGACATAAAGGAAATTAAATAAATGGAATATTTATTTAATTCAATTGATGGAAGGAGGATTAAAGAGATAAGGTATTATTGATTAAATACCTTAGGGATTTGGTAGAATTAAAGATATTAATTAAATAATAGCAGTATTACTTAATTAACAAAAATAAGATGAAAGAGGATGAATTTGGATAAATTGAGTGTCCAAATTTAGATGTCCACAATTGCAATTAATTATTACAAGGAGATTCTTGAAGCTTGTATTCCATCCCCACCATTTTTATTCTAAATATTTGACATTTTCTTACAACTTAAAGTCTAAATTTTATCCTTAATGGTATACATGCTTTTCAATTAGAGTATCCTCTAGTAAAAATATAAACATTAATAGTGTGGTTATCAAAGAGTGTCTAGGGATGCACACATCACTATTATTAATAAATTATAAGATTGTAAGAAATGTTTATGGAAGAAATAACTATCTAATAGAGAATATAATGTATTAGTACATATCTAACTATTACATATTTTAAATAAAGCCCCTTTAAAATCTATCTTATTGCCATTTAATGAGTCAACTAGGTTCAAAATTATTTTCATCTTATTCCCCCAAAATTCATCACCTTTACAACAAAACTTGATTTCATCTAATTTATCTTATTTATTCTCAAATCATATTAAAATCACCACCTTAAACTCTAAGAAATATTTGGTAACTTATTTATTTTATCTTCATTTAGAAAGGGGTGTGAAGGGGATTTAGAACCTTTTAAAGTTTCTTTCAAAATAACTAGGAAGATTTTATTCATTGCCTTTCTTGTTGCTTTTAGGATTAAAGTGTTATGAATTTTGTGCCTTCATTCTTAAAAATTCTTATATCAACTCATTTAGCATTTCCATGATCTTTTTATATGGGAAAGGTCAACATACAATGAGGTAGACACTTTCCATTTTTTTATTCCTTAATTAGTTCTTTCTAGGGAAACTTTTAGTCTTTTCGAACACCTTACAAAAATATGATAAATGTGTGATTATTTTTCTTTCCACTTTATAAATTTTTGATGTACTTGGATATATAATTGAGACTCATAATGTACAATGATAAAAATTTAGTATATATGAAAGAAATATTTTTGAGACATCAAACTACCATTCTACATAACTCTCACATGGAAATAAGAATATTATTTTATTTTAACTAAAGAAATTGTGTGTACTCTATCTTGAAAATTTCTAATTAATTTTGAATTATATGCTTATAATTTAAAATAAGAGCATCCTTTGTAACATGGAATAGATAGGTTAATTTTAATGAAATGAAATATGTTTTTATATTAAGAAAAATTTACAAATATATGGAACTCATACATCAAGAGAAATTGACTAAGATGTAACTCTGTATATGAGAATTAAGATGCTCAAATAATTTATATACCTTCTGTTGGAATAAACGAACAATCTCTAATCCAATTGTTAATCACCAAATCACTAAAAGATATGATACCAATTGGTGAGATACAAGGCTTTGACTACTACAATATAGAAATCTGAAAATTGTATGCGAATTTGTAAATAACTTTTCTTAATCCTTGAAATACCATGAAGAGATTCAACTTCTTTATGATGCTAAAATCAGCCACTCTAACATGCTTGATAAAACCACCTTAGATGAACTGATAACAACAATAACATCACCATAAGATAGCAGCAACAAAGAGGCACAAATCAGCAACATAAGAATGCAAGATCTCACAACACAAGGTAGCAATGGAATAGAAGAATAAACTCATAACACAGTGTTTACGTGGAGAAACCCTTGCGGGAAAAAACTCCACCAAGAAGAGAGGCAAAAGTTGTATTATCTTCAAAACAAGATTACAATACATCCACTTCCAATCTCCTCTTGAGTCTTCAATCCTGCAGCACCCTGTTACTCTTGTTACTCACTCTCTCACTTCACTCTCAAGTCTCATATTTATACAAAATGAGTACCCACCAAAGGAATTCGTGGGAGATAGATAAAATCCAATATTTCTATCTTGGGATACACCAAAATCATCTTCTTACATATTCCCTTACACTTGTCATAGGCATCTTCCCAAAATAGGCACCTAGAACCAAGAATAGGAACTTACAAGACAATAATAGTTGTCATATGTTGTCATAGAATCTCTTACACCTTATGACAGTTGTAAGTCATCATAGATGCTCTTACAAACTTATGACATGCATCATAACAGCCCAAAAATACATTTCCCTAAGATAGGCACCAAGATTCTTCACCTCACCTCATTTACTATTTACCAAGATTCCTTGAGTAATAAAAGTAACTCTGTAATAAACTACCGGTGAAACTTATTCATCCCTTATGGGTAATTACAAATTAAAAATAATAAATGGAATAAATACAATATTGGGATTTACAAGGTTAATGGCACCTTATCCCAACATTCTCCCACTTGAAATTATACATTGTAAATCAACCCACAGGAAATCTCAACAAGGGAATAAACATCCCTTAGCCAACCATGTACCATTGATTCTTCAACATGCTTTTGTGCTCCAACAAGATACCTGCAGAAGGAGCCATGATAACCACCATCTCAAGTAAGAAATCCTCACATCATATTACCCATGATAGGACAAAGAATATGCCATGGTGAAACATATCAACTATCACTGAAACCTGGACCAATCTATACATGAACACAAGCATCAAATTCAAATGATAACAAAAGACTCTGAGTGACTGCCACACTCATACCAAAATTGGAATAGCAACCACAACAAATTGCTAGCTCATCCAAAACTATCCATACCAAAAACTAAGGGAAACAAACTATCATAGGTATAACTTCATGCTATCAACATAACAACCCAAATATGTAAACAAGTCCCTGTATATCCACCATCCTGCAAAAGAAGACTCCAAGGTAATAACACACATAGACATGCGATAAAAAACCTCTGAAGTAACTCATTGTAGTAAAATGTAACCAGTCCAAGAGAGGTTCCCCTCTCATATAGAACACATATACCTTCTGAAACTCCCACTGCATAGGTAATGTCAAATCTGAAAACAAGGTCACAGCATTAACAAGTCCTCCTATAGCACTTCACATAGAGGATGTGGCTAAATCCTCTAACATAGTGTCAAAGAAGCATACAATGATATGAAAAATACATCTCTCATTACTAATCCAAATAACTCTCCCAAGTCCTCCAACCAATGAAGAAAGAGATCAAGGAGGTACCAAACTATTGCCAAAAAATAATGAAGTACAAACAACAACTCATAACTCCATTCATGAACCTCAACTCCATAAACATAAGAACCTTCAAGAAGAAGACAATATTCCCATAAAGAGAGAACCTGCAAATCAAACCATGTCCTTATACCACACTAACATGTGCCAAACTGTGTAAAGTAAGATCTCCTTCAACACTCCCAAACTGAAAGGATATCAACATCTAACCATTCAACTTATAATGAAACATGGCAGAACTTAGATGTAAACCTCTCACAGAAAGTAGATCAAACTTAGCCGAACATTCCTACAACATGAGGGAATATGCCCAAAGCCACTAAGCATCTCCTGTACCTCTCCTACCAAATCCAAAGTTCAAGATTGCAAGGAGAACAACAGAAATACATAAAATCATGCATCTACTTCTCAACAATCCCTCATAACTCAACTTTCAAGATTAATGCATAAGAGAAGAAAAGATACATATAAATAATGCATCTAATAATCAGGTGGGAAACACCTCTTAGATCATTTACCTGCCGAGTAGACCAAGAGTGGGATACAAGATTGTCCTGTGCATACAACACCAAGCAATATAGGCTTTCAATAAAGACAGCCTTCTCATTAGGTCTATGATGGACTCACATCCATTTCTAGGTGTAGGCTCCTCGGTCTTTACTGTTGAGAAAATTTTATAACAAGTAACCATTCCAACACATATCTCTTAACATAAGAAATATCAGCCTAACCCAAGTCTCTCTAGTATCCATGACCACCCACTAATCAATCCATGCCAACTTCAAATGCAACCTGCAAAATTGTGAAGCTCCAAGAAAATGATTAATACTCAAAACCAAAGAGAACTACATCCTCTCCAAAGGAAGAAAAATAACACCTTTACCAAAGACTCTAAAGGTCCTCCATGAAACAAGATGTTAAAACCTCTTCAAATCACATGAAGATAACCATATCCTACCAAAGATCCCACTGAACTATGATATTGAGCTATACATGGCAACAAGATAAACATCAAACCATCACTGTCAAAATCTCCCACTGAAACATGTAACCAAGCTATCCATGACATCGTGATAACCATCTCCTACATGAAGATCATCCATGGCATCAACATAATCAAAGAATCTGTTGTAAATGACACAACTCCCAAAAGGTCAAGAAAACCATAATCTCCAAACCAAGAAGATAGAACACACTATAACTGCACAAAACTCCCACTGAAAGTGATATAGAGTTGTATAGATGGTATCATGACAAACATCATTACCAAAACTCAACTAAAAGTGAACAAAGATTTCCATGCACCATAACTTACTATTATAGATTCTAATGAATAACTATATCAAGTACTCGAAACCATCCTTCTGTCTCACTGCAATAAACATACCAATGTGATCAAGGTGACCAACCAAATACAATCCTCATTAGACAATTTACAAGATTTGCACTCATGCAACATCTCAAAGGAGAAAAACATGGTCAGTGCTCCAATCTCAAATAACTGAAAAATAGATTCAACCCCACATCAGTAACATGCAAAATATAAGTAACCAAGGAATAACATGTAGATTTCCAAGACTCAAACACTAGGATCAACGGTAGACCTGATTTTCCAAAAAAATCCACATAAGAGTATCCATAGATCATAAGAACCCATCAAGCAGCCCTGCAAATCTGAAATTGTTTCCATCCAGAATACTCTAAGAGTCTGAATACAATCTTTCCACAGATCTACAAACCACAGATTTTTGTTAACATGTAAAACCTGCAAAACCATCTCTCTGTAAATTTGAAATCACTCTTAAATATCTAGATATTCACACCATACATGTCATCCGAAAGAATGAAATATCACAAATCTACAAATCCATAGCTTTTTGTAACAGAAAAACTGTAAAACCTTCATATCCAAAATAACATGAATATGAAAAAGGAGGAACTAGGTTGTCCAGGAGTTTCCATATCACTAAAATACCAACTCCAAAACCCACATGCAACCAGTGGCAAATCATCCAATGCTTTCATGTAACCAAAGGCTAAACCCATGAATCCAACATAAGCACTCCATACTATAGTCCCAAAAATAAATGTTCTTCCATCTAACTAGGGCACCAAAATCAACCACCCAACATGAAAACCCATTCACTTCACATGACCACAAGGTAAAGGAACATAACCACCATGCAAGAGGATACTCACATATTGCCAAACCGGAGCTCCAGATCACTACCACAAGATCAACTCCATGAAGATACATAACCCTGAGCCTCAAGAGCCCACTGTATATCTCATTGACAATATCCATTTAAGAGTTAGATACCATGGCTTCCAATCTCACAAATCTTCAAAGCAATGTCAACATATAGAACATCCACTACAGCCCAAAAACCTCCAACATTCTACAATTCCTTCCAACAAATTCACAAGCTTTACAAGCTAAATTCAAAAAAAAAAAAAAGAAGGAATACCCAGAACCAAAATTACCATGAATCCATCACATGCAAGCACATGCAAGCAACATGCAAGTCCATGCAAGTACATGCAACTCACATGCAAACACATGCAAGCTCATGGAAGCAACATGCAAGTACATGCAACTCACATGCAAAAACATGCAAGCACATACGAGCACATGCAAGCCATGAAACAACCTTAGGCTCTGATACCAATTGTTGGAATAAACGAACAATCTCTAATCCAATTATTAATCACCAAATCACTAAAAGATATGATACCAATTGGTGAGATACAAGGCTTTGACTATTACAATATAGAAATCTGAAAATTGTATGCAAATCTGTAAATAACTTTTCTTAATCCTTGAAATACCATGAAGAGATTCAACTTCTTTATGATGCTAAAATCAGCCACTCTAACATGCTTGATAAAACCACCTTAGATGAATTGATAACAACAATAACATCACCATAAGATAGCAGCAACAAAGAGGCACAAATCAGCAACATAAGAATGCAAGATCTCACAACATAAGGTAGCAATGGAATAAAAGAATAAACTCATAACACAGTGTTTACGTGGAGAAACCCTTGCGGGAAAAAACTCCACCAAGAAGAGAGGCCCAAGTTGTATTATCTTCAAAACAAGATTACAATACATCCACTTCCAATCTCCTCTTGAGTCTCCAATCCTGCAGCACCCTATTACTCTTGTTACTCACTCTCTCACTTCACTCTCAAGTCTCATATTTATACAAAATGAGTACCCACCAAAGGAATTCGTGGGAGATGGATAAAATCCAATATTTCTATCTTGGGATACACCAAAATCATCTTCTTACATATTCCCTTACACTTGTCATAGGCATCTTCCCAAAATAGGCACCTAGAACCAAGAATAGGAACTTACAAGACAATAATAGTTGTCATATGTTGTCATAGAATCTCTTACACCTTATGACAGTTGTAAGTCATCATAGATGCTCTTACAAACTTATGACATGCATCATAACAGCCCAAAAATACATTTCCCTAAGATAGGCACCAAGATTCTCCACCTCACCTCGTTTACTATTTACCAAGATTCCTTGAGCAATAAAAGTAACTCTGTAATAAACTGTCGGTGAAACTTATTCATCCCTTATGGGTAATTACAAATTAAAAATAATAAATGGAATAAATACAATATTGGGATTTACAAGGTTAATGGCACCTTATCCCAACACCTTTCTTTCAATAATTAACATTAGAAATTAATACTTGGTTCATATTGTATACCCACCTCCCAATGGTGATGGAATGGATGCATTTAGATGGAGAAGGATTTCAAAAGGCTCATGGTACTTGTGGACCCCTCAAAGGCATGATATATAACACATGAACTTTATTTATGAAATTTGGTCTTTTGTTGTTGGCTTCTAGTATGAATGTTATCTATACTTGGTGGAATTCTTAGTTGAGACTCTCAATCTTCCATTGTTGGTTCCTAGTGTGATTATACAATATGCTCGCCAAACTATATTAATTTCTAATGTTAATTATTCAAAGAAGTTTTTGTTTCATAAGAAGAGACCTATGTTCACACATTCCAAGGCATGTTATTATCCACAATGCATGACACTTCTTCACATCTCTACCAAGTTCTAAGCAAATACAGATCTGCCATTTCCATCGAGGAGATTGATGATTTAAAAAGAAAATAGCATGCCATTTCTTTCTTGAAAAGTCATGTTTGCATTCATGATTTGCAACTTCCATGATCTTCATGCAAAAAGAAATTATGTTGTTGTTATGTGCCTGATATTAAAACAAATCAAAATCTTCATTTGAGCATGATCGCCAACACAAAGGTAAACGAGTGGAAACAAAATAAAACTCAGTTAATGGCTTTCAGCATGTTGGTGGAAAATCTACATATTTTTGAAAGTGGCTTCCTAGCTTATCAGTCTTATGTTTAGTAAGGTTTTGTAATCTCCACTGTGTTATGTATTCAGGTCACAGGTATATCTAGTATGATGTCTTCTTTTGGGTATTTTGGGTGCATAAGAGAATGCGCATATGTACTGATGTATTCAACCAATGTGCTTTTGTAACATTGTAATCAGACAATTGGTCATTTGTACTAGGACCTCACTAGTCTTTTTGATATTTAGTAAAATTTGTTACTCGAACTGCAAGTGGGGGTTTTCTTACTTTTTCTTTCCCACCAGTATGTCTGCCTAAACTAGCTATATGTAAAATATTATATATAAATAAAATTATAAGTGGTCTCCCACTTTTGCTTAAAAAAAAAAGTTCTTGTAAATGTCCACATATTTTTCCTTGACACAATTGCTATTTCTTAAAAAATTTCTTATGATTTTTCATTGTAGACATCCAAATTTGGACACTTAGTTTATCCAAATTTATCACTTTTCACCTAAACATCCTCTTATCCGAGTTAATTAAGTAATATTACTATTATTTAATTAATATATTTAATTCTGCCAAATCCCTAAGGTATTTAATTAAATACCTTACCCTCCTTAATCCTCTTTTCATCAAATAAATTAAATAAATATTAAATTTATTTAATTCCTCACATGTCATTTTCATCTAATCCTAATCCATTTCCTAATCTCTTCATTAAGGATGTGCACATGCCTAATCCTTGATTAGGATGTGTCACATCCTCCAACTTTTGCAAGTTGCTTTTAATCCTAATTAACCCCTAATTATCCTCTAATTACTGATTAGTCAAACCTAATTAGTACCTTGGTCAACTCTTCCCCCCCAAAGAATTTTTAATTCTTTTTTTATTATTCCTAGAATCCCATTTTTTCCCATGCATCTTCTAGAACCTTTGACTTGTCACATCAAGTCACATGTGACAAACTCCCACATTTTGGGAACATTGTCTTATCCACTAGATTCTTCCAATAATTGTGAATTTAAAATTCACTTTTATTCACCCAAGATTCTTCCCATCTCCCAATGTACTTGTAAGGTACTTGTACTTCCTCCACATCATGTACTTCTCTTCCACCTCACTTACACCTCATCTCCCCTTAGCCACTTCACCATCCCCTTAGACACTTAGTTTATCCAAATTTATCACTTTTCATCTAAACATCATGTTATCCAAGTTAATTAAGTAATATTACTATTATTTAATTAATATATTTAATTCTGCCAAATCCCTAAGGTACCCTCCTTAATCCTTTTTTCATCAAATAAATTAAATAAATATTAAATTTATTTAATTCCTCACATGTCATTTTCATCTAATCCTAATCCATTTCCTAATCTTTTCATTAAGGATGTGCACATGCCTAATCCTTAATTAGGATGTGTCACATCCTCCAACTTTTGCAAGTTGACTTTTAATCCTAATTAACCCCTAATTATCCTCTAATTACTGATTAGTCAAACCTAATTAGTACCTTGGTCAACTCTTCCCCAAGGAATTTTTAATTCCTTTTTATTATTCCTAGAATCCCCTTTTCCCATGCATCTTCTAGAACCTTTGACTTGTCACATCAAGTCACATGTGACAAACTCCCACCTTTTGGGAACATTGTCTTATCCACTAGATTCTTCCAATCATTGTGAATTTAAAATTCACTTTTATTCACCCAAGATTCTTCCCATCTCCCAATGTACTTGCAAGGTACTTGTACTTCCTCCACATCATGTACTTCTCTTCCACCTCACTTACACCTCATCTCCCCTTAGCCACTTCACCATCCACATGTCAAGATGTGAGGGCTTGTGAGTTCTCAACTCACCATAACCCTTCATCTTAACCTTGTTGGATGAATCTTGACCGTTGAATTCTCTAGAGAATTCAAATTCTTCTATAAATACCCCCTCCTCAAGGGCATTTTAAACACTTTGGATTTGAGCAACCTTATGCTGCCAATTTGCATTTTCAAATACTTCGGATTTGAGCAACCTTATGTTGCCAATTTTCATTTTCAAACACTTTGGATTTGAGTAACTACATGCTGCCAATTTGCATTCTCACTCATTCACTATCATCTAGCCATCCATTTTGATCATTTTGCACATTCAATCTTACATCTAGCTACATCACAAACCATCTAAGGAGCACACAAAATCATCTCAATCAAGGGCCAACCAAGGAGTCATCAACAGCAAGGAAGGTAAAATCATTTGCATCTTGTTTTATCTACTTTCCTCCTTGTTTTATCACTCTTTAGGCTAATCTTGAAGTGTCCTTAGTCTTTTATCATTCGCATTTTTAAGTTATTTTGCAGATTAGAGTAGGGTAGAACATTAAGGTACACATTTCTGGCACGCCCAGTGGGACCCACAAATGGGTTCTTGCATTTAACTTTCCTTTTTGCTAAGAATTTTATAGGAAAGGGTCGCAGAAAGGTGGCAACGCCCTCTGTTTTACCGCAGAAAGGTGGCAGTGCCCTTGATTTTGCTGCAGAAAGGTGGCAGGGCCCCTATTTTGTTGCAGAAGAGTGGCAGCGCCCTCTTGTCCACTACAAAAAGGCGGCAGCGCCCTATGTCTATCAATTTCATGTTCTTCTAATAGTTTGTTGTAGTTAGGTGTGTACTTAGAAAGTTTTTCTAATACTTTCTTACAGTGGGGCATACAACTTTCCCTTTTAAAAAGTTTCCTGTAGAGGCATGGATACGCCCTTTTATTTTTGAAAGACTTTTTTCCTCTAACATCTTACTGCAGAAAGGCGGAAGCGCCCCCATTTTGCAGGAAAAGGTCACAGAAAGGCGGCAACGCCCTCTGTTTTACTACAGAAAGGTGGCAACACCCCTATTTTTGCTGCAGAAAGGTGGCAGCACCCCTGTTTTGCTATAGAAAGGTGACAACGCCCCAAAACAACACTGTTTGGAAGGTAAAACAGTCATTTTAGCTTCGTTTTTGCTCTCATTTTTTGCCATTTTCAAATAGTAAACCTCTAACATTGTTTTGGTAAGAATATTGGTATTTTTTGCTAATGTTTTGCAGCATATTAGGGCGTAATTGACCAAGAACGAAGAAAAAGACACCTAACATTTGTTTGCAGGGCCATCTATTTGATTAGATTTTTAAAAATTATCCTTGTTGTTTTGGAACATAGTCTAATTAGGGAGAGTAAACTTCATTGCTTGCTGTGATTGTTTATTCTTGTGCTACCCAAGGGGGCATTAATTTGTTTTCACTTTCCCCTTGCACTTCGTGTGAATCTGGGGAGTAGTTGGAAGGAGTTAGTGTCTTCTTTTTAGTGGGACCTACTTGGGGATTTCATCACCCCAAGGGACGATTCCAACCACATGTACCGGCGGGGTATATAAAGGGGGGAGAACGAAAGTTGTACCCCAATCCAGTCACGTTGTAATTGGCAGAGTGTCGAAGCTAGGGTGATACCTAAATAGACATGAGGAGTTGGTCTGAACCTTTCAGTATCTCGTTGGGGTTCCCAACTCACACTTGTGATGGGCTGGTGTTCACGGTTGTGCCTCACATACCGAGAGTATATTGAGGACTCCCTAGAAGCCTTGTGCATCCTACATTAAGACCTTGCCTAGCCATACCATTAACATTAATCATAGGATTGTGCTTGCTTGAAGTGTTTTCTTGTAAAAAATCTACGAAATCTTTGATACTTTGGCCTTACTTTATTATTTTGTGTCCTTGCCATAGCCTTTGCCATCAAAACCAAACTCTGTCTTACTACAGAAAGGCGGTAGTGCTCCTAATTTTGCTGTAGAAAGGTGGTAGCGCCCCTGTTTTGCTGCAGAAAGGTGGCAGCGCCCCTGATTTTTGCTACAGAGGGGCGGATTTGCCCTCTTGAGCACCCGAAATCGTCCCATTTGGATCCGTTTAGCCTCTAAACCATCATTTAATCATTCCCAACCATTACCTCCTCATCCTAAGCCTCCTGAAACCTCCATTTGATCCATTTAAACCTCCATCTTATAATTCCAAACCTTTGTTTAACTATTATAAATCCCCACTCACTCTTCGCAATCATCTCCAATCCACCCATTCATTCTAATTTCCTCATATTCCATTCAAAAGTCCATACCCTCACCTAACGAACGTCATAATTTTTACCATTTACATCACCAAACACCACTTATAATCAGCGCAGAAAGGTGGCAATGCCCCTATTTTGCTGCAGAAAGGTGGCAGTGCCCCTGATTTACTGCAGAAAGCTGTCAACGCCCCTGATTTTTCTGTCTACGCCCCTGATTTACTGTAGAAAGCTGACTACGCCCCTTTAACTTCTTGGGGCCATCATTTACAAACCGTGCATCAGATCGACTTCGTCCAAAAACCAAAGTTGCTTAGTTTTTCAAGCTATATCCAATGGTACCTTCCATTTCCTCTTATTGAGAATTTAACCATCCCAGGGCAGCCACGCCCCACATCGCGGAGTGGACACGCCCCTAACTTCCCGGGGCCATCATTTACAAACCGTACATCGAATCGACTTCGTCCAAAAACTAAAGTTGCTTAATTTTTCAAGCTCTATCTAGTGGCACCTTCCATTTCCTCCTATCAAGAATTTGACCATCCCAGGGTGGCCACACCCCTAACTTCCCGGGGCCATCATTTACAAACCGTACATCGAATCGACTTCGTCCAAAAACCAAAAGTTGCTTAGTTTTTCAAGATCTATCTAGTGGTACCTTCCATTTCCTCTTATCAAGAATTTGAGCATCCCAGGGTAGCCACGCCCCGCATTGCAGGGTGGACACGCCCCTAACTTCCTGGGGCCATCATTTACAAACCGTACATCGAATCGACTTCGTCCAAAAACCAAAGTTGCTTAGTTTTTCAAGCTCTATCCATTTGTACCTTCTATTTCCTCCTATCAAGAATTTGACCATCCCAGGGCGGCCACGCCCCGCATCGCAGGGTGGACATGCCCCTAACTTCCCGGGGCTGTCATTTACAAACCGTACGTCGAATCAGCTTCGTTCAAAAACTAAAGTTGCTTAGTTTTTCAAGCTCTATCTAGTGGTACCTTCTATTTCCTCCTATCAAGAATTTGACCATCCTAGGGCGGCCACGCCCCGCATCGCAGGGTGGACATGCCCCTAACTTCCCGGGGCTGTCATTTACAAACCGTACGTCAAATCAACTTCATTCAAAAACCAAAATTGCTCAATTTTTTGAGATCTATCTAGTGGTACCTATTATTTATTCCTATCTAATCAAACCAATCCATTCTTCTAATCAGATACATACAATCATCTTCATCTAATCACAATTATCCAATCAACATCATCTAATCATTTGATCCTATCCAATCAAACTGATCTAGTACTTTAGTCAAATTTATCATATAATCTACCCAATCCAATCATTCGTCTACCGAATCCCATCAAAATCAAAAGCAATCCCATCCAATCATCCTAAGCTGAGCTTTTGTACAATCCTGATCTGAGCTTGACCAAAATCCCGATTTGAGCTTTAATTTATTTCCATCCAAAATATTTTATCCATCCTCTTTATCCTGTCATCATCATGAATCCTCATCCTCCATCAATAGTGGTCAAGGGAAACCCTAATTACATCGACACTAATAACGAAAGTCTTGTTGATCAAGAGGTATATGACATAGATCCCCTTGACGCTATCATATCTAGTAAGCTTTCTCCACCCACTTTCCAAAATCTAATTACTCCTATGAGCCATCTCGTTATGTCTTCATCCATGCCTAATCATGCTCCTTATGCCACCTTTGACAATGGATATCCAATATCTTCTTCATCCCCTTCCCCATCTACATCATCCTCTTATTCAACATCCACATCCTCTTATCCTCATCTTCCATCACAATATTCCTATTACAATTCCCCATACATGACCCCCTATTCTAATCCTCTTTTCCAGTCTGTCCATACTAATCTTACATCCACACCCTTTTACCTTAATCCTACACCCACATATCCTAATCATAATCCACCATCCCAATACCTTTATTATAATCCATCCCCCACATCCTCTTGTCCCACTACACCACCTATATCCTCTTGTCCTAATCCACAATCCATGTCCCCCTATCTTAATTCACCACTCCAATATCCTTACCTTAACCCTCCATGTAATCCTAATCCCCCATCTACTCATAGTCCTACATTCGATCCCATTTCTCCATCTAACCCTAGTCCACCAATCCATAATCCCTCATCCATTTCTACCACCCCAGCCAAGCCAACCATATGCAAGTCTCTCATTTCAGAAGTTCTCCAAGGAACTCATTACAAAGAAGCCATCCCCAACTCCACATCTTGAAGTCATGGAATCATGTCATCTAGATCCATCATCCACAGTCACTAGTGATGATACCCTTCTCCACACCACGCCTATCATTGTTGTTACCACCCCTAGCACTGCTCAAACCATTGAACCCACTAAATCTATTGAACCCCCATCTCCTACTCCAAGAATCACCCAATCCATCGAAGACACCCAAATCCAATCCACTCCTCCCACTCCTAGTAGCACCAAAACCCATTCCAATGAACCTCATGAATCTTCTATCCCTCCATCTTTCCCACTTGAAGAGTCCCAACAAGACTCCATTACCATGCCTCCCACACATGATGAGTCACGCCAAGAGTCTAATCCAAAGCATGCCAGCATATCCCCTTCTCCAGATCAAGATCCTACCATCCCATCTAGTCCACCTTAAGATCACAGTTTCCCATCCATTCCATCCCATGATCCCCTTGTCATTCAAGCTTCCACTGCTCCATCTCCATCTCCATCTCCATCGCATGAACCTACTACCACAAATCCAGATCCTATCATGGCCCCTACTCCCTCTCTTGATGTTGCTATCCCATCATCTCCTTCTCATGATCCCCCATCATCGCCTACAAGTGCTATCCCCACACCACTTGCATATCCCCTTGGTCCTCTCACATTCCTCCATGGTGGTCTCCTCGCAGAAGAAAAACAAAGCATATACACCAACCCTCCTCTTCCACCTAATAATGAACTCACATCATTCTTCCAGAATAACAAAAATCTTGTCCTACATCGAATGCTCAAGAGAATGAACTATCAAGGAAAATGTTTACGCCTTCATGAGCAAGGTATTATAGAGCCCATCCAAGCTAAAGAACATTTGTATATGCAAGGTCTTGGATGTACTACTCATGACTCGTAATCCAAAAATGTTGGTACAACCTCTAGATGTCCTCAACGAGCCTTTTCCAAAAGAAATGTCAGCTTTTTCCATTGCTCCACCAAATCATATGCTGCCATCCCTCCTCCTTTATCGTATCGCCTCAAAACCACCGTCCATATTCCTCCTTCATCTGCTCCATCCATTTTGGGTCCTTACATCCCTCCATCTACCATCTCCAATCCTCCATCTACCAGGCCCATGTTTCCTCCAGGTCCTATAGCTATTCTGGGCTCCTATATCCCAAGATCACCTCCTCCATCTCATCCTATCCATCCCTTCATCCATTCATCACCTATCCATCTCATCCATCATAAACATCCCTCTCGCATACCCCATAGTCAGGATCAACAAAGGCACATACCTAAACATCCTCCATCTACACATAATCCCCATACTCCTACCTCCATCACTCCACATCATCCATCTCCTCCACCCATCCCATTGCTACTAAAAAGCACTTTGGTTGTTAAAGAAAAAAATGCATAAATCCAAACATCCACATGAATCTAAGGCTCCTCATGTCCCTCCAAAAGACATGGTGAAGAGAAAAAAATCTAAATCTACATCAAATCGTAGGCCACAAAGACCCACCAAAGCAAAGATCAAAACCATGTGGATCCCAAAGAAAAAAGATGCAATGCCATCATATGAAAAATCATTAAGAACATCCAAATTAGCTAATCCGTGGAATCATCCATGTCCTTTCTGTCCATCTCCTCCATTATCCCCCATTCTCCATCCCTAAATCCTATTATCTTTCCACATCCACCACCACATGTGCCAATGTTGGTCCTGAACACATCTCCCCATCACATATCCACCCCATCATTCTATCCATACCCTTTGCAGCATCCCATCCATTATCCCATGTATCTCCCCTCTCAAATCCCTCTAATTCATCCTCTTGCATAATCCATTTATCCTAATAAGGTTGTACCAACATCCAATAGTCACTTCAAACATGGTCTCATAACACCTTGATCCTTATCACATGTCTTCTAAATCTTCTTATCCACTTACTTATCCTTACCCATCTCCTTCTACATGACATCCAAAAAGTCAAAAAATCCACAAAATAAAAAAAATAAAAAATAAACAAAATAGTAAAGAAAAATAATTCGTCCAATGGTGAAAACTTGGAAAACAAGCGCCTTGGATAAATACCATGATGAAAACCTGGCAAACAGGTGTCATACATAAATCCCCATCTACACTTGGGGGCAACTTCTTGATATGCATTCCCTCCATCCGCTATGCTTCCAGCTATGCACCTGTCTTCCTGTTATCCGTCCTCTTCATAAAACCCCTCCATCCCACCTATCTTCCATCTCCTACCATCATATCCCATTTATCTCCCATCCCTCCATCCTTCTGGTGATCTTGATCAAAACAAGGGCACCTCTCTATACATGCTTTGGCCACCTCTTGGTATACATTCCCTTCATCCATGCACTGTTGTATTCCTTGGTCACTCATCCTATCCACCTCTAGTTATCTCCTTTATCTTCCCATCCACTTGTCTCCCATCCCTCATGCCTCATCATATATGACATATCTAGAGGGGGGCATCTGCTTCCTTTGTGACATAGTCCTTGGAGACATCATAACATCCTTTCATCTCCCTATCCATCTATCATAGCATCCCTTCCATCTCCCCATCCTTATCTTCGTATCCATCTATCATAACATCCCTTCATCTCCCTATCCTTCTATCATAGCATCCCATCCATCTCCCCATCCTTATCTTCGTATCCATCTATCATAACATCCCTTCATCTCCTTATCCATCTATTATAGCATCCCTTCCATCTCCCCATCCTTATCTTTGTATCCATCTATCCTAGCATCCCTTTCATCTCCCAATCCTTCTATCCCTATCCATCTATCACATCCCTTCCATCTCCCCATCCTTATCTTCGTATCCATCTATCCTATCATCCCTTTCATCTCCCAATCCTTATATTCCCATCCATCCAAACAATCCCTCCCATCCCCCATCCCTATATCTCTATCTATTCTTTCATCTTTATCCTCATCCCATCTCACAATCCCTTGTCATTGGTATATGGCTATAGGCCTCCCCCCATGCAACCTAATGCCATTTATCTCATCGTCATCACCCCTGCTTCTCTTGCACATCTGTCCAATCTCCTATCACTTTTCATCACTCATCTATCTATCATATCATCCTCCCAAGTCATTTTACTGCTTTGGATAACTATCCCATCCCTGAGCTTTATGTGATCGTCATCATCCTATCCAATCTAACAAGTCTATCCTATCTTGTCATATCGGTCCCATCTTTTTATCCGCTTATCCTATCATCTTATCATCCTTTATCCATTGTTTGCCTTTGATCTTGATGAACTACGTTGCCCCTGTGCTTTCACGTAGGCAAGGTCGATCATTTGATCTGCCCCCGGGGTTCCATCATTGATTTTCATTGTCCACTTTTCTCCTTTATCGTCTATCATCTACCGTCTCTCATTGATTGCTATTATCTACTTTACTCCTTTTGTCCATCCTATATTTACCATCCATCAAGGTCTCCATCTTGGTCAGTCGTCAACCTTTTATCAAACTACGAGGGCTCTGCACTTTTACGTAGGAAAGGCTAATCTTTGATCAGCCCCCAAGCCCCTAGGTCTTTAAGGTGTGTCAATCTCATGTCTTATCTCCCTTGTGTCCTGTCGTCAAGCTATGCCCTTACTTATCTAGCTGGTTCTTAACAAATCAGACTCACTTGTATCATGAGATCCAATCAATTTTGAACATCCCACGTCATAACAATCTTTTAGTTTTGTATCCATCATCTTTGGTTTCAACAAGATGCATCCTTCCTAACAAACCTCATCAATCCCATTCATCCCCTTGATCCTATGGCAAAGGACGTTTGAAATTGATTGTGATATTTTGATACTTTTGGATTTTGTTTATCATTTGAGCTCCCTATCATCACTTGTCAAGGCCGCCATGATCCATCATATTATGGTGTGTTTTGATTGGTCAACATAAGGGCATATCTTACTCTTTTGTTCGATTGTGTCTTCTTGGTTGTCCCACGTAGTACCCACCAAGATCCCCGAAGTCTTGTGTTATGCTGGGGCATCCTTTTGTGCTTGTGGTTATCTCAATACCTGGGCTGACCAAGGTCTTTGTGACTTTGGGGTGTTGGGATAGCCTTCTTGTTTGTTGTGTTTGTTTTATGCATTAGACACTAATTCGCCTTGGTTCATCATACCCTGGCACTTGGTGTCTTATGCTATAGCAAAACTCAGTGCTCCGAAGATGGCAAATTGCATTAGGATTGCATTTCATTTTTCATTCTATCATCTTGCATGTATCCCCCCATCCATTCATCCTTCATCCTTATCTCACATCTCTATCCAATCCCCATCCATTCCATTTAGCCTGAATCATCTAATCATATCCTTGGTCTTGTCCCCAGTCTCGTTACTAGCCTTGACCCATCATCATCATCCATTATTATCATTCCCTATCCCTTTGGTGTTGTTTTGGGATGTATCCTTCCCTCATCAACAACACTTTCATCATCATTGGGAGGTATTCCTCCCTATCCTTTCGTGGTGTTTTGGGATGTATCCTTCCCTCATCAATACCAATCAGTGGGATGTATCCTTCCCTATCCTCGTATTGTCTGGGATCCTTCATTCCCTCATTGACAACCTCCATCCATCATCAACCCATTTTGGCTTGTACCTTGGTGGGCAACATCACCTTTTGAAATCCATTTGTGCTTCATCCATCTCCATATCACTTACTCTCTTACCCATCACCTTGCATCATCTTCCTCATCTCCCCTTGCATCACATCATCTATTTCGAGAGCACACACATGTTCTCTTCAACCCGCATGTCCTCTCGAGGGGGCATCCTCAATCCTTACTCTTCATCTTCACCCCATCATCTTCCTTCCTAGTCATCCCTTTGATGACTAGGGCATCTTTTCCAATCTAACCATCTCCTTCTGGTTCTATATTTTAATATTCTTTGAAATGATGCTACTTCGTAACACCATCTCAAAGAGGGGCAAAATGTAGACATCCAAATTTGGACACTTAGTTTATCCAAATTTATCACTTTTCATCTAAACATCCTCTTATCCGAGTTAATTAAGTAATATTACTATTATTTAATTAATATCTTTAATTATGCCAAATCCCTAAGGTACCCTCCTTAATCCTCTTTTCATCAAATAAATTAAATAAATATTACATTTATTTAATTCCTCACATGTCATTTTCATCTAATCCTAATCCATTTCCTAATCTCTTCATTAAGGATGTGCACATGCCTAATCCTTGATTAGGATGTGTCACATCCTCCAACTTTTGCAAGTTGGCTTTTAATCCTAATTAACCCCTAATTATCCTCTAATTACTGATTAGTCAAACCTAATTAGTACCTTGGTCAACTCTTCCCCCCCCAAGGAATTTTTAATTCCTTTTTTATTATTCCTAGAATCCCTTTTCCCATGCATCTTCTAGAACCTTTGACTTGTCGCATCAAGTCACATGTGACAAACTCCCACCTTTTGGGAACATTGTCTTATCCACTAGATTCTTCCAATCATTGTGAATTTAAAATTCACTTTTATTCACCCAAGATTCTTCCCATCTCCCAATGTACTTGCAAGGTACTTGTACTTCCTCCACATCATGTACTTCTCTTCCACCTCACTTACACCTCATCTCCCCTTAGCCACTTCACCATCCACATGTCAAGATGTGAGGGCTTGTGAGTTCTCAACTCACCATAACCCTTCATCTTGACCATGTTGGATGAATCTTGACCGTTGAATTCTCTAGAGAATTCAAATTCTTCTGTAAATACCCCCTCCTCAAGGGCATTTTAAACACTTTGGATTTGAGCAACCTTATGCTGCCAATTTGCATTTTCAAACACTTCAGATTTGAGCAACCTTATGCTACCAATTTTCATTTTCAAACACTTTGGATTTGAGTAACTACATGCTGCCAATTTGCATTCTCACTCATTCACTATCATCTAGCCATCCATTTTGATCATTTTGCACATTCAATCTTGCATCTAGCTACATCACAAACCATCTAAGGAGCACACAAAATCATCTCAATCAAGGGCCAACCAAGGAGTCATCAACAGCAAAGAAGGTGAAATCATTTGCATCTTGTTTTATCTACTTTCCTCCTTGTTTTATCACTCTTTAGGCTAATCTTGAAGTGTCCTTAGTCTTTTATCATTCGCATTTTTAAGTTATTTTGCACATTAGAGTAGGGTAGAACATTAAGGTACACATTCATAATGTTGGTCAATAATTTATTGTAAATATTCTATAGTCATGCTCTTAAATGTCATAAGAATATGTCATAAGAGGGTTTCATCTTATAAAGCTATAATAATATTATATGCATTTAGAACATCTTAGACACCTCCCTTGAAGCATTCAACAAATGACAAATAACTACCAACACAAAGTGAGATGCCTCATTTCCTAATATGAGGACAAAATAATAAATCAAAATATTAGGATGCAAGGTTGACCCACCTTTCCCAATACTTGGCTAAGTTTATCATCTATTGAGGAGTGGATCCCAACAACAATTGTGCTTAGTGCTTACAGTTACTAATCCAAGGAATACCTATTCATTTTTTCTTTATTGTACATGCCTAATGACTCCTCATCTCAAGTTAAATTGTGGGAATGGATTTTTATGCCCTCCCTATGACTAAATGGCTACAAGGAGGTGAATATGATATGGTGGAAAAAACTAAGATACAAGTTGGTTTAGTTCTCATAAACTCTCTAAAAAATAATTGAATTCCTACATCCTAACTAGAAATACCATGAGGGGTTTAGATCCCATTTTAGATAAAAAATATTCTTATATTGATCACTAGTTCACTTGGACCAACTAAAGAGATGGTGAACTAAGGGAAACTTAGTTGTATTGATAGATTAAAACTTAGTTATTTCTCTTTCCATTGTCCCTTCTCCACAAAACACCCTTATTTAAGTAGATTCTATTAAACCTATCTCACATATCACCTCCCAATTCTTTAAACTTTTCAAACTTCTTATTCCTCATACCTAATAATCTATCCTTCAAGCTCAACACTTCCCACCTCAATCAAATTGATCACCTTGCTTCCCTAATATCCCTTTGGTTGATGTTCCTAGACCTTATCAAAATGGTAAGTGGATACAATTGTGGAATGATGCAATTAAATCTATTGCACTACCTTACTATGATCTTACAATAAGAATATGGCTAGAAAGAGATCTAGAATGGAAAAAATATGGATCCAAATAGAAAAAAAAAACTTGTTTTGGCTTTAGCACTTACTAATAACTTTTCTACAATGAGTGGTTGCTTCCATTGAAATAAAACTTAGAAGATTTGAACTTAATTGTGGTAGAGGATCTCAATTAAGAGATAGGCTACATTGGATGAAAGGATATAAGGGATACAAATTATTTTTTAGTTATCTCGAACATATTTACATTCTCGAGAGTGGATAATATCTATCGTTGATCAAGAGAGGTAGTTCCATGACAACTCTAATGATATTAAATCCATTTTCCTCCAACATTACAAATCATTTTTAATTGATCTAGTTGAAGGAGATCCATGCATCAAGATATAGTGAAAAATTATGGGCATAACAATTATATATTTTTTAACATATATAAAATGTATGGTTGGATTAGTGAGATATTTATAACAAGTACATGCAATATGAAGTCAAACTTTATTAGATTTGATTCTTAATAAATTAGTTTTAACGATTCAATTTATAGCTTTATGCAATCTATAAGTTTAAATAGTTTAATTAGTTTTAACAATTCAATTTAACGATTCCTCCTCTTTATGAGATTATTATGGAATATTGATATTCTAGTGTGAATTCTTAATTTTAGACATATCTTAACTAGAAAATTTAGGTTCAATGAAGGCAATAGAACTTTTTTTTCACTTACATAATCCTATTTTGAAGTTCTTTTATGTTAACAACTATTAGATTAAATATTTTTATCCCCAATTATTTTCAAATAATTTTATACTAATCTTTGTATTCTTATTCTTTCTTTCATCGTTTCATTTAAAATTTGAACCATTTAAGGATGCTATGTTATAGATTATATTTGTCTTCCAATTCTTTTTAAATTGTTAATGGTATGAAAATATTATTGATGTGTAGATGAATTATCACAACTATTTTAGATTTGCATTCCCTTTATCTAGATATATTATTTACCAAAGTCTCATTGCTCTTTTAGGTGTACTGTATATATATATATATATATAACATGGAAAATGTAGATCATGTTCCACCTGCGCTAGTTTCTTTGTTTGCAAATACTAGTAATGAGATTAAAAAATTGAGAGATTCATTAGCACAGGGTGCAAACCCAGGGATATATAGTGAACCATGCATGTTAATATTGCATAGTCTAGAAAAACTAAAAGATGAACTTGAGAGGACTAGTGCATATTCCTCAGATAGAGTGACTGTTATTCTTTCCCGCATGCGGGAAGAAGTACATGGTGACGTTCCCCCTTAAACAAATACATGATAGTGTCACCAAAGAAATGATAAAAACCACTTGTTTTCCATTTTATAAAAATGTGCGTAAGGTTAGGGGATACTAGGTCACTAGATGTGTCGATCATGCTATGGCCTCATTGATCTACCAACGATTTCTCATAGCACATGGTCTATACCCAAACAATGACTAGATTCCATTGTATTTTGTTCAGCAATTGTATGTTGAGGTCCATTTGGGCCTCAAAGTTAACTACCTGGACATTCCACCATATGTTGGTTAGGGGCGTGGCAAGATTGCTAATAGGCCCACCTATTGTCAAGCAAATAGACCAACCCCAGTGTTTAGGGTATTGGTTGGTGAGAGGTCTCCTGCTCTCACCCCAACTCTAGCCTCCATAGCAAATGAGGTTTTTGTTGCTTCCCAAAAGGAAGCAATTGACACTATAGGTGAGATTGCGGCTAACACCACTAGGATATCTGATGATCATGTAGGTCAGTATTTGATGTCCAGACATTCCCGATCCACGCTATTTTCAACACAATGGACCACCATGGATCCTTTTACAGTGGTCGACATCCCTACTCCTACACAGCTTGATGCACTTAAAGGAGATATGTCACGCATGACTTTGCATTGTTTGGTTGAGGACCTATTGGAGGAATATGCCAACATTGCACTAGACAATGGGATCAGTATAGAGCATGTTAGAGATCATTTGAGACATAGAGGTCGTTCAGTTCTAGGATCCCATCACTCTCAGCTGAGCACTAGTGCGCATCAGGATCCACCTACAGTTCATTCGACAGCTGCACAGACTATGGGTTTTACTGATATGTTGATTGGTTCTGGTTCATCATCACCGATGCCATCTCACCTTCATAGTCCTCTACATTCATCATTTATGGAACAACATGGGATAGATTAGATGGATGGAGATGTTGATTTGTCGCTTGACCATTTGGTGGATATGGTGGAGGCGACTGTTTGAGAGGACTTAGGTCACCTAATATTAGATGATATTCATGTATGTGTGCATGTGCATGTTTCAATTATTTTTTCATTATTTTTAATTTTTTTTTTATCTAGATATTCATGTAAGTTGATATATATATATATATATATATGTATATATATTGTTACAAGTGGACATACCTCATATCACTCCTAGCCTTGGTCCAGATCATGTGCATGATCGATGTGACTCTGTGGATGAATTTGCTACCAGTGGACATGTGAGTTTTTTATTTTTATATAATCACATGTGTATATGTACAAGCAATATTTATGTATGCATAGATCTAGATTGATATTTAAAAATACAAGTTCATTTAATAATAACTTTCATAAAATTTATTAATATAAATTATATGTATTTAACACATCATGTACACAATTTTATTTGTAGGGCTCAGCACATCCATCAGAGCAGGACCATTCTCATTCAGATGGCCATTCGACTAGGAGTAGACATTCATATTAGGCCATGCACACTAGATTTTTTATCTTTACCACATGCATTTGCTTATACATGATGATCTTTAGTATTTGAGATTTGATGATCTCTAACTTACATTTGCTTATATGATATACATACATTTTCTTATTTGTTGATCTTTAGTATTCACATTTGATGATCTTTAATTTACATTTTGCTTATATGATATGTACATATATTTTCTTATATGATATATACATACATTTTCCTCTTTGCTTATAATATGTGTTATGTTTATATGTATTGAATCCCTTTACATGGATGTACATGTGTTTGCTTATGGTTTAAACATGTTTACACATAATATATGTATGTGTTTGCTTTAAATATTCAATATACATACATGTTTTCTTATTTTATGATCTCTTACAACTTACATTTCTTTATATTCAATATACATTTGATCTCTAGTAGAGTTTTAGGGAAATCAATGCCACTTTATAATTAAGTTCATTCATGTTGATCACAATAAATATATTTTTTTAAATGACTTAAGCAACATGAACCATTGAGTTGAGAACAAGATTTAATCTTTTTGACAAGTAACTTGAAATTCAATTCAAATATAATTAAGAAAATTCAATTCAAATTATACCTCTATTATATGTTTTTGACAAGTAACTTGAAATTCAATTCAAATATAATGAAGAAAATTTAATTTAAATTATACCTCTATTATACATTTTTGACAAGTAACTTGAAATTCAATTCAAATATAATTAAGAAAATTCAATTCAAATTATACCTCTAATATACATTTTTGACACTTTAACAAAATTCTAAAATTACTAGATATGTTGTGCATACCTATGAATTAAATAATGTTCAACAAACTCCACAATGAAATAACTTGTTTGTTTACTACTTGATTCATTTAAACTAGGATCTAGTTATTCCATGTACACTAGAATAATTTTTTTCCCATCCTAGATATGCATATAAATAGAAGCTTATTTTTCATTATTCTGGATATCAAATTGCAAGATTAATTGTCATTTATATCACTTGGAGCGTAGATTTTGGAGAACTTTTTGCACATTTATCAAGGAGGCAAATATTGGAGCTTGACAACTTTTCATTTTTATCAATCAAGGAAAAATTTGGAGGATAATTTAACTAAGTTGGTAGAGGACTTGTTTTGAGTCATCTTTAAGTTGAAGAAGAAAATGGGACAACAAAGAAAAAGAAAAAATGCGTCTCAATGAAAACTGTCTAAAGAAGAACATAAGAGGCGTGAACAAAACTTGAAAAATTATCATAGAAAGAAACAAGGTACATGCTTGTTTCTTCTCTCTCTCACTCTCAAGTGTGTGTTTAAAATTGTATGTGCATACATTTTGCATTGCTTTCTTATTAAAATTAGAAATGTTTAATGTATGACCATTTTTCAACTTACAATACCCCAACTTAAAATGTACTCTTAAACTAAAATATTGTACATTAAATCCTTCCCTACAAACCTTACACTTATCTTTTACCAATACCTTTGTTTAATGTTTTTTTCATCACATTATCATTGTTGAGTATTGCATCTACACAATTTTCTCTTTACTTTGTTCATGAAGAAAATGATAGTGTACTTCAATGCATGCTTAGTTCTCCAATGAAACCTTAAATTTTGTGTCCCTCGCTATGCTACTTTTATTTTCATAATTTTTTCAACCACATTAATTATTTTATGGCTTTGCAAATTCCTGTATATTCTAACTTTGCACTTTGAAAGAAACCATTATTTTTTCTTAATTATTCATGAAACTACACCTTCATGTGCAATGAGGTAGCATTCTAATGTTGATATTTAGTGATAAATATCCCCTATCCAATATACATTGCAACATCTAATTAGCTTAAGATTTTTCTAAACTCCCATTGAATTTAATCTAATGATCAATAGTTCCTTTAAAAAAATATTTTTTAAATATTTTAATAAATGCCCAATTCTAAGCTCTAGACTTATTTGAAAATTAGAACTCAAATTATACTTAAAGCCAATGCAATGTGAGGTTTTCTAGAGAATAACACATGTATACATCAAAACTCAAGCTATATGGTGCCAAGGAATAATTATTTTAGTTTCATCACTTCAATGTTCTCAAATTATCTTTATGTTTTATGCTCTAGGGATTCCTCAAGCTGGAGTCGAGCCAAATCTAGATATTGGATCAAACGAATCTGTTGAAGAACACATGGACCTTGAAGTTAGGGAGGAGAGCCAAGTTCAAACAATGCTTGTTGGAGAGGGGTCAAGATCACTTCCTTCTACTGGTATGGATGAGCATATAAAACTAACACACAAACTTCTCTCACTTATAGCATCATGTTTTATTGAAGTTTGTTTGCTTGCATACATAAACTTCACTTATATAACATCATCTCTCACTTTTGTTTAGAAAATATTTTGTGACATGTAGGAAGGGCTCAACAAGCAGGAAGTCTTCATGCTCAAGTCGAGCCAAATCTAGACATTGGATCAAATGAATCTGCTCAAGAATGCATGGTCCTTGAAGATAGGGAGGAGGCACAAGTTCAAACAATGCATGTTGGAGAGGGGTCGAGATTACTTCCTCCTACTAGTATGGATGAGCATATAAAACTAGCTGAGAAGGTGAGGAAACAAATTTCTCATAGAAATTTAGATCATTTACTTGAAATGAATATGAAGAAACTAAAATATCATGCCAACTAGCCTTATAATAAGAGAAAGAGGTCAATGACTAAATCTGTAAATGGAATGATCAATCATCATTTCAATCATCTTGATACTCTTGAAAAAACCCAATTGTTATCACGTTTACTTCTTTGTGATGAGCTCAAAGAGTCATTACAATTGTTGGGTGTACATTCGGCATCAAATAAGAAGAAACACATGGGATTACAAAAGGATATTGTTCAAAATGTTAAAAAGGGTTTATATTCCATTGAGAAAGGATCTCGATCAGTGGATAAGGCCACTACAAGAAGGGTGATGCTGACATATATTGTACATCAAGATATAGCAAGAAAAAGAAAAATGTCTGCACTTTCAACTGAAATTGGTTATAGTAGAACCACATTGATAAAATATGAGAAAATAGAGAAAGTTTTTGGATGAGAGTTTAGAAGGAAATTGGGAAATTATGTGTAGAGCTCCCCGTTCTGACAAGATTCAAGATGTTGTTAGGAACTTGGTCTCAGGTTTTTGGCATGATCAGACTCGTCCATCATCAAATACTATAGATGTTATGAGACATAGGATTGGACCTAGTATTTATCAAAATCATATCAAACATTGGCTAGACATAACACAATTTGTGATGTATATGAACTTTTGTAATGCATATCCTTATATAAAGATTGGGCAAACAATGTTTCAAAGGTTAAAGCCATATTATGTGAAGATAAACAAGTTTTTTGAAACTTGTTTTTGTCGTTATCATATTGAATTTGATCTCTACTATCAGGTGCTTCGAAAGATGAGAGAAGAAAGATGTGGGTTTCAAAATGCACCTCCTAAATAGGTAAGTCTGTTCATAAAGTATATTTTATGTGATCATGAAAATGGACCTCAAATAAATTGCATAAAAGGAATTTGTGAGACATGTGGAAATTTGGCTAAATTTCCTTCAAGAATTGAGGATATTGACCTAACAAAGATAGTAAATTGCAAGAGGTAAGTATTATTTTTAGAGAGTTTATTTGTTTCAATTTCTCATAGATTGTTATTTGGATTCTCTTTGATGTAATGTTTCATTGATCAAGTGTGGTTTATTAGTTATTCACATATTTTACTGACACAAGTACAAGTATGTAAAGTTGCAAACAAATTTTGGGAAAGAATCCACAAGGTTGAACTATGTAGAAGAGGAGATTCCCATTGGAAAATTTATGGAAGATTTTTGAAAATTGATATGACCATACATACATCATTCCTTTTTTGCTAAGTGACAAGGACAACAATTCCAAACATTGAGATATACTTTCCCACGTGGAACAGTTCTATCAGTAGTTGACTTTGCCAAAAATTACTCCTTTGTACATCAAAAGGAGATTCAATCAGAGTATTACTTTTCAAAGCAGATCACTATTATGGTTCATGTGTGTTATCAACATGCACAATCAGAATTGGATGGTGTTGAGAGTATAGATGAAGAATGAGCCATTAAGAAAGAATGTCCCTTTTATATTAGTGATGATAAAGAGCATGACACACTTTTTGTTCAACATTGCTTTACAATATTTTTTGAAAATTTGAGAAGCAGGGGTGTAAAATTTGAAAATCATTTTGTATGGTCAGATGGATGTGCAGCACAATTAAAATATTCACTGCCATTCTATGCACTTTGTAGATATCATGAAATCTACAAAATACCACATTTTTGGAGTTTTTTTGAGAGTGGGCATGGAAAGGGTGAGCATGAAGGAGCAGGAGCTTGCATCAAACAATCTTTAAGAAAGCATCAAATGAGTTATCTGGAAGATTGTCTAGACAATGCACATGATGTTTTTGAATGGTGCAAGAAACACTTTGCATCAAATGTGGTCGACACATCTTCAAGAACAAACTGACACATTCCACACAGAGTGTTTTGGGAGATATCGGGTATGTATAAATTACATTAAATCAAAAATTTGAATTTATTTAAATTTAAAATATATATATATATACATATTTTTTCACATAAGTTTTTTGTTGTACATATGTATCTAGGTGTGGATAGAAGGTCAATGCATGGATGCAAGAGGGTAGAAAAAACAAGATCTTTGCATTGTGTTAGGAGTTCAGATAGCTGCCATGGATGGATATTAGACACAAAGGATTACTCTTGTTTTTGCACTGAGTGCATTGAGGGAAACTCTGATTATGCATGCAACAATCAAGAACTTGGATATGTTGGTAAATGGGATATGGTGCCACTAGTTGTTTCAGAAACATATGATGAAAATGAGGAAGAAAGATTTGAAGACATTCGCTGATTTCAATTGATTATGACCATATTTGGGATTGGTTAGAAAAATTCACATGTGTAAGTTTTCAATAATTTAAATATTATATATCTAGTTAATGATGCGGGAACATTTCCTAATTTTTTTAGAATTTTTTGTGTAAATTTGGTTCACCGAGTGTTTTTTAAGGTCATAGCGAGCACAGAAACATTGAAAGAGTGTTACCTAATGGCCCCATTGCGTTGCACGGAAGAGAGGAATAAGTAACAAAACCTGAAACAGAGTGATGGAATGTCATTTCCCATGGTGAGTTTTGAATTTAAAATTTTATATTCTTCACATGTGCACATTACATTATAAACATTAAATATATATTGTACAAACCTTGAGCGAAAATGTTTTTGTATGTCTTACCTTAGGTTCATGTTTACCACATGCGAGGGTTGTTGTAGTGCAAAGGGACATATCTAAAACAAGTCAGCGTTATTTGACATGGGATTCATTTTGTTGACTATCAACTTGATAACAAGGTATATCAATATAGTCACTTAATAATTGCTACCACTCTACATCTTCATGCAATTCCACATGCACGTGGCCGAAGAAAATGGAGACTAGATAGTGATGATCATCAAAAAATTCTACATGTTATTGAAGAGCGGGTTGAACAAGAATCTTTGGCTTAGATTATATCCATGGTTTTCAAGTTCACTTGTAACCCTATACATGTTCAAATGAGAAATTATAGTAACTTGTACAAAGTTGTAAATCATTTTGTGTAAATTACAATTATATGTACATATTTGTTCCATGGAAAATTCTTAAGTTCAAGAATCTTTGATAGCATCATCTCTCACTTTTTTTGGTTGCATGTAAACCCATATATATACTTTCAATCTTTATTTGAAACATAGTGATTTTTTTAAAAATCATTTTTCCTAAATTACAATTATATGTACATATTTGTTCCATGGAAAATTCTTAAGTTCAAGAATCTTTTAAAGAATCATCTCTCACTTTTTTTGGCTGCATGTAAACCCACATATATGCTTTCAATCCTTATTTGAAACATAGTGAAGTTTTTTAAAATCATTTTGCCTAAATTAAAATTATATACAACTTATATTTATTTCATGGAATTCTTAAGTTCAAAAATCTTATATACACTTATATACAACTTATATAATTTGTTCCATCGAATTGTTCCATGGGAAACTATGTAAATTTTAAAATTAAGTATTATCTAATTATAAAATGACTGTACACATATATAAAATATAAATCAATGCAAATAAAAAAATAAAACCTAACCCTTAAA
>VDFB02105785.1:68713733-68801087 GCA_007258455.2 Sequoia sempervirens | reverse complement strand
AGCTATCTAATGAATATAATTTTAATATGTTTTGATTATATTATCTATTTGTTTTTAAGTTTTATTAAATATAGGTTTTTCACTGAAAAACAAAACTCTCTATTCTGCACATGTGGACAAATATAAAACTATCAAAAAAAAAAAATTAAAAATATGAGTGCACCATTTATTGGAGTCCTTGATCCAACAAAAAAAAAAGAAAAGAATTTTGATACATACAGTAAAATTTATGCGTTATACGGTCGTGTTATGTCTGAATTGTAATTGATTTGACTTTGAAACTTGATTAAAGAAAAAATATTCAATAAAAAACTATCTAACCAAGTGGAAGCACTAGATATCGGAGTCACAAATCTAAATTCGAAAGAATTAGATTTTATCTTTCAAGGAAAAAAATTTATGCGTTATATGGTGTGCGTCACTTTTTAAAAATGTTGTTTTTTGAAAAAAAAACCAATTTTCGTGGGAGATGGAAAAAGAAGTAATTTGATTCCAAAAATTTTGAAAAAAATATTTTTAGAATCTATAGACAAAATGTGACAAGACTCTAGTTTGCATCATCCTCAAATTCCTCACGGTTTAACCACTATAGGTGCTCGAATGTGAAGATTTAGTTTTTAAAAAAAAATCAGTGTCTAGTTTGGCCAAAAATTGTAAACCACTATTGTGGGATCACCCTATGAAGAAGATGAAATGCTTGTTCAAAGAGTGAATTTGAAGGAGACATGAAGAAAATGACCATATTCAGGTTGGTCAGATGAAGAGGGCGTTACCAATCAACTACTAATGACAAGTGAAACGCCTCTACAACCCCAGCCATAGGAATCTACCAAGGACACAAGCGCGCCGCACAAATGTTTGCACATCGCGTGAGCGTCCTCGACAAAAATTCCTCTATCGACACTCAAAATAGGTGCCAAGTGGGATAAAAGCAGTGGGCTTTAGTGAAATTTTTCCTCTAAGCTTGGTTTTCTAAAGTGGAGAAGAGCGAAAAGGGGATTTGCACATGGGGTGCAAATTTACTCCTATACAGATATAATCTTCTTAGATCATGTAAGTTCAATTATGGTTACAATGGAAAAAAATCTCATGATGAAAAAAAATGTCTTCTAAAGAAAATTGATGAATTAAAATAACATTTTTAGGGTAATCACATTAGTTTGTTAGTTTTTTTATAACCTAGCATTAGTAGATATATCAAATGTTCATACTTGGACATGTCTTGTAAGGACATTTCATTTAGGGAGTAGTTAGATAGCATGCATAATTAAGATCTTTTCTTCATCACCAATTGATTGATTTGAACCTTATGTTGCTTCATCCATGGCTTTTAATTATTCTCTGCAATTTGTTCACATCAATCTTCTAGATATAGCTTTGTGGGATGAGTACTTGCGTAACATTTCAAGTTTATTTTATAAGTGTCATCTAATTGACTTGGAGGATATCATTGAGGACATTCATCTTCTCTCTGGTATCTATTAGAGAGTTGGGTCATCATTTTCTTCATATGCCATGAGGGTGCATTGTAACCATCTTGTTCTTTATCTGCCAACATCTACTTATATAGTATAGATTCTATAGTTATTCACAGTTCTATAGATTCAATTTGATCATTGTTCAGGTTGACACCCTCTACATGTGTGTCAAATTTTCATTTTTCTAATTGTCTTATGGTGAACACCATGCATTCATTGTTATTATACATAAATATTACATGGTACCTAATTTTATCTTATCAACATTAGTCACAATTTATGTCATGCCTCATTTTTTGGTAAGTTTATATATGTTACTTTTAACTAATTATAAGGTAAATAATTTTCTATATGCATTTTAAATTATGTAATCAAATTGTGATTTGAGAATAATCATTTTGAGATAATTCTATTTTACCCATGATATGTAGTAAGAGAATATCAAATTTGATAATGATTAAAAGAGATAAATATGATTACTTATCTTCATGATTATTGTTTACTAAAATGTTCATATATATGTTATGGATGGTATAGTTATTGGACTAACTACCTTATTGGTTAAATGAGGTGAATGCACGAAACTATTACCCCCTCTTGGACAAGGAGGGAGAGCATCATTGGAGAGAGGGAAGAAAATCAGTGAGAATGGGCGAGACATTATGACTTTGAGAATTTGCACACATACACACAATATTTGTGTTTGTTTGCATGTGTTATTGAAAATTTATTTGTGTTGAAACATAGTTATTTATATCTCACCAAGGTCGTTCTTTGTCTCGTTAAATTTTCATTATACCTTTAAAGTATATTGATGTCAACTCCTTGTCTTGTATTTCTCCTTTTCGATGGTGTCATACATTTGATAAGGTCTCCTTCAAAAGCAGAGTGCATGGTTATCATATTTGCATAAGATATTAAATAATATACATATATGTATGTGTATATGTATACGTATATACAATGTATATGTATATGTATGTATATATGTATATGTATATATGTGTATATATATGTATATGTAGATAGAAATAAGCAGGTCAAAGACAAAGAAAAAGAGTGGAAAATCAAATAAAACCAAACAAGTAAAAACCAAAACTAAAAATGAAAAAAATATGGATTATGAAGGAAAGACATGGCTCTTTGATTTTGAAACATTAGCTACCACTCTAGAGAGAGTCAATCTAGAGAGAGAAACAAAACTTAAAACTTCAATCTCCACCATGATCGAACAAAGAAAACCATTAGTAATTCATGACATGACTTTTGGGTGTGGATATAATGTACCAGTCCCAAACAATGAGGTGAATGAAGAGTACCTACAAATACATCCTACCTAGAATTTTACATTACTAGACTCTGACAAAGAAGAGAAACCCAAATAGGTTCCATTGTTTGATAGTGATTTGTAGTTCTATAAGAATTTTTTTAAATAAGGATGTATAAATCCACTTATGTGAGTAACATCACTTTTGTTTCTATTTACCTAAGTAAATTAATCTTTTCATGTTGAAATTTTTTATTTTTTAGTTTTTGGTGTATTCTTTGAATGGTGCACTTTTTATATCTAATAATTTCACATACAAACTCTTTTCACCTCAAAAAATTAGAAATAATGAAACCCCAACAACTCACTAGGTAGAATTATGGTATGAAAGAGAATAAATCTTTGGGGGTAGTGAAGACGGGTTAGGTTAAGTTGCAAAAGATCCAGTGGCTAAGTTGGACCAAATTCTCACTATCTTGAATGAAAATAAAGAAAGTTTGGGGTCTTAGAACAAGAATTAAGAGGGGTAGATAATCAAGAAGATAGTGAGAAGAACCAAGAGTATGGCGAGAGACAAGACCAAGCACATAGTGCTCATCAATGGCAATATGATGTCGAGAAAAATACAATGAACCAAGAAGAACCAATAAGGAAAGCTAATGTAAGGTCTCAATTAACTAATAAACTTGCTAGAGATATATATGACAAAATTACCTTTCCAAATTTTGATGCAACTATGCTAGGAGATGGAGAAAAATAATGGTTCATCGATGGAGAAGTATTTTGAGATAAATTTTTTAAATTTTTTTCTAAGATAACTAAGGTAGTTTGGTGAACCTACCAACTATCCAAAGAGGCATCTACTTGGTGATAGATTAGTAAAAAAATAAGTAAATGACTTTAATTTTTCCAAGTATGGAGGAGGTCTGGTTCAAAAGAGACGTTGGAGGAATGGAGTTGTCTATGTTGGGAACATAGAGGGGTGGAAGACTACATAGATGTTTGAATTTTTTTGCATGCTTTGTTGCCCAAGGTAAGGGTCACGTGCAAGGGGGACCACGTGGAGGGTATGACACCAAGAAAGAGGCACAAGGGAGGCCACCTGGAGTTCTTTCTACTCCTAATCACATAACCAATGAAACCAAGCCATTTATCATTTGCAAGAAGCAGTGGCTTGTGCTTGGTATAATTGCAAAAGGTAGGAGAAAGTTGATGAAAGGAGCAACATAGATGTTGGAGTTTCCAAATGGAAGAATGTTAGATCAAATGGAGTACCAATAATGATGGAATCTCTGATATCCCTCTTGAATTCCTTAGAATGAGCAACCCAATTGGTAAAATATCTACCCTCTGCAACAAACCAAAAGGAAATCTCTGCAATCTATGCCTCTCTTAGAGATACGCAACAAAGCATTCAAATTTTTTTTCGACAACAAGACCAGCAGATGGCACTGAGAGTTGCTTGTGAGGATGTAGATTGGAGAAAAGTTCAGTGCTCAAACCAACGATTTACTCCCAAAAACAAAAAGACTAAATTTTTGAGTGCATGGGGTTGAGATATGCAGATTGCGTGACAGAAAATGCCCTCTTTCATTGTCACAACTCAGATTTTGATCACGCCTTGAAATGCAGAGTATAGCTATGTTGATGCAGGTTATTGCAGGATGAAGGCATGGACTGTGGTCGAGTGAAAAGGCTGGCCATGTGTGGGTGTGGAGGGAGCTGTTGGAATGCCTTCCTTATTAATATGTTGTTCTCAAATAGTAGATTGAACCGCCTGCGTGGCAAGAGAGGGAGGTAGTTGTAAATCGAAGTTTGGTCCAGCAAAAACCTTGCAATGGTTTTGAAAAGTCCACCAATTGACAAATCACATGGATGTAGTCAAGATCACTAAGAGATATCCTCCCATCATTGCATTGAGGCCAATCAACGGAAAAAGGAAATAGACAAAACAACTTTACAAACCCTCCAAATGTGCAGCCCAAAATATGTCATGAACCCTCCAAAATGTAATCACAAAATTTTGACCACTTACAAAAAAAAATATAATTGAATGGGCAGAATTTAGAGGGAGTTAATTGGTAAGTGGTTTCGGTTGTTAGGCATATTTTGGGGTTGAGATTCATGTTGGATTTAGTATCTTTTACTCACATCTCTCGGGAGTGGAATAGGGTTGCTAACTATTTCGTCAAGTGGGCATCTAAGCATGTTGGAGGTTGGCAGATTGATGGTTGAGAGTAGTTACCCTCGAATTATTACCAAGAATTGGAGAAGATTATCTATGAGGACATGGTGGGTTGATGTTGGCTAGTAGTTGGACTTGTTGTGGATTTGGGTCTTAGTTGGATATATGTTGGCTCTATGTTCTTGGTTCTTCCTGGGTGCCTATTTGGACCCTGATTTTTCTATATTGATGATATTCTGATATTAATAAATTTTTACCCACTTTATTTAAACTTGCAAAAAATATAATTTTTTATTTGGATGGGCAGATTAGTAGAGTGTAGAGGGAAGATTCACCTTATACTAAAAAAAAATCATTTTTTACATTTTTTTGTATAATAGGCACAAAGGGAAAAAGACTTGCAAAAATTTGAAGTTATTGAAATTGACAAAACAAAAAATATTTCTTCATTTTTCAAGTCACCTAGATGCAATGGTGGTATTTATTTGGCTCCACAACACTTTGTTGATAGGGCTATGTGTGGGAGTCACCTTGATGCGGGAAGGAACGTGCTCTCATGACACTGATACAATGTTGGAGAATGTCAAGATCAAAGAGTATGAAACAAACTTCCACAAGTGAACAAAATAAGCACAATAGTATGTCTATCAATATGCAAAATGAAGAGTATATAAGATAATGAAAAACCTTGCATACATATGCAAGTTGGATGAGGTAGGAAGGTAGTATCAATAGGTGTCTCAAGTGATGATGACACATGTCTCAATGCTATGAAGTGAGATAAAACCGTAAGAAACCTAAGTAAACTTAAGGTAGGTGCATGAATATGTCAATCTTAAAAAGGTGATTAGCTAACTAGGTGGATAATGACTCTATTTACACTAACAATTAAGGGTACCACCATAATCTAAAGATGAATAGTATTGTAAGTTACTCTTGATTAAAAATAAAAAATCCAAATAGCTATATAGTGTTATTAAAATATCAATCAATAATCAGATTATTATAATTTTCTACAGACTAGTTGTATATTATATTCTATCAAACAACCATAGACTAACATTGAAGATTATAATACACACTGTATACATCCAAAATTGGTCTGGAGAATATTAATTAAATATCAATTATTTAATTAATGAAATCTTTATTCCTCTACTATATAAATAAATTGAAAATTTATTTACATAGTTCATATTTTCTTAATTTCTCATTTCTAAATTACCTTCTTCATGATTTAATTAAAATAAAAAAATCTAGCTAATTTTATTTATTTTGATTAATTCCCTCTCATTAAATTTGAATTTTTAAAATCGAATTCGTCACGTTTCTCCATATTCTTCTAACCTCCCTCCACCTCATCTTCCAGCTCACCATGTGTCACATGAAAATAATTATTCCTAATTTCTAAAATGGATATTTACTCTCAACAATTTTAACCAACTCAAAGACACATGGCTTATTTCTTCAATTGATTTTTTTCTACACTTGGCAAGATTGTTTTACTAAAGGGAACAATTGCCTTGTTTTCTCCATCTTCCTCATTTCTCACCATCAATTTCTCTAGATCAAACCCTGATCAATCATTACTGCCAACTCACCTGATGCCTTGGTGAAATCTATAAATCGAGGCCCATTTACAACTTATTCATAAGGAGCATTTGCATAACATTACTCTGTAGGAATTCATTTAGCATTTAAAAACTTAATTACATTTTGATATAAAATTTAAGATAGATTAATAATTAGATTAGAATCATGGCTCCTTTAGATGTTTCTTAGTTTGTTTAAATTCAACATTTAGGGTCATTTCTATATCATTTTCATTAGTTTAATTATGCTTTGCAATCATTTCCATATCATTCTCTATGCAGCAGCTCATTCATCATGTCAATTAATCATATCATTCAGCTGAACCATTTAATCATATAGATGTAGACTTATATTTTTCATTTTAGTTTGGAGGCTATTCGTTTCTTAGGTGGCATCCCAGTGATTAGTGCAAATTAAGGTCTGAGAGCACAATTACTAGGACATTTAAGAATAGAGGGAGATGGAATGATTTTAAGGAATCATGTTACCAAATTATGTTTTTGTTAATTTAGATTTTCTTACTGTAATACATTGCATCTGTGTGTGTTATTTGTTAGTATAATTCACATATTTTCTTACACATAAATTGGTGCCATTCATAAAGATACTCAAACCTAGAACATTCAAGTTGGTGACCTGGTATTGAAGGAGAACCCACACAACCAACATGATAGAGAGAAGAAAGGAAAGTTTGAACCGAATTGGTTGGGCCCCTTTGTCATCATGTCAGTCTATGGTTCAGGAGAATACCAGTTATCCACACCAGAAGGGGACCTATTTGAGGAACCCATGATCAACCTCCATCTCAAGAAATTCTACACATAATTCATCTATCGCATCGGTAAAAAGTCTTAAGAAATCCAAAAACATCAAAAAATGTCCTGAAAAAATAGTCACCCTGGTGAAAACTTGGCAAACAAGCATCTTGGTGACAACAAAAAATTAAAAACGAGAAAAAAACAAAAAAAATTAAAAAAGAGAAAAATTAAAAAAAAAGAAAAATACAAAAAAAGAGAAAAAAGAGAAAAATACAAAAAAAGAGAAAAAGAGAAAAAAAGGGGGGGGGGAATACAAAAAAATCATAAATCTGAAAAAGTGCAATAAAAGCAAGTAGTGAAAACCTGACAACAAGCGCTATTTGTGGCAGGCTGGCTTCTTCCTATATTTGAACGTGAGTTAATCACTGGCTCTTTACTATCACTATTTGCATCCTTCATTTGAGCCTCATGTACATATTCTGTTGTGTCAGTCATGTCTCACCTTGGCTTCTTGATCATTGTACATATCCATAATAAATTGGTTTGTTTTCACTAGGGGAAAAATCCTAAACTCGCTGGGGGAAATCCATCTTTGAGCTTACAAAGCGATAGATAAACAATAGTATGACAACAACAAAAATGCAACAATCAAATGGGCTACAACTTTGAACACCAATCAGACTCACCAAAAACAATAATCCGAACCAACAACAACAAGTTCAATCAAAAACAAGTTTCATTTGGTGACGATACTCTAAATCAAAATTTTATCACTTTAACACAAATGTTCAAAACTATTTGCATTATGATTATTGTTATCATTTCTCAGGAGCACCTCAAGGATGTCAAGAACTAGAGAAGCTATGATCGAGAATAATATTTTTCTTTGTTTGTTATTTGTGAGTTGATCATTATTACTATATGAATCATCATGGGACGTGCTCTACAAAGTATCACTGATGATATTTTGGATTCGCACAGAAAAATGATTAACTCTTGCATGTTTCGCAAGAAATGCTCAGGTCATCTCGGTCTAATTATACATAGATGATTGTGTTAACTTGCACTATCGAACATCATGAAAGTAGTACTCAAGTCATCATGGTTTAATTATACCATCGATGTTTGTACTCACTTTCAACATTTTAAAAGCTCAATGATGATATCAAGCACAATAAATTACTGGGATGACAACATTGCATTGTTAGGATTGCATGTCTAGGTTGCATTCATACTAGATCTGTTGTAGTTGTATTTATAGATTTCTCTAAGGCTAATGTTATTTCTATCATTAATAGATTGAGTACATTTGACATTACCAAAAAAGATCATTTAGAGACAAAAGCATTAGGACATCATTCATAGCATTATCATATCATCTCACCATTCATTTAATATAGTCATTAGATCATATATTTGCATAATAAAAATATATAAAAAAAGCATTAATCGTATCATTTCCATCCACATACATTTAGTCATACATTTTAGAACAAAGCACCAACATATGTAAATTTCCACTCATCCACTTCATACATGCATTCATATATTTGCATCAGAAAATACAAAAACATAGATTACCATGCATTTCATAAATCCATAGGAACATATAGAATTATTCATCATTAGAGTCATCCACTTTTGTATTAACATCATTACCCATCCATTACATCATACAGAGTTCCATCATAAAAATACTAGAATAATAGCATGTAGACATTTTTTATAAAACATCATAGAATCATAATGCATGTTGCATCCATATCACATAATATCATCATCATGAAACATCATAGAGCATGCATAATAGGAAATTAAATGCATCCATCACAATCAATGCACATAAACACATAGAAAAATCATCATCATCGCTGCATATATATATATATATCTCAAAATATGTCAAGTGTACAAGGATATATGATTATGAAGAAATAAATCAACAAAAATGGATGTAGAATCATCAAGTATCAATGTATACATATCATAAATGAGCATAAAATATCAAAACTATGTGGTACTCCCCCTAGATGGTGTTGGAATCCCTGGACCTATACCCCCTACTACACTTGATGGACTCGCACTTGAATCTCTTCGATCTCCAGGTAATGGTTGTGTAACACCCACACTAACTGTCTGAGACTGTGATATGCTAGATCGGGACTGTGCAAAGCTCGCCTACCACTCGAGAGGAACCAACTCATGAGATCAATCTTTGTAAAACTGGGGCCCCTGAGAGGTGCGACGTATCTCCCTAAAATAATCTAAAGTCATAGTAGTTGTCACAGCCTACTCTACCTATCATCTCAGTGCATCCCTCTTCGTAGTCAATGCACTAACCTGGCCCTATCCCTATACCTATCCCTAGCCTTGCACCTGTGCCAGCTGTTGTCAGGTAGCATCCCTCTCGGTTGTCAAAGTTTGTATCTGTCCCTGAGCCTATAAGAGTTGTACCTGGACCGATGCTAAGAACTATGTCTGTGCCTATAACTGTCTCTACACCTGTATCAATTGGCCCTGAATAGTCTAAACTTGTGCATGTAATGTGGTAATCTGAAACTACTACTACTGCGAGGGTAACTATATTTGCACCCGCTGCTGCTACTAAAGATTACCTCTTGCAAGGCACTCTGGCATCAAACCCTAGGTGGGCACCACCTCCTCCTCCATCTCCTCCACCATCGTCATCACCACCGTCATCTCCACCATCATCATCATCACCGCCATCATCTCCATCCTCTCCCTCCTCATCATCTCCACCGCCTTTGCCTCGTCTCTATTTGGATGGCCTGTCATCATCATGCATGGGCTCATCAGGTCTCGAGATCCTTAGAAATGGATGCTCAACAAAATACTGTGAGTACTCTTCACTCATATATCCCTCCACAATATCTGAAAGGTAATCCCAGATTGATGGTTGTAAATGTTGGTACTCATCACATGCAGCATCATAAGATAACATGGGCCCCCACTCGGTCACATCTTGTTGTCTCCGCGCATACATGGCCAGTCCTTGAGGCATCCCCTAAACTCTGTCATACTACCTAAGCACCCTTTGCAACAAAAATCTCTTGATAATATAATGTGTCTGCCCAATAAGGTATCTAGCAGTCATAAAATAAGGTACCTCCAAATAATCCTCATCCCACTGCTCACAGTCTACATATAGTCGCCATGTAATTGAATCCAGATCATCCAGTACTTGTCACCAATAATCTATTTTTCCTAGGTTATGTTGGACAACTGGAACTGTATAACCATAGGTGTAAGGCCTCCCAAATGGGTGAAATTTTTCTGTCTCCGGCCATGTCACTGCAATATGCTCCCAGGCCCAGACCTAGAGCAATGTAATGTTGGTATGTGGTGATTGATCATGCTATATTGTACACCCCGACATGTATCCTTGCTGGGGTTCGGGGTCCGAGGCCATGCCAGCCCTCAAGCGGGGGTTCGGGGGCAGCAACCCTCAAGAAAAATTTTCCTCTTACTTTTTCACATCGTCACCGAAAAAAGAAAAAATCAATGAAAAAGGAAAAAAATCGACTTTGTAGAACCCTAATCTGGAAGCTTCTAAGCTTATTAAAAAGGGGTTCGGATGGGTGTTACAGTATGATGAAAAATGTGATTATTTGCAAGATTGTAATAGGTTTTTTGCACTGGACAATAAAATCATTGGATGGCTGGAGTTTGGTGGATGTAGCCCGGATTGGGTGAACCATGTTAAATTCTCTATGTTATAATTTATTCTATGTGTTTTAAGTTTCCCTGTTTTTAATTAAATCTACATTTAATTGTTAGATATCTGCCTTTCTAACCCTAACATGTAACCCCTGTTAAGAGACTGGCTCCCTTGAGGTATACCACCTATTGCAAATCATGATACAAGTGTGTGAGCATGCATGAACCCCAAGAAAAATGGGTCCCAAACTAGATCATCTGATCTAATGTCCGACCCCAACCAATGGGCAATCCCTTTGCCCTCTTGTCAGGACATAAGAAGCCACTGACAAATCCTGCAAGCACAAAAAGCAAAGGGGCATATCTCTCAAATATCTCCTACCACGGTATCCAATACCCAGCAATCTGATCATCCTGGAAAATCCAGCACAAGGCATTTGTACCTCCCTACTCAGTGTGATCATAGGTCATGATATCACCCACTACAGGAATCCACAATATCCTATAGACATCCTCTAGTGTAATAGTCATCTCTCTGGTGGCCAGATAAAATGTGTTGTAGTCTCTATGCCACCTCTCAGCCAATGCAGTCAGTAATCCCTGATTAATCCTAATTTAGGGCATGTCAATTAGTGAAGATAAGTCGCATCGCTCAATAATATCTCTATCAACGCGTGATAACTATGGAATCATCTCCCAAGTCCGTGGGAACCTCTCTCAGGACTGAAGATTATATAAATCCGTCTCCTATCATTATAAAACATCACAATCAGTATATCAATCAAATAAAATCAGCAAAGTCATCAAACATCAATCAATCATCCTATCAATTCTAGTCAGATTTTCATCAAATCTTGTGAACATCTGTTTTGATTCTCGCATATCATGAGGACAAAATGACATCATCATTAGTGCATCTCGCCTATCATGAGATCACTAACCATCTAATCTATCATCAAAAATAAATCATTGGCTGACGCGAGTGAAACATCATCAAATTTTAGGAGAATCTATCTGATGTGCTGAAACCCCAATCCAAAGTGCCATTTCTTCGCATTGACCTAATGACCATTCCGATGCGCCATTTCAAGATGCGGATGTGCCACAAGGTCAAAGCGTTATTACAGTCTTTGGAAGCATTGAAAGACCTATCCTAAGAGCTAAAACTTTCAGTGGAAGTGCCGAAAAGCCTAGTCTATGTGCCATAGAACAATTCACAAGCACCAAAAAATTTTAAGCATTTCAAATTCAAAATTAAAAATGTGGGAAAATCATTTCAAATTCACAAGAAACATTTTGAGATGCATACTGGCAACAAATTAAACTAGCAACAAATTGTTACATTACCTGGTTCAGCGCATTCACTATTTTTTGTAGTGCATTTACCCCATTTTCCAATGCATTCACCTTCTGTTACGACACATACACCAACTTTTCCAGCGCATCCACCTTTTGTTATTGTGCATTCACCACTTTTACCACTGCATACCCCAAATTTTGTGGTGCATTTACCAAATTCTATGATGCATAGACTCAAAACTTTTGCACATTTACCCAATTATGAGGCACATTCACCTGATTCTGTGGCGCATCCATGATTTTTTGTGGCGCATCTAAGCTTTTCCATAGCACATATGCCTTTTAGTGCATTCACTGACTGTAATGGCGCATCCACTAAAATTCATAACCAAAGAATTGAATTTGACCTTTATCTGACATTTTGAAACCAGATTTAGAAAACCTTTCCAATTTAGAATTATTCCTCATAAACAAAGGATTCTAAACATGGTCCTTATCCAATTATTTCATGAAAGATTAAAATCCGAAAACCAAAATCCATAGCTCTTAGTCCAAAAGCTCATCAAAAATGTCTCTCAACACTCTACGAATTTAGAGACAGATTGCTCTTCAATTTCTACATAAAAGCTTCAAAGAATAACCCTGGATTGTATTTGTTTTATTGCCAAAATCCAAGACTTTTCTAAAGGTTTGAACATCTCGTCTAAAAATGAAATTTGTCCCCCATTCCATGATTGGAGCCAAAATTGCAAAAAATCTTTTGAAGTTCATAATTATTCCTAAACTTTGATCACACATCTAAAAGTGCCCAATCATCATCAAAAACCCAAAATTTGATCATCAAGTTGAGTTTTCCCATCATGACTTATCATCCTTCATCTCGAAACAAAACATTTTAAACATCAAATTTTATCACCCTGGTTATATCAATAGAATTCATTATTCTATTCAACCTAGGTATCCATTGGGCGCTCTCAAATAACAATCAAAATTTAGTAAACCTTCATCACTTGCATGCCCGTTTTAACAATATCCCAAAAGAAAAAGCTTAAGGACAAAGAACCTGAATCTCAATTTATATCATGGCTAAACTAGAGGAAAATCCCTTTCACAAGATTTCTCAAAACAAAACGGAAGAGATAATAGAGGAGGAAATAGAACAAGCCAATCAAGATCCCAAATTCCATAAATTCCTAGAAAGAATCTTGGAAAAAGATGGGGAAAAATACCTACTAATGTTGGAAAACCAAGGGGTCAAACTACCTAGTGACTTTGATGTCAATAAATTGAAGGCAATCCTGAAGAAAACTGAGACTAAAACACCCCCTACAAATCAAATGGCTATCCTAACCCATCAAATGCAAAGCCTTCAACAACAACTCCAAGATATGCAAGGAGGGACTTCGAAAAGATACATGTTGCAAGATATATGTCCCTATCCCTTTGATAGAAGGTTAAACATGATACCATTTCCCATAAATTATGAATTGCCAAAATATGATAAATACAATGGGAAAACGGACCCCATAGACCATGTGCAAGAATTTCGAACTATGAGTCTTGAGTTTTCTCATGAGGACACATATTTGATGATACTCTTTCCTCACAACTTAGGAGGTCACTGTATGGAATGGTTTTCAAAATTACAACTAGACATAAAATCTTTCCAATAACTTGTCAACCAATTCATCACACAGTAATCATATAACATTGCGCATGAGATAACCATGAATGATCTTTGTAACACCAAACAAAAGCAAGGGGAAGCCTTTCTTGTATTCTTACAAAGGTGGAGAAGGTTATTTACTCGATATGATCATCACATACCCGAACGAGAAAAGATGGAGATTTTCATTGATAATCTTAATAGTGAAATGAGCTATAGACTGCAATTATAATGTCCCCCTAGCTTTGAGAAGATGGCAGAAAACAGTGTCAAAATTGAAGAATCCTTAGTCAAAAGAGGGGTATGAAAAATCCACAATGAAGGATCAAACAATGCTAACTCTTCCAACCATCATAACCACGAGAAACCCAAATTTTGGACAAGGAATAAGAATGCCAATGATGGTGTTGTCGAAACACATAATGCCAAACCAGTCTTTAATCTATTAGGAACCACAACCAAGACCGATCAAAATGTCAATCAAGGCACTAATCAAAATATCAACCCACCCAACAATCAAAATGGTCAAAATCATTTAAGTAACACCACATCAAAACCTCCACCATATCAGACATAATCAAACTGCAGAAAATTCACACCTTTCGGTCAATCACACGAATTTGCGTTGAGGGAACTTCTTGAAAATAACCTCATAACGCTACCTAACACTCAAGGCTTTAAACCAAAAGTAAAATTGTCATGGTGGAATGATTCCTATTATTGTGAATCTCATCAATGCAAAGGCCATCAAACAAATAGTTGCATGCAATTGAAACACAAAATACAAGACTTGATAGATAACAAGATTATACGAATAGAGGAACCCCAAACAAATGCAGATCATGGGGCATTTAAAAATCCTTTACCAAAATATGAAAAAGGAAGTCCTCTACGACCAATAGCAAGGGAAAGAACGTAAACTATGTCCATGATACTGTCATAAATCATATTTCAACAACAAAAGACCAAATGAATACCATTGAAACCAACGATCATCAAGATGTTACTGCAAATGATAATCCGATCTATGACACTCCAATTGAACAAGAACAAGACATCATTATCCATGAAAATAAATTCAATGACATTAAACCAGATATGACTGCAAATGTTACCCAAATCAATGTCATTAAAATCAATGGGAAACAAGACAGCATACCAGTAAACGCAACCACAAGAGCACAGGCCAAATATGTTTTAAAAGGAAGTTCATTTAGAACCCCCACAACATCATCCAATCAATATAACATAGTGAACCAATTACAAAATATCCCTACACAAATATCAATATTGGAATTGCTTAAGATTTCACCAACCCACAAAGAGATTTTGGAAAAATCTCTAGTGGACACAACAGTACCAACTAATCTAGAAGTTTGTAAATTTGAAGCCGTGGTGGGACATTTGACCGCACCACATTGCCCATCCTTTTCTGAAAATGATGACGCATCTATTTCTCATCCCCACAATGCTACTCTCCACATCGAAGTCCTAATTCATAAACATTGTGTCAAATGCTTCCTAAAAGATGGAGGATCCAGCATGAATATATGTACTTTAAAGCTTGTTCGTGCCTTGGGATTCTCTAAGAATGCAATTCATTTGTAGAAAAAGATTACAATAAAAGCATATGATGATGAGGAAATATCTTCACAGGGATTGATTGTCTTGCCTATTCAAGTAGGACCAATTCAGAAAGATATAATCTGCCAAGTCTTAGACAAGGATTTGACCTATAACATACTATTGGGTCGCCCTTGGATCCATGAAATGCAAGCAGTTTCATCAACCTACAATCAATGTTTGAAATTTCCTTGTGGTGGTCAAGAAATCACCATTTTAGCTGATTTAAATAGTCCTCAGTAGTGCAATACCCTAAAATTTGTCCAAGATGTTTTTGTGCCTCATAATAGAGAAGCTTCCCCTTCCACCCCTTCCAATGATCAAAGCCAATCAAGTTCCTTATCCCAACCATTGGTCATCTCCTCAAATCATGAAGGTCAATCCAATTCCATGTCTAAATAGTCTGAGAAGAAAGAAGAAGTTGCTCCATCCACCTCCTCAAATCATGAAGCCCAATTGAATGCTTTGTCAAAGAAATTTGATGAAAAAGTCCAAGTCAAGGACAAAGGTGTTGGTGAATATTTCTTTGAACGATCTCTATATCTTTCGCAATTCTCTTCCCCAAAGTCATATGGGCAACCCTCCACATCAACACAACAAACATCACCACCAGTTACCAAATTTTTTGGTCAGTCTATAAAGGAAAGCACTAGGTTTGATGAAGCAAAAGACAGATATTCTAAACTGGCTCTATAAGGATGAAGAAGAATCCCAAACAACAACTACAAATGTACAAACAACCCAATATGGAAAAGGCTTCACCATCTTGGAAAAGATGGGATATGAGGGAAAAGGTCCTGTAGGCAAAAGGAAAGAGGGAATTATAGAACCCATTCAACCCATTTTAATTAATCCAAAAGACAAGACTGGATTGGGCTATAAAGAGGATACAAAAGAAAAGGTGGTTGAAAGAATCTTACAGTTACAAGCCAGTGATGAGCATGAAACTGATTCTAATGAATATGAGTGGGATTCCCTATTAGAAGAGTCTTATCATGATAAGGAAATTGATGTGGTACACAAGTATGCACCCCTACTAGAGGAGGGACAAGGTTCGGGGGCTAGACCACTTGAATTTGGATCACAACACATTGATGATTCCAGTGAAGACGATTCAACTCACAGTGAAATAGATAATTCAGAGGAGAGTTACCTTATAGACCTTGATTTTTCTATTGGAAAGATTAAAGACACTACTATCAAAACTCTTACCATTTCTGTTCTTAACTAGTCTAGTGATGTCTTACCCTTAGTACATCCCAAGCTCATAGATTGGGACCTAACCGAGCCATTTGACATCCCTACATTTTCAAACGATGATGCCATCATCAACTTCCTTTGTGCCAACAATCCCAAAATAGATTCCACCAATGAACATCGAACAAGGCTTCCACATAGGGGAGTATCAAATCTTCTAACTGAAAAATGAATAATACAGGAAATGGATCTGATATTGAAGACCATTCAATAGAAGTGTTAGATCCAGAAAAAGTAAAAACAAAGAGCACATCCACTGGAGAAAACCTCTCTAAGGAATCAAAGGATGGAAGATTTGATACTCTCCCAGAACACTTTCAGGAAAGGTCAAATTTCTTGATTGAACCCACATAGTCTATCAACATTGGCAGTGAAGAGACAATGAAGGCTATCCATCTAGCGACATCTTTGACAAACCAAGAAAAACCAATCTTTCTCAAAATTTTCATAGAAAAACAAGTCAATTTTTCTTGGTCATATGTCGACATGTCGGGGATTGATCCAAAAGTCATCATGCATCACTTATCATTAAAACCAGGAGTAAAACCAGTCAAGCAAAAGTTGAGGAAAATGTACCCACATATCGCCTTATTGGTAAAAGAAAAGTTGAAGAAGTTGTTAGATGTAGGATTCATCAGACCATTGACTATGCCAAATGGATTTCCAATATTGTGCCAGTCTCAAACCTTGATAACAACATTCGCATATGCACAGATTTCTAAGATCTTAATAAAGCTTGTCCTAAAGATGATTTCCCTCTGCCAAACATAGATATCATAGTAGACTTGACGATAGGACATGGCGTGTTATCACTGATGGATGGCTTTTCCAAATATAACAAAATCAAAATAGCTTGTGAGGATCAAGATAAGAGAACCTTTACCTGTCCATGGGGAAAATTCTACTGGAATGTCATGTCATTCAGATTAAAGAATGTAGGAGCTACCTACCAACACGCCATGACAACAATCTTTCTTTCATGATATGATGCACACTTTCATGGAAGACTATATGTGGATGATTTTTTTGCTAAATCATATACTAGGTAAGGAAACTTGGAGATCCTAGATAAAAATTTCATTAGACTAGAAAAATTCAATGTACGGATAAATCCCAAGAAATGTGTGTTTGGGGTGACATTAGCCAAACTCCTATGGTACATAGTCTCAGAAAAAGGGATTGAGGTAGACCCGGCCAAAGTTAAAGCTATTATGGAAATTCCACCATCGAAGAACATTAGTCAACTCTGATCTCTACAAGGGAGGTTTCAATCAATTCGTAGATTCATTTCACAATTGGCAGACAAGACCCATCCTTTCACTCATCTACTGCATAAGAATGTTTCTTTCTAATGGGATGAGAAATGTGAAGGAGAATTCAACCATTTGAAACAGTATCTAATGAATCCACCTGTCTTAGTACCACCAGTAGAAGGAAAGCCACTACTGTTATATATTGCTACAATTGAGACATCATTGGGAGCCCTACTAGCACAAGATTCAACAGGAAAAGAGAGCAATTTACTACATCAACAGGATGCTAAATGGCTATGAGATCAACTATACCTCCATTGAAAAGGCTTGTCTAGCAATAGTATTCACTACCCAATAGCTACGACACTACATGCTAACTCACACGATCAAGTTGATAGCCAAAATAAATCCTCTAAAATACCTTCTCAGCAAAGCTAACTTAATAGGGAGATTAGTTAAGTGGGTCATGATACTCAGTGAATTTGATATCCAATATGTGGATAGGAAAGCAATAAAACAACAAGCAATCACTGACCAGTTAGCAGAAGCACCTCTACCATATTATCATCCTTTGCACATTGAATTTCCAGATGCTAATGTTCTCACCTTGGCCACCAAACAATGGACACTATACTTTGATGGATCACACACCCAACATGGATCAAGAGCTAGAATCCTATTTGTCACTCCACAAGGACATACCATACCAAAATCATATAGACTAATGTTCCCTTGTACCAACAACATGGAAGAGTATGAAGCATTATTCATTGGCATTAAAACAGTTGTAGAATGGAAGATCCTAGAATTGCAAGTATATGAAGATTCTCAATTGGTCATTAATCAAGTCAATGATGATTATCAAACAAGGGATGAAAAATTGATGCCCTACAAAAGAATGCTAGTTGATTTCAAGAAATGGTTTGTGGATATCAAATTTGAACAGATTTCAAGAGTGGACAATAAAGTTGTCAATGACATGGCCACTATTGCTTCATTTTTATAAATTCCAGAGAAAATAAGACGTTATGAGTCCTTGATGGAACAATTGTTTTCTCCTGCCTATGATGATACTAAGTCCCATGTTATTTGTCACCTATCTGATACCAATACCTCAATCTATGGTGAAATCTATACCTACTGAAAAATAACACCCTTCCACCCAACCTGTCTCGAAATCAAAAAGGAAATTTCATTCGCTGAGCCGCCCAACATACTCTTGTTGTAGATGTACTATACCAACGAGGTCTTGACGGAACTCTCCTACGATGCCTAGAACGTGATGAGTCTGAAATGGCTTTACAGGAAGTTTATGAGGGTGTTTGCAGAACACATTCAAGTGGCCTAACCTTAGCCAAGAAACTCCTTCGTATAGGATATTATTGGCCAAGTATGGAAAAAGAGTCTTTTCAGTTTGTGAAGAAATGTCAGAAATGTCAAATTCACGGCAACCTCATCTATGCACCAGTGTAGGAACTCCAACCTTTTGCATCCACATGGCGCTTATGTTAATGGGGACTAGATCTTGTTGATAAAATTCATCCATCTTCATCAAATGGACACAAGTTTATCATCACGGCTACAAAATACTTCACGAAGTGGATTGAAGTTGTTCCTCTAATCACCATCATGGAAAAAAAAATTCATCATTCATCCTCAATTACATCATTTGTTGGTACAACATCCCTCAATCCATTGTCACTGACAATGGGAGACCGTTCAAAAATCAAGACATGCAAGAATTGTGTGAGAAGTTCAACATTCAACATCGCTTCTCTACACCCTATTATCCCTAAGGAAATGGTCAATGACGCAGCACATGATTGGCACATCCAGTTAAACCCCATTCTGTGGGCATACTGCACTAGTATTCACACACCAACAGGAGCCACACCATACACTTTTGTATACGGGTCTGAGGCCATTGTACCCATTGAGGTCAATTTACCATCTCTTTCAATTTCAATGAAGGGTATCATCTCTGATGAGGATTATCAGGTATCAAGATTGTAGGAACTGCAACTATTAGATGAACGACGCTGACATGCAATGAACCACCTAAAAGCCTACCAAAAATGGATGTCTAGAAGTTACAATCATAAAGTCAAACCCAGAACATTTCAAGTTGGTGACCTGGTATTGAAGGAGAACCCTCACAACCAAAAGGATAGAGAGAAGAAAGGAAAGTTTGAATCAAATTGGTTAGGTCCCTTTGTCATCATGTCAGTCTATGGTTTAGGAGTATACCAATTATCCATGCCATAAGGGGACCTGCTTGAGGATCCCATGAACAACCTCCATCTCAAGAAATTCTACACATAATTCATCTATTGCATCAGTAAAAGGTATTGAAAAAATTAAAAAACATTAGAAAATGTCCTAAAAAAATGGTCACCCTGGTGAAAACCTAGCAAACAAGCATCTTGGTGACAACAAAATAAAAAAGGAAAAAAAATCAAAAAAGGGAAAAATACAAAAAAATCATAAAATTCGAAAAAAGTGCAATAAAAACAAGTAGTGAAAACCTGACAACATGCACTATTTGTGATAGGCTAGCTTCTTCCTCTATTGGAACATGAGTTGATCATTGGCTCTTTACTGTCACTATCTGTATCCTTCATTTGAGCCTCATATACATATTATGTTGTGTTGATCGTGTCTCACCTTGGCTTCTTAATCATTGTACATATCCATAATAAATTGGTTTGTTTTCACTGCCCAGGGAAAAATCTTGAACTTATTGGGGGAAATCCATCTTTGAGCTTACAAATCAATAGAAAAACAACAATACGACAACATAGCAAAAATACAACAATCAAATGGGCTACAAGTTTGAACACCAATCAGACTCACCAAAAACAATAAGCCAAACCAACAACAACAAGGTCAATCAAAAATAAGTTTTATTTGGTGACGATACTCTGAATCACAATTTTATCACTTCAACATAAATGTTCAAAACTATTTGCATTATGGTTGTTTTTATCATTTCTCAGGAGCAACTCAAGGATGTCAAGAACTAGAGAAGCTATGATCAAGAATGATGTTTTCCTTTGTCTATTGTCTGTGAGTTGATCATTATTACTATATGAATCATCATGGGACATGCTCTACAAAGTATCACTGATGACATTCCTGATTTGCATAGGAAAACGATTAACTCTTGCCTGTTTATGCAAGAAATACTCAGGTCATCTCGATCTAATGATACCTAGATGCTTGTGTTAACTTGCACTATCAAACATCATGAAAGTAGTACTCAGGTCATCATGGTTTAATTATGCCATTGATGTTTGTACTCACTTTCAACATTTTAAAAGCTCAATGATGATACCAAGCACAATAAATTACAGGGATGACAACATTGCATTGTTAGAATTGCATGTCTAGGTTGCATTCATACTAGAGGCTATAGAGGTATTTATAGATTTTTCCAAGGTTGATGTTATTTCTATCATTAACAGATTGAGTACATTTGACATTACCAAAAACAAAGATCATTTAGAGACATTAGCATTAGGACATCATTCATAGCATTATCATATCATCTTACCATTCATTTAGCCATTAGATCATATATTTGCATCATAAAAGTAAAAAAGAAGCATTGATCATATCATTTCCATCCACATACATTTAGTCATACATTTTAGAACAAAGCACCAACATATGTAAATTTCCACTCATTCACTTCATACATGCATTCATATATTTGCATCAGAAAATACAAAAACATAGATTACCATGCATATCATACATCCATAGGAACATATAGAATTATTCATCATTAGAGTCATCCACTTTTGCATTAACATCATTATCTGGATCCATTACACAATACAAAGTTGCATCAAAAAAATACAAAAATAATAGCATGTAGACATTTTTCATAAAACATCATAGGATCATAACACATGTTGCATCCATAGCACATAATATAATCATCATGAAACATCACATAACATGCATAATAGGAAATTAAATGCACATCCATCACAATCAATGCTCATAAACACATAAAATAATCATCATCATCGCTGCATATATATATCTCAAAATATGTCAAGTGTACAAGGATATATGAATATGAAGAAATACATCATCAAAAATGGTGGTAGAATCATCAAGTATTAGTGTATACATATCATAAATGAGTATCAAATATCAAAACTATGTGGTACTCCCCCCAGATGGTGTTGGCATCCTCGGACCTATACTCCCTGCTGCACCTGATGGATCCACAGTTGGATCTCTTCGATCTCCAAGTAATGGTTGTGTAACACCCACACTAACTGTCTGAGACTGTGATCTTCTAGATCAAGACAGTGCAAAGCTCACCCGTCGCTTGGGAGGAACCAACTCATGATATCGATCTCTGTAAAACTAGGCCTCCTGAGAGGTATAGTGTATCTCCCTAAAATAATCTGATGTCCCACCAGTTGTCGCAGCTTGCTGCAACCTTTCAGTGATAAACTCTAATTGCTTTACCCATCATCTCAATGCATCCCTCTCCATAGTCAATGCACTAACCTAGCCCTTTCCCTGGCCCTACACCTATGCCAGCTATTGTCAGGCAGCATCCCTCTCGGCTGTCAGAGTCTGTATATATCCTTCAGCCTATAAGAGCTATGCCTAGACCTATGCTAACAAATGTGTTTGTGCTTGTAACTGTCCCTACACTTGTGTTAGCTAGCCCTAAACAATCTAAACCTATGCATGTAATGTGGTAATATGAGATTGTTGTTGCGAGGGAAACCGTATCTGCACCCACTATTGCATTGAAGCTACTAAAGATCCCCTCTTGCGAGGCACTCTAGCATCAAACTCTGGGTGGGAACCACCTCCTCCATCTCCTCCACCATCATCATCACCACCACCATCATCTCCACCCTCTCCCTCCTCCTCATCTCCATCACCTCAGCCTCATCTTCGTATGGGTGGCCTATCATCATCATCCTCTAATGTTGGAGTGGGCTCATCAGGTCTCAAAATCCTAGGAAATGGATGCTCAGCAAAATACTGTGAGTACTCCTCACTCATATATCCCTCCACAATATCCAGAAAGTAATCCCAAATCACTGGCTGTAGATGTTGGTACTCATCACATGCTGCATCATAAGATAACATGGGCCCCCACTCGGTCGCATCCTATTGTCTCTGCACATACATGGTCAATCTCTGAGGCATCCCTTGAACCCTGTCATACTGCCTGAGCACCCTTTGCAACAAAAATCTCTCGATAATATTACGTGTCCACCCAATAAGGTATCCGGCAATCATAAAATAAGGTACCTCCAAATGATCCTCGACCCACTGCTCACAGTCTACATATGGTCACCATGTAACCGAATCCAGATCATCTAGTACTCGTCGCCAATACTCCAATTTTCCCAACTTATGCTAGAAAACTGCACCTGCATAACCATAGATGTAAGGCCTCCCAAACAACCAAAATATGTCTGTCTCCAACCATGTCACTGTAATATGCTCCCAGGCCCAAACCTAGAGCAATGTAACCCTTGTTGAGAGACTGGCTCCCCTAAGGTATACCACCTGGTGCAAATCATGATACAAGCGCGTGCAAGCATGCATGAACCCCAAGCAAAATGGGTCCCAAATTGGATCATGTGATCTAATGTCTGATCCCATCTGACAGTCAATCCCTTTGCCCTCTTCTCAGGAGATAAGAAGCCACCAACAAATCCTGCAAGCATGGAAGGAAAAGGGGCATATCTCTCGAACATCTCTTGCCATGGTATCCAATACCCAACAATCTAATCATCCTGGAAAATCCAGCGCAAGGCATTTGTACCTCCTTGCTCAGTGTGATCATAGGTCATGATATCGCCCACTATAGGAATCCACAATATCTAGTAGACATCCTCTAGTATAACAGTCTTCTCTCTGGTGGCCAGATGAAAAGTGTTGTGGTCGCTATGCCACCTCTCGGTGAATGCATGCAGTCAGTAATCCTCGATTAATCCTAATTTGGGGCATGATAATCAGTGAAGATAAGCTGCATCACTCAATAATATCTCTGTTAGTGCATGATAACTGTGGAATCATCTCCCAAGTCCATGGGAACCTCTCTCAGGATTGAAGATTATCTAAATCTATCTCCTATCATTATAAAACATCACAATCAACATATCAATCAAATCAAATCAGCAAAACCATCAAACATCAATCAACCTCCTATCAGTTCTAGTGATATTTTCATCAAATCTCGTGAACATCTATTTTGATTCTCGCCTATCATGAGGACAAAATGACATCATTATTAGTGTATGTCACCTATCATGAGATCACTAATCATCTAATCTATCATCAAAAACAAATCATTGGTTGACATGAGTGAAAAATCATTAAATTTGAGGAGAAAAATAAAAAAATCTTCAAATCTAACTTGGATGCACCATAACAGAGCTCCTATGGCCATTTCATCAGATGCGCTAAAACCCCAATCCAAAGCACCATTTCTTCACATTGACCTAATGACCATTTAGATGCACCATTTTAGGACACAAATGTGCCACAAGGTCAAAGCGCCATTACAGTCTATAGAAGCGTCGAAAAACCTATCCTAAGCGCTAAAACTTTCGGTGGATGCACCGAAAAACCTAGCCTATGTGCTGGAGAAAAATTTGCAAGTGTCGAAACTTTAAAAAAAAAAAAATTCAAAATAAAAATGTGAGAAAATCATTTCAAATTCACACGAAAAGTTTTGAGATGCATATTGAAGGTCCATATCCCATTGGCTGATTGTGTCGCCACACCCACTCAAATCAATGAGTCTCGTGGGGGATTTGCCATTTTGCTCAAATGCTCAAGAATGCTCTCACTTCACAAATTTTCAAAATCACAACATGCACAAATGACTCCTTTTTCACTTTTTACCTCCTAATAAGGATAATTAAAAGGGTAATTTTGGTGGCATATTTTTATTTCTTTTCAAGGGGAAATTAATTGGGCAGTTCAATTTTTCCATGTCGGGAGATAAATCTTTAGAATATCATCAAAGCTGAATTTTATCATCGTCATCATCACAAATCAACAAAAAATTTCAAAAATCATAAAAAATTCCTCGATTTATCTCCCGAGGGAGCATACAATCGTTACCTTCTGAAAACACCATCTGGGGCATTGTCAAAATTTTAGCAGCACTGAGAAATTTTTCTTTGAAGTAATGCATAAACACATCACTTCAAAGAGGGGCAAAATGTATACATCCAAAATTGGTCTGGAGAATATTAATTAAATATCGATTATTTAATTAATAAAATCTTTATTCCTCTACTATATAAATAAATTGCAAATTTATTTACATAGTTTATATTTTCTTAATTCCTCTTTTCTAAATTACCTTCTTCATGATTTAATTAAAATAAACAAATCTAACTAATTTTTTTTATTTTGATTAATTCCCTCTCGTTAAATTTGAATTTATCACATTTCTCCATATTCTTCTAACTTCCCTCCACCTCATCTTCCAACTCACCATGTGTCACATGAAAATAATTATTCCTAATTTCTAAAATGGATATGTACTCTCAACAATTTTAACCAACTCAAAGACACATGGCTTCTTTCTTCAATTGATTCTTTTCTACGCTTGGCAAGATTGTTTTACTAAAGGGAACAATTGCCTTGTTTTCTCCATCTTCCTCATTTCTCACCATCGATTTTTCCAGATTGAATCATGATCGTTCATTACTGCCAACTCACCTAATGCCTTGGTGAAATCTATAAATTTATTCTTAAATTGATCTACATAGATTACACACTGTATGTTTTGTCCTACCAAGATATAGACATGCAATTACAACATTTTCCTAACTTTTATAATCTTTTGAAGAGATTACTAAGTTCTACAATACAAATTCTATTGCCCATACCATTTTATTCTATCTATTTAATCAAAGCGGGCCTCCATCGTATGTTTTTATCTTGTCAAGGTCTAGAAATACAGTTAGAACAATGCAAACTATTATCCATACCGCTTTATTTATCTGATCAGAATGGACCTTCATCATATATTTTACCCTACCAAGATATAGAAATGCAGTTAGAACAATGCAAAACTATTGTTCATGCCATTTTATTTTATGCATATAACGCAAAGTGGTCTACATCATGCCAAAAATAGTGATGAATAATGTGCATGGAAGCTACCAACAACAAAGGAATTTAGGTCAAATTTATTTGCTAGGTAATGCAAAAACAAATGTATGTAATATGTTTTTTTTGTTGGAAAAGGATTATTTCAGAAGTGTTTTGTTCAGAATTGAAATCGATAATTATCCGATCACTTGAACAGCTTGGACGATCACTATCACCAGCTCTTATGCCCTTGAAGAAATCAGAAAACGCAAATCTGCTGCCACGTGGTCCATATGGAAAAAGGTATCGCTACAGGGGACAAGCCTACAATGTCGCCGACACCGCTGAAATTTCGGTAGTCTGTGAGTGGACGTATATGTTTATATATTTTAGAGTTGCGTATACTAGCTTAAGTTTGAATACTAAGGTAAAGGGAATTTAAAGGGTTTGACATTTTTCAATAATATTTTATTCATTTTAGATATATATTATACCTTATATATAATATTCTACTTATTTTTATTTAGAATGGTTAAGATATTTAATTATTTTCATTTAAGTAATTCATTATAATATGTATATTTTGATTTGAAACGTACAAGTGTTACTATTATTTTATCAAAAAAAAATTGTGATAGTTTTGTGTCACTTCTATTTGATCAAAGATATATTTATTTTAATCAAATTAAGTCAATTTAACTCTTGATTAAGAGTGAGATTTAACTCATACCTCTTGCACTTGGCTTCTCGTTGATGTATGCATCCAAGAGGTTTATATGTTTATATATTCTCTTTATAACTTGTTTCAAAATATTGAATATAGAATAGTGTTATTCTAGTAATCTAGATTTGTGATTAGTTTATGGGTTTTCTTAGTCTTGATTATAATTTTTAAAGTTTAAATATAATATTAGAGTCGTGATATCCTAAAATCAGTTCATTTGTAAGATTAAAGATCATATTTCCTCATGAAAAGAATATGATCATCTCTTATATCAAGTGATTATCTAAAGAATTAGGAATTTTTTATAAAAATACAAGATTTTAAAAAAAATTCATGACTTTGTTTTATGGGTAACGTTAGACAATCTTTTGAGTAAATATAAACTTACCATTGAGCTCACAACATTTGAAAAGGCCAATTTTACCTTTTGAAGCATCCAAATTGAACACTAGAGGTCATAATTACACACATTTGAAGTTGGAAGGTGTATGCCATATCCAATATGTGTTTGATCTTTTGGAGCATTTTAGGTTGAAACTAACCCTAACATTATATTAAAAGGCACCCAAAACCCCATAGATTAACTTTGTCAATATTTGTTTAGCTTCCTAATCATATAGTTGAAATTTATAAAATATGTATTTGTGTGCAGTATTATAAATGCAAGATAACACCTACACACTATCATTGAGTTCTATAACTATGACAACTCATAGCTCTACCACCATTTGCAACCCTACCACCAACCACAACCAAACACATATGATCTATCATCACCGATTGCGCCTCCACCTCTAAACCTATAGAATTCAACAAACATTCTTCTTAGAACAACTATTTCCCCAAATGGAAAATTTGTACCTATGAATAGTCATTTCAATTTAGAATTGAGCATTTAAGTACATCAATAATCAAAGTATTCTAATAATGGTTTTGGTATATTCTAGCATTAGGGAATTTTTTGGGAGCATCTCAGAATAATATGTGTTGATGTCAACATGAGATCATCAAATTTTCCCTCTAATCATGGTGTAAATGGTTCCTAATTTTGTTGTTTGTATTTTCTAGAAATTATATATTCCCACAAATGATGCTAATTAGTTCTCATTTTGAGATTTGTAGACACAAAATTTTGCTCATACCCAACCATAAAATTTACCCTAGATCCTAACCAATTTAATAAATTATTATTATTGATTTAATTAATTTATCTTTTAATTTTATCCCTCACCTTTAATTAATAAATTAATATTTATTTAATTTAATTTAAACCTTATCATCCAAATCCTCCAACTAAACCACTTAATTAATTGATATAAGCTAATTAATCCCCATTAAGTATAATGCATTTTTATCATGAAAAGTAAAAACTATAATGCAAGTTAAAAATAATCACTAATTTTACATTTGCGAATCTTTTCTCTCTAAATCTTCCTTATCAACTTATGGAAATCTACCCTTTTGATTTTTTCCCTCAAAAACTTGGAGGGTTATATTACATAAATAATAATAAAAAAACCTTGAATTAGTAATAAAAATTATACCAAGAAACAGAATTACATTTTCAAAATTAAGGAACAATCTATTTCAAAAAGATCAATATTTTGTTATAATATTACTAAAAAGTGATAAAATGTTATAATGGATACATCATTAGGGGCTACCAATCATAATATTCATGGATAGGAAACTTGAGAGAAAGAGATTGAATGTATGCACTCTACCAGCAGGCATTTTCCTCCTATCCATGATAACATTTATTGTCATATAAAATCATGCATTTTACATCACATCTACAAAAACTATTTCTTAAAAACTATAAGGAAATATATTATGATTATTTTTTTCCTTAGTATTTTTCTACATCAATGGAATGACCACCTAGTCCAAGTACAATCACATATAGCTTGATTTGCTACTCATTTGATGCATACCACACTAAATAGTGAGCTTGAATACTATGCACATATTTTGGCAAAGTTAGCTAATGATTTTTTTCCATTGAGTTGTTTAGTCATGTAATATTGAATATATTCTTGATGTTTGAACTTCTTATATAAGGAAGGGTGTTCTTCATCCACAATATTTACCTCTATTAGGTCACCAATGTTTACAACAAGAGCATAAGGAATGGGTTGAATAGGAATCCATTCATTGTTCTTACGAACTTGAAGGCCTTCTACTTGGTCATCTTGAAGCAAAATTGTTATGGCACCTCCATTTGAACGAGGGCTTAACCCCAACACTAGATCAGGCCTAGGGCAAGGTGGATACAAATTCATCCTCATTGTCATCATTGGATCTTCTCCAAACTTGTCTTTGAAATAATCACTCTTTAATTTTAAGTTTTCAGCAAATAGACTCAAGATCATTTGGGCCGCCCTTTCCACCTGAGTGGTATAACTTTTTAATGTATTTCTACAATCAAATATTAAAAAATCATTAGGTGGTGATTAAAAGTATCGACCAAAAGCCTTATTATAAACAATTAACTTTGTGAGATTATGGTTTGATACCAAATTAGTGGAGTTCAACATAAACAAATCAAATTTTATTCTAATAAATACTACCTTAGAAAATGCAAAGGTACACAATTTCAAGAGTGCAACCCTAAAAAGAAAAGATAATTTCTTTGAAAGTTGAAGTGGCATTTCATCTATTTAAATATACTTTACTTAAACATCAAACTATTTAACTTTCAATTAAGATATACTAATTTTACACCTCATACATATAGAAGTAATAAATAATTATTATTTTTTAATTAATCAAAAATATTTTTAATTACTAACTCCTCTATATTTAATAAAAACCTAGGTGCATCGATAGATTTTAATCCTAAATAGTAAATAAACAAGAGCTATCATATAACTATAATCCTCACCAAATGTTGCTAGAATAATTTATAGTGGCATCAACAATTGGCATGACAATGAAAGGAAATGTGAAAAATCAAGAGAGCTACATACACAAGGAAATTTTAAGTTAATTATGATGGAAGGAAAGTTTTCTTGTAGAATTATATTCATACAAGGCATAAACATAATCTATCACAATAGCCTTATGAATTGAGAAAGTACAACTATTTGAAAATTTTCAAAGTAGATAATACTATATCTTTCCACGAGAAAAATCACCTTGAAATAAAATGAAGAAAATTTTCAAAGACAAAAATATAAAAACCATTTTAGAGAGAACAAAAAAAATTAACTCACAATTTGCTAACCACTTGACATGTCAATCAAACGAAGAGAATATTATAATCATATAAATATTGACCAAATAAAAATTATTCTGAATTTCAAAGTACAAAAAGTCACATCCAAACACTTCAATAATCGATCAATCTTAGAGAATTCTAAAAATAATATAAACAATAGCCAAACAAAAAAATTCAAATTTTCATTTAGCTCATAAAGAAAGTACAAAAGTAATCCAAATACTTCAATGCAAGCTCTGTTGCCCATGCCACATTATTCTATCTATCTAAGATTTTTCATGCACAGTGTTCGGAGCGTGCCTATGCCTAGGATTGATTTGGACTGCTTTAACAACTTGAGGTAGCTAGGTGACTTAGGTGATCTACATGAATTGTGTGACATAGGGAACACCATTGTTTACAAACATTTTATTTTATTTTTAGATTACAGGAATCAGGTAGCCCCTTATAAACTACAGTGTGCTAGTAAACTTTTTTTCACTTCACTGGTGACGTTAGCACAACACGGCCTCTGGTACCACGGAAACAGAAGGAAGATTAGACGAAGGAACACCATTGTCTACAAACATGATCTTGATTCTTGATCTAGTGTTTACTGATAAAAAAAAAAATAGCTCTACAGAACAGACCAGCAGAAATTGCAACCCAAAAACATTTACAACAAATACAAATCTGAAAGCCGAGCAGCAGACAGTTTTGCAGAACATGGTCTTGGCCTAGTGTTATTTATTGTTTCTAGTATCTAGAAAAGCAATTCACAATTATAGTATGAACTTTGGAAAGCCATGAATTTTTAGTCCGCCCTCTTTCCCTATTTGGTAAAAGTATGGAATATGCAGTGACTGAAAACATAAGAATCCTGTCAGAGGTAGGGACTGATAAAATTGACTGTAACTGGAATTCATGGTAACTGTACATAACATAAAACCACCCACTGCTACCTATCTAAATGAAGGTATGAACCGGCTACCTGTAATCCGATGGTGTGGTTGGCCACACAGCTAGGTTAACAAGTTTTTTAGGCATAAGTGCCAAAGCCATCAAGTCACCCCAGTCCAACTTCTGATCTTCATCAACCACAAACATATTACCATAGCCTTGAGCATCTCCTCCTTGCGGAGCATACCTTTGCTTCTCATCTAAGAGAAGGCTAAAGAATTCATTAGCCACTCCTCTCATGCGATCTATCAAAGAATGTGGAATTCCATGGTTCACAACCTGAGAATCACTACACAATCAGCACAACTACAAACCCAAAATACCAGAAATCTATGTGAGTGCTAACTATATATTCTGATAGAATCCTATGATATCTGAAAGAAGCCCCAGTCTACACAGGCCTTAGAAAGAATGCCCATCTCCTTCTCTCTTTCATGGTCATCACAGGGCAAGAGTAGCTTTTCCATGTCGACTACAGTAACTGTCAAGAGAGAAGGAAGTGGTGTTGAAGATGGCCTCTCATCTTCTGATCTGATGTATCTCTGAGGAACGTCATTGGGTTTGTTTAGTGCAAGCTCCTGCACACTCTCCACAGCAATAAAATTATTCTGGTATGGATTACTCAAAGATTCAGCGGAAGCCATTCCTGTGCAAATTTGCCCCCTACCACAGGAAACCTATTACTATTATATTGCAGGCGACGAGAAATATAATCTGATACGCAGGACATTTATAAGATTATCATGTAGAGTTGGGGGTGAAGGGATCGACGATTGTTGCAGTAATATGACTATTTGGTAGAGATGGGGGCCAAGGGATCGACGACCGTCGCATTGATATGATTATTAAATGGGACACTGCTGTAACCCACTTATGGGCAATAGCGGTTGCGACACGTTATTGTCATCTCGAAAGACACGGATCTTCTGCCACGTGTCTATTAGGAACGGGTGTCGATACAAGGGACAATCGTACTATTTCTAGTTTGGGTATGGGCATATATTTTCGATGTTTTTCAGGTTTAGGGTTGCTTATAATAAAGAGGTCTCATTGCGCCGACGACGAGTTGGACTAAGGGATTCACATGTTAACAAAAAATAGTATTGTGTAATATTATTGGTGATAAGGGGGTCCAAAGGTTCTTTGACTTTTTTGGTTTGTTACAATAATATTTAATTCATTTTGGATCTATTATATTTTAAATATAATATTTTATTTGTGTAATAAGTTTATTAAGAATAATTAAGATATTTAATCAAATTAAATTTTGGGAGTTCATAATGATATGTATATATTTTGATTTGACATATACAAACTTTATCAATTTTTGGTTGATAGTAGTTAAGTAGTTCTATTCAGTCAAAGTCACTTGTATACTTCATCATTACAATTTGTTGAGGGGTCTCATGATTGTCTAAATTTGGGGGGTAATTCAATTATTTTATCTTTGCTTTTGCTGATTTTATAATTGAATAGTCTTGGGGAAGTTAACCATATCTTTCACTCTCTCCTTGCTATTTGAGTATTAGATATAAATTATGGTTACAATGGAAATAAAAATCATAATTAAAATGAATGTCTTCTAAAGCAAATTGATGAATTAAAATAACGTTTTAGGGTAATCACATTAGTTTGTTAGATTTTTCTAATCTAGCATTAGTAGATAGATCAAATGTTCATACATGGACATCTTGTAAGGACATATTATTTAGGGATGAACATAGTAGTTAGATAACATGCATAATTAAGATCTCATCTTCATCACCAATTGATCGATTTGAACCTTATGTTTCTTCATCCGTGACTTTTAATGATTCTTTGCAATACGATCATATCAATCTTCTAGATATAGCTTTGTGGGATGAGTACTTGCCTAAAATTTCAAGCTTACTTTATAAGTATCATCTAATTGACTTGGAGGGTGTCATTGAATACTTTCATCTTCTCTTTGATATCTATTAGAGAGTTGGGTCACCATTTTCTTCATACATGCCATGTCGGTGTATTTTAACCATCTTGTTCTTTCTCCACCAACATCTACTTCTATAGTGATAGATTCTATAGTTATTCACGAGTCTATAGATTTGACCCAATCATCGTTCATGTTGACACCCTCTATAGGAGTAGTACCAAATTTTCATTTTTCTAAGTATCTTATGGTGAACACCATACATTCATAGCTCTATTATACATAAATATTGCATGGTGCCTAATTTATCTTATCAACATTGGTCTCAAATTGTCATTTTGTCATGCCTCATTTTTTGATAAGTTTATTTATGTTTCTTTTAATTAATTATAAGTTAAATATTTTTCTATGTATTTTAAATTATATTATCAAATTGTGATTTGAGAATAATTATATTGAGATTATTCTATTTTACTCATGATATGTAGAAAGAGAATATCATATTTGATAATGATTAAAAGAAATAAATATGATTACTTATCTCCATGATTATTTTCTTACTAAAATGGCCATGTTATGTTATGGATGTTATGGTTAATGAACTGTCTTATTGGTTAAATGAGGTGAATGCAGGAAACTACTTACCTCTCTTGGACAAGGAGGGAGATCATCATTGGAGAGAGGGGAGCATATTAGGGAGAATGGGAAAGACATCATGACTTTGAGAACTTGCACACATACACACAATATATGTGTTTTTTTGCATGTGTTATTGAAAGTTTATTTGTGTCGAAATATAGTTATTTATATCTCACCATGGTAGTTATTTGTCTCATTTTAATTTTTCATGATACCTATAAAGTATATTGATGTCAAACTCACTATCTTGCATTTCTCCTTTTGATGTTGTCATACGTTTCATAAGGTCTTCTTCACAAGTAGAATGCATGGTTATTATATTTGCATAATATATTAAATAATATATATATATGGATATGTTTATGTATATGCATATATATGTACATATGTATATGTATACATGTATATATATGTATATGTACATATGTATATACATATATTTAGATAGAAATGGGCAGGTCAAAGACAAAGGTCAAAAGAGTGGAAAGTCAAATAAGACCAAACTAGTAAAAACCAAAACTAAAAATGAGACAAATTATGTGAATTGTGAAGGAAAGACATGGCTTTTTTATTTTGAAAAATTGGCTACCACTTTAAAGAGATTCAATCTAGAGAGAGAAAATAAATTGAAACCTTTAATCTCCACCATGATCGAACCAAGAAAACCATTAGTGATTCATGACACGCCTTTTGGGTGTGGATGTAATGTACCAGTCCTGAACAATGAGGTGAAAGAGGAGTACCTAAAAGTACATCCTCCCTAGAATTTCATATTACTAGACTCTAATCGAGAAGAATAACACAAAGAGGTTTTGTTGATTGATAGTGAGTCAATGTAATCCTATGAGATTTTTTTAAATAAGGATGTATAAATCCACTTATACGAGTAACATCACTTTTGTTTCTATTTACCTAAGTAAATTATTTTTTTCTATTAGAAATTTTGATTTTTTGGTTTTTGTTGTATTCTTTGAATGGCGCATTTATTATATTTAATAATTTCACATGTACAAACCCTTTACGCCTCAAAAACTTAGAGCTAATGAAACCACGATGACTCACTAGGTACAATTATGGTATGAATGAGAATAAATCTTTGGGGTAGTGAATATGGGTTAGGTTAAGTTGCAAAGTTCATGTGGATAAGATGGACCAAAGCCTCACTGTTTTGAATAAAGATAATGAAAGGTTGGAGGCCTTAGAACAAAAATTAAGAATAGTGGATAATCAAGAGGATAGTGGGGAGAAGAACAAAGAATATGGTGGGAGACAAGACCAAGAGTGTAGTGCTTGAATCAAGGGTGATATGAAGTTGAGAACAATCTAGTGAATTAAGAAGGACCAATAATGCAAGATAATGTAAGGACTCAATTAACTAATAAACTTGCTAGAGATATGAAAAAATCACCTTGCCAAAGTTTGATGGAACTATGCTAGGAGATGGAGAAAAATCATGGATTATCGACATGGAGAAGTATTTTGAGATCAAGAATTAAATTTTAAGACAACTAAGGTAGTTTGGTAAACCTACCAACTATCCAGAGAAGTGTCCACTTGGTGGATGAATAATAAAATAGAGTTAGGATTGAGTTCCCTAAGTTTGGTATGGGATCAACTCATGGTTATAATTAGAAAAATATGGCCACCTCAATAATATTTCAATAATAAATTAATTGAATTTTAAAATTTGTGATAAGGAGATATGGCAATGACTGATTATTGGGAGAAATTCACCAAACTATAGAAGTATGTGCCTCAATATCAACATGATGAACATTTTTATACAAGGAAATAGTCATGGTATTGAATTCTCAAGTAGGAAGATAAGTGGATGTTCATGGTCCATCCACCATGGACTAGGTATTTGAGAAAGAAAGAAAGAAGGAACAAAAACATAAAATCTATTTCAAGCTTATTAAGATAAGAATCAAAATGAGTCTTTCTAGTTCAAATATTTTTCATCCTTTAAGAAGAACTAAAATTAGTACCATTCCTAAACAATGAGATGAAAGAGGAGTACCTAAAATTACATCCTACCTACAATTTCATATTACTAGACTCTGATAGAGAAGAATAACCCAAAGAGGTTTCGTTGATTGATAGTGATTAAATGTAATCCTATAAGAATTTTTTTAAATAAGGATGTATAAATCCACTTATATGAGTAACATCACTTTTGTTTCTATTTACCTAAGTATTTTTTCTATGGGAAATTTTGATTTTTTAGTTTTTTTTGTATTCTTTGAATGGTGCATTTCTTATATTTAATAATTTCACATACAAACCCTTTTCACCTCAAAAACATAGAGCTAATGAAACTATAATGACTCACTAGGTACAATTATGGTATGAATGAGAATAAATCTTGGGGGTAGTGAATATGGTTAGGTTAAGTTGCAAAGATCATGTGGATAAGTTGGACCAAATCCTCACTATTTTGAATGAAGATAATGAAAGGTTGGAGGCCTTAGAACAAGAATTAAGAAGAGTGGATAATCAAGAAGATAGTGAGGAGAAGAACAAAGAACATGGTGGGAGACAATTGACCAAGAGCATAGTGCTCATCAAGGGTGATATGAAGTTGAGAACAATCCAGTGAACTAAAAAGAACCAATAAGGCAAGATAATGTAAGGACTCAATTAACTAATAATGATGGAATTATGCTATGAGATGGAGCAAAATCATGGCTCATCGGCATGGAGAAGTATTTTGAGATCAAGAATTATTATAAGATAACTAATGTAGTTTGGTAAACCTACCAACTATCCAAAGAAGCATCCACTTGATGGATGAATAAGAAAATAGAGTTAGGATTGAGTCCCTAAGTTTGGTATGGGATCAATTCATGTTTATAATTAGAAAAATATGGTTACCTCAATAATATTTCAATAATAAATTAATTGAATTTCAAAATTTGTGATAAGGAGATATGAAAATGATTGATTATATGAAGAAATTCACCAAACTATAGAAGTATGTGCCTCAATATCAGCATGATGAACATTTTTATACAAGGAAATTAATCATGGTATTGAATTCTCAAGTAGGAAGATAAGTGGATGTTCATGGTCCATCCACCATGGACTAGGTATTTGAGAAAGAAAGAAAGCAGGAGCAAAAACTTAAAATCTATTTATGCTTATTAAGATAAGAATCAAAATGAGTCTTTCTAGTTCAAATATTTTTCATCCTTTAAGAAGAACTAAAACTAGTATCGGCCCTAAACAATGAGGTGAAATAGGAGTACCTAAAAGTGCATGATCCTACCTAGAATTTCATATTACTAGACTCTAATAGAGAAGAATAACCCAAAGAGGTTCCATTGTTTGATAGTGATTTGTAATCCTCTAAGATTTTTTTAAATAAGGATGTATAAATCCACTTATATGAGTAACATCACTTTTGTTTCTATTTACCTAAGTAAATTAGTTTTTTCTGTTGGAAATTTTTATTTTTTGGTTTTTGTTGTATTCTTTGAATGGTTCATTTCTTATATTTAATAATTTCACATACAAACCCTTTTCACCTCAAAAACATAGAGCTAGAATGAAACCACAATGACTCACTAGGTACAATTATGGTATGAATGAGAATAAATCTTGGGGATAGTGAATATGGGTTAGGTTAAGTTGCAAAGATCATGTGGATAAGTTAGACCAAATCCTCACTATCTTGAATGAAGATAATGAAAGGTTGGGGGCATTAGAATAAGAATTAAGATGAGCGGATAATCAAGAAGATAGTGAGGAGAAGAACAAAGAATATGGTGGGAGACAAGACCAAGAGTGTAGTGCTCATCAAGGGTGATATGAAGTTGAGAAAAATTTGGTGAACTAAGAAGAACCAATAAGGCAAGACAATGTAAGGGGTCAATTAACTAATAAACTTGCTACAAATATGAAAAAATCACCTTGCCAAAGTTTGATGGAACTATGCTAGGAGATGGAACAAAATCATGGCTCATCGACATGGAGAAGTATTTTGAGATCAAGAATTATTCTAAGGTAACTAAGGTAGTTTGGTCAACCTACCAACTATCCAAAGAAGCATCCACTTGGTGGATGAATAAGAAAATAGAGTTAGGATTGAGTTCCCTAAGTTTGGTATGGGATCAATTCATGGTTATAATTAAAAAAATATGGTTACCTCTATAATATTTCAATAATAAATTAATTGAATTTCAAAATCTATGATAAGGAGATATATGTTAATGACTGATTATTGGGAGAAATTCACCAAACTATAGAAGTATGTGCCTCAATATTAGCATGATGAACATTTTTGTACAAGGAAATTAATCATGGTATTTAATTTTCAATTAGGAAGGTAAGTGGATGTGTATGGTCCATCCACCATGGACTAGGTATTTGAGAAAGAACTAAAGTAGGAGCAAAACCTTAAAATCTATTTCTACTTATTGAGATAAGAATCAAAATGATTTTTCTTGTTCAAATATTTTTCATCCTTTAAGAAGAACTAAAATTGGAGACTATAAATTTAAATCTAATGGAAAATAGACTAATCATACCAAGAGTGATTCTCATTGCAGAAAATAAAATAGTGATTAAAGAAGAAAAATGGTAAAAAAATGATCATGTAAATGAGAAGAAAGGAACTTTTGGTGGGTTTTTTATGTGTGAAGGTGATCATTATGAAAATTAGCTTCCAAAAAAATCAATTTTGAAACTTTTCTCTTTCGTCTCAATAGATAGTTTTCCAATAGAGAATTAATGTAGCCCTAGACAATCGTCAAGAAATGTATCAAGTTGCACCAATTGAAACTAGAAGTATGTTTTTGGAATACCAATTTATATTATTATAGATAAAAGTGATTCTAAAATTTAAATTATAACATGTATATGTCTTAAGAAAATCCCTAGATGAGTTGGCTATATGACCAACTCTTGGTTAGAAGAGTTTAAGAACTAGTCACTAGCTCAAATAGAGTAGTACTTGTTTGAAGCTAAAGTAAGATTACCCTCTTTTTTTATAGAAGTTAAGTTGTATGTAGCCCAATGAGATTACCAAAACTATTCAATTCCTAGTATGAAATCATATGTATGTATACCCAATTGGAATCATATGATTTCATACTATTGAAGCTAAAGTAATATTTTATAGAAGTTACCTTAGGGAATCAAGCATGAGATTAAGATCAAGTAGTTCTTGAAAATACAACTCAAGAGATCTGGAAGAAGTGGATTTAAATTGTTTACAATTAAAATTTATCAAGTAGAGGAATCTAGAGAACCATCAATTCAAGACTATCTACTTCTCTGCAACTAAATTAGGATGTTTTTTTGATGAATTGCCAGGTTTTCCACCTAAGGAATCCTTTGATTTTTCAATATATATATATATATATATATATATATATATATACTTATAGGCTCCAAACTACTATCTAAGGCACATTATCACATGACAACCATAGAGTTAGTTGAATTGAAAGCCCAATTACAAGAATTTCTAGCCAATGGATTATTTCGACCAAATGTTTCACCTTGGGGAGTGCTAATGCTTTTTGTTAAGAAGAAGGATGAAAAAATTATTTTCTATATTGATTATCATATGCTAAATAAGGTAATTGTAAAGAAAAAATAAACTTTACCTTGTATTGATGATATTTTTTATTAGATGTATAGTGCAATAATATTTTCCAAAATTGATTTGAGAGTTGGTTGCAATCAATTAAGAATAAAAGATGAAGGCATTCACAAGATAGCTTTTAGAATGACATAAGGTCACTATGATTTTGTCTTAACTTTTGGTTTGAATAATAAGCTTGCAATGTTTATGAATTTAATGAATAGTGTCTTCAAGGATTGCTCAAGGACATGTTTGTCCTTGTCTTCTTGGATTATATCTTGATATATTATAGGAATGAGGAAGAGAATGCTCATCATTTTAATTTTTTTTGTAATGGTTGAGAGAATATAAGTTGTATGAAAATTATCAAAATATACTTTATTTCAAAAAAAGGTATAATATTTGGGAAACATCATCTCTATCAAGGGAATTGTAGTATATCCTTTAAAAACTAAAGCTATTATGGAGTGTCTAGCACCCATAAACATGCATGAAGTATGAAGCTTCATTTGATTAGCTGGGTATTTAAAAAAAAATAACTTTTCCAAAATTACAAACCTTATCACTACACTCCAAAGAAAAGGAAAATTGATTTGAACATGTACAAAAAGTGTGAGGAATCTTTCTATATCCTCAAAGATAAATTGAATTGTGTACCAATATTCAAAGTTCTAGATGTAGAAGGAAATTTTGTAGTTTTTATTTAAATGCTAACAGAAGGATCGGGTGGCACATGCTCATGCAAGATGGAAAAGTTGTTGATCATGAATCTAGGAAATTTTGGTTATATGAACTAAATTGTGGTCTACATAATTTGGAGCTAGCTTCAATTATGCATGCCCTGCAAGTATGGAGAAATTATCTAATGGGGAAATATTTTGAACTTAAGTTAAACAACCAAGATCTTAAATAAAATTTCACTCAACGAAAACCCAATGCATGTCAAAGATGTTGATTGGAAATTTTGTTAGCCAATGATTTCGATATAATTTTTATAGGAGAAAAATAAAATTGGCATGTTGATACTCTTAGTTGTAGATGAATCAAAATTTTGAGAACAAGTGTTGAAAAATTCTCCAAGAGATGAAATTTATGAGCAAGTCAAAAGTGAAATATCATAAAATCCTCATGATGCTAGATAAGGGTATCGATTTGAATTAGATGGATTAATGTGGTATAAAGATATAATTCATATTCTAGATCAATGAATCAAGGAGTCTTGTATTGAAATATGCACATAAGGATCCTTATTCAAGACATCTAGGAGTAACAAAATTATTATCTAGATTTGAAACCTCTTATTTTATTGAATGGTATGAAGCAAGATGTTGCAAGTTTTGTATTCAGATTCTTATAATTTGTCAGCCTCTCAAGGTTAAAAATAAACATCTAGCAGGGTTGTAATACCCTCACAATTTTCTTGAATAGAAATGGAAGGTCAATATTATCGACTTTGTTTAAGGTTTACCCAAGTAAGGAAATCATCATGATATAATTCTATTAGTTGTGAATGAAACATAAAAATAGGCGAACCTTATGTTTAATTTTAAGAACCTAGGGTCCTTTTTTATGGGTTCATTTAGGACATGCAAATCAACAAGGTGATTAGATTGACTTTCAACCTTGTAGGTGAGTCAATTAGACCTAGATCTACATATTTGTGGGCATTGGATATGAATTGGAATTGATTTTCCTTGATTAACCTAATTAGACTATGTGTCTCAATATGAAAATGAAATATTCTGACAACTAAGAACTATTGTAACTAAAATTTGCAAGCAAGTCTAAGAAAGGAAGAACTTTGTGCACCTATCCTGTAAATTTGAAGGCAGTCAAAATAGGAGGATAGAGTTGTCCAAGGGCGTCGATATCCTTGTAAGGATATTTCAAATCTATTTTTGAATAGTCTTCTAATGTTAGATTTGAGATTCTTGATTTTGCTTACAAATTTTTTAGATCATTGTCTCATATTTTTGTAGGAAAGTTTTTGCTGCTTTTCAAGTTGTATGGTTTTGAATGAAAAAATGGAAATGGATCTTCAAGCTCCCTTCAATCTCCTTCCAACCTACAACTTGCACATTCAATGAGAAAAGAAGGGTTGTGCCATTTAGTGGCTTGCCTTAGTCAAACCTCATGTTAGTGTTTCCACTTCAACAATGGCAATTCCAATGATAGGAAAGATAAATGATAGGAATGAATTATGAATCAAAAAATTGATGCAACTAACCACCCTTCAATGGCTTCCTTGAAGGACTAAAGTCATACAAATCACCTCAAGGTCTTGGATCTTGCTTGAATTGCTTGGAGACCTACAAAAGGATTAGCCTTCACAAATAATGATAACATGAACATGCATAAACTCAAATAGGATTTGACATGATGTTTCCAGGATCTAGAATTGTTGCAATAATTCTCTGAGATGCTACTCTTGACTGATCTTGACTTGCTCTTAATGTTCACTTGTTTCTAGAGAGTGATAGATAGATTTCAAATGATGCAATAACTAGGTATTTATAGGCATTTATTCAATTTCTTACAAATTAGATCTCAATAGCCAACATTTGCAATCTGAATTGTAAATAATAAAGTGTCAACACTAACATATTCAAAATTGGCACTAAGAAAAATAGGGGGACGTTTTCACCATAGGGCATCTATTTCCCAACCCTATTTTTTTGGAAAATAAGGTGTTGGGGGAAAAGTATTAGATGAATGCATTTGTTTTCCACTTGCAATTTATTGGTAATTGTTAAAAATAAACTATAAAATGCATAATTTAGGAAAGTAGGGGTTCAATTGGGTCCAATAATTTAAGGGGGTGAAAAAAATAGTGTAAAATTGTCAAGGGTGACAATTTTCAATGCTACATTTAGCCCCCACTTTAGTGAGAGTATGAACTTATGCTCAAAGTCACACTAAAGTAGAAAATATATGTCAAGAGGGGTCTGAATGTAAAAAAATTGAAGAGATAGGATGACTAATGATCTAGAGGGAGTGTGCAAGCCCCCAAGATTCGAGATCGCATAGCAAACCAACATAAGCACAAAGAAACACACGCTTGTATGAAATGCAACAAGAAAACATACATAAGCATACACAATATCAAAAAAATTCCAAAGGAGGGTATGGACTAGCAAGTTGCATTATGCTAGGCTCCACATCAACATTGTTCATGACTCAACTACTAGAAAAGTCTAATATTTGCTAGATAAATCATAAATTGGAGGCAACATGAGCTAGTGAAGTTTGATATTCACTAGGTGAGCCCCAATGAAAAAGATAAAAAAATGAGATACACACAAGGTCTAGTGAAGTCTAATATTCACTAGGTGTGCACCCATTGACCACCATGCAAATATTTATATTCCTTGATAACTCTAATAAGGCACTATAAAAATGATCAAGATTTTATGTGAACGCATCACTAAGCTCAACGCATGTGCAAAAATTGACTAAAAATACCAATGTCAACACACCACTAATTCCAACATATGTGAAAAAGGTGAAGAAAAAATTCCAATGGTAACACACCATTAAGTCCAACGTATGTGAAAAAAGTGAAGCAAATAATGCCAATGTATGCTTCCACCTTAGAGAAAATTTTAAACACCATGCTATGAGTAATTTCTTTAAGGTAGAAAAATGATAGATGTCATGTGATAAAAGGTCATGAGAACTTATTTGGAAATCCCTATGCAAATGATATAGTTTCCAAATAAAGATACATCATGATAAGGGGTTTCACCCAAATGCAATGCCATAAACAAGATAAAAGATGAACATAGAAGGGATCCACATATCCAGGGTCAATATATGTCTTTGCTATAGTGATATAATAGAGCTTGAAAATGACACCATTCCACAAATACTTGTGAAAAATGAACACAATGAAAGAATGACATAGAAAGAGAAAAACAAACAAAATTTTGGGTCAAAATGGAAGAAACCAAAATGTATCGATGCCTTGCATCATCCCCAAAAGGAAAACACAAGAAAAAAAGAATTTTTTCACAACATATATATAAGAATAGAGATAAAAATATAAGAATGTCACAACAGAGTTGATTACTTTGCGTCCTTGTGTCAATGAAGCAGTAAGGGTCATCCAAAGAAAACTCACAAATAGAAAGACACACCAAGGAACAAAAATGGGAAATCACATCACATGCAAGAAAACAAAAATTTAGAACAAAAAGAAAACATAACAAAGGAATACCGCACATGCAAGTTGACCTAAAGCAGGTTGGCTTCATCCCAAACTTGTGAAAGGAAACTTGCAACGATCTAATGACAATGTCCACATAACCCAAAAGAGGAATCTTTGCAAATAAGTATTCAGAATCCACATGCAAGAGACTAGACAAAATCCCCATTAAAAGATGATACAATATATACCCTTGGAAAACCCTCAAGAGGGAAAAACCCAGCCTCCAAAAGAATCCATGACTCATGTATTATTCAAAAACAAGCATTACAATACATATTTAGAGCCTCTATGAACACCTATGAAAAATCAAGCTTCTTCAATGCATCCTCCATGTGTCCAAGCATGTAACAACACATCCCATGTCATGCTTTGAACACATATGCACTCTTTAGAAGAAGACTCAAAACCCCAACAAGCCAACCTTAGACAACTGTCCTTGTGTTTTCTTTTATAGAAACAAGCTCACACAAAACCACCAAGTGGTATTACATAAAATTGTGTGACTAAAACCATGAGATTATAGAACCATGACCCCACATTCAATATTGTGTACTTTATTAAATTAATTTCCCCAATATTAAATAAATACATTTTTACAAATTACATTATGTTCCAATATTACATACAACTTACAGTGGCCCCAAGAATGTTAACTCCTAGTGATGCACGTAGCTCTAGGCCCCCTAGGTGCACCACAAAAATAATAATAAATTAAACATTATAAAGATTATGCAAGGTGTACAACACCTAACTCTTAAAATTCTCCTGCTTGTTATACAAATTGCATAAGGGGTAACAAGTAACCTCAAAACATGAATAAGAGAAAAATCCCTATAGCAATGCATATACCAACAAGTAATCAAAGTGGTACATGTGCTCGATCAAGATACTTGTAACAAGAAAAAAGTTGACCACCATCCCAAGCATGAATACTCTCATCCTCCACCATGCCAATGCACAAAGATAAGAAGCTAGATCCAAAGAGAAGCCACACAATCTATCACAAAAAAAAGCATAAATCCTATCTCAACTGATAGATCCCAAACATAAATACTCAATCCAAAGGTATAAATATGCACTAGTAGTTGTCAAGATACACTAACCATAGCTGAAATATCACCCACAACAAGTGCTAACACATCCAACTATCCATACCTTCAAGGTATACAAAACATAGTGAACTCATGCCACCAACATATACACCCATAAACTGCAATCACAAGCTCCATGTGCAAACATGTCAATGAAGAGCATAGACATCTAGGAGCTCCCACTCCATGAGTAAAGAAATTATGAAAATGATCAAGGTATACCAAGTCTACCAATAGCATCACATAGAAGGTGTAATCAACACCATGTAGTACCAAGGAATGTCCACAATGATATGAAAAACTTGTAAACTAATAACTTGTACGAACAACTCTCACCATAAGTCTCCATAACTCTCCCATGTTCTCCACACCTAAAAAAGAAAAGAGATAAAGGAATCTCCATGTCATCATCCAAGAGCATAAGTGAAAACATAGGACCACAAGCTAGTGAACACAATAGCTTCAACCAAACCTCAAATCCAATATAATGTGAAACCAAACATCCAAGAAGATAACCAAGACCAAAGAGAGAAACACTACACATCATACACATGTAGAAATTCCTTCTATATACACCTCTAAATGCTAACTATGTCAAGTACAATCTCCTCCACAACACCCCAAAAGAAAAGCGATACCAACACCCAACCGTTCAATCACCAAAATCAAGCATTTAACATATGTATTGAATGTAACTAAGATGGATGTAAGCCTCTCAAAACAAGAAGATCAAACTCAATGTAGCCATTCCCAAAGAAGGAAATCAACCCAATACATCTGCTAAACTCAACATTAATGAATGTGCTCACAATTCATAAGGAGATAAACATGCCAACACACCTCAAATGAACCCTAAAAAAAAAATCCATAGCTCAAGATCCATATGCATGAGAAGACAAAGCATAAACACAATGCACCTGAAAGAAATAATGTGAAATACCTCTCAAGTAATAATCTACCGAGTAGACCAAGAGTGGGGAATAAGAATGCTCCTTCAAGATATCCAAGTCATCATGACTTATCCAAGAACACTCTTTTCATAGGTCCATGTTAGACTCGCATCCAACCAAGGTGTAGGCTCCTTGGACTTCTTAATGAAATCTAATCAAGAGTAACCATCTCAACAACATGTTTCTAACCATAAGAGAACTCCAATACTCGCCTAAGTCTCCATGTATCCATGAGAACCTATAACCATTCAATCCATGCCAAACTCCAAATGCAACGTAGCATCATCATGAAGTAATCTTGAGAAAATGATAATGTACTCAATACAAAGAGAACCAAACAAGATCAATGGAAAAGCTCCAACTCTAATCATGAATCGAGAACATAAACATGACAACATGATCTAACAATCTCCTCCGAGGATATTGTTGGGAAATTGTGTCTCAACCTTGCAATTATATAAAGGTTATTGTTGATAGGATATTTATGAATATATATATATATATATATTTCCAAGTTACATTGATAGGTGTAATATACAATGGCATAAAGGGGGAGGAGTGGGATGCGTGTAAACAATTTTTTGTTAACTTTTTCAGGAAACTACTAAAATGGCCAACATACATTAGATAAATGATACATTGTAAATCCATAAAGTTAATTATTAGGTTTTAGATCTAATGGTGGATATTTTGTTGGATTGTCTTGCCCTAGAATGTAACCCTATTTTATGAGGGAACTATATTATGGTTGCGGTAGAGAAAGACAGTGATGTATTCTAAGAGCCTGATAGCAGTCGTGTTGTCTCTTGATCTCTGAGTGGTGATACTCCTATGAGAAGCTTGCTCTACAAGTATATTGTAATCTTTGTGATTTACTGAATAATATTTAGGTGGCTTTTGGAGTGTGGGGTTTTTCTCCTGAAAGGTGTTTCCCCACGTAAATCATTGTGTCATGGTATGCATGATATTTATCTTTATTTTTGTTTAAGTTTTTGTAAATATTAAAGATCTGTAAAAGTTTTGCATTATTCTCCTCTCAACATTAGTGTAGGAAGTTGTTTCACTACCTTAGCCTCCCTACAAGTGGTATTGGAGCTTGATCCCCTTTGGTTTCAGTTGTGGGTTGTTGGGTTTTTTGGACTAATCTAGGTTTGAGTGGGAGCTTGTGTAGAAGATACTTTGTGATCTTGTTTTAGGAATTTTCAGATGGCAAGTTCATAAGGGGGAATAGAGGTGGATAAGTTTTCTAGAAATAATTTTTAAATGTGGAAGCTGAAGATGGAGGATCTATTGATATATCGAGATCTGTGGGATAATGTTGATGAGAATGTTTTAAGGCCTATAGATCCTACTCAGGCTACTCAATATGATGTTATGGACCGTAAATCCAAGGGTATAATCAAATTGTACTTGGTAGACTCTATTTTAATTAGGGTATGTGTAGGATCATGATGGGCCAAAAAGTGGCGATATGATGGGTATGTAGCTGACGACTTTTTTTTACCCAAAATTGATGAAACAAAAAGGGTTTTAAAGGAGATTCTCAACTTTCCGCCAATATAAATTATGCTTTACTTTGAATTTAATAAATAATTATTATTCATTTTCTATTTGAATTATGACTAAAGTCCTAATTGATAGGCTGATTGAAAAATATCTATAACTTTCAAATGGTATCACATTTTTTTAATCCAAAATATGTGTCACATTCTATGCTTTGCATACTATAGGATTAAAAACAAAAACAAAAAAGAATTTCAGGAACTTTTGACCAAGTTAAGGTGGTCAGAAATACGAGTTTTTATGTTTTTTAAAAGTTGTAATAAAAAAATTCATAATTAATTATTTACTTGGAAAAAAATTACAAAAAAATATGCATCACATCAGGACATGAGTCCTCTACTTATATATCTAAAATCTTATAAAAAAAATACTATCATTTTAATGTGGTTAGGGTGGTCAAATAGACAGACTTCTTATTTTTTCCCTGAAATTTAAGTGCTACTGCATTGAAATTTCAAATTTTCACCAAATATATATATATATATATATATAAATAAACCTAGTAGTTTAGAAACTTCATTCAATTTGCTACAGATTCTATTCCTACATATTTTTGAAATAATATAGATAGCTTATTCAAATTTTTACGTCAAGTTGCCTAACTCTGATTTTTTTTGAATTTTTTGCCACTTAAGGGCCTATTTTTTCCATCATGATCTTGCACATACCCATTAATGTCCATGAGGAGACCTCTGGACATAAACTATGGAAGAAGCTTGGTGAGATGTATGATTAGGAAAAATCTTTAATAGTGATTAATATTTTCTTGAGGAAGAACTTGTATTCCTTGAGAATGGAAGAGGGTGGAATCACATACCACCTGGAACCATTCAATATGTTGGTGGCTCAGTTGGCATCAATTGGTGTCAAAATGGATGAGGAGGAAAAATGTTAGATCTTGCTTTATTCTTTGCTTGATTCATGGGATTCTCTTATTAATGGCTATTGGGAGTACTTGTATAATCTTGAAGACTGAAGATGTGGTGGGTTATTTGCTTTTTGAAGAGATGAGGAAGGTATCTATCACTGCCAAGGAGGCCCTAAATGTTCATGGAAGACCTAAGGAAAAATGCAAGAAGAATGAGAAGCATGACAAATCCAAGTCTACTAGGAGATCTAAATCTCTTGGAAAGTTCAAAGTTATTTGTTGGAATTGTGGTAAGCCTAGACATGTTTGTAAGGAACGCAAAGAAGAAAAGAAGAAAAAGAAGAAATTTTATTTTGATTTAGAGTCTAAGAATAAAAAGGATTAATGGTGTGTTGCATATCCCTGGATTAGCATGAAATTTGTTATTTGTGAGAAAACTAATACATGTGGGTGCGCAGGTAGTATTTTCTAATGCAGGATGCAAGATGGTCAAAGGAGCTATGGCAATTGCTAGAGGTGTCAGATATGACACATTGCATAAGTTTGATGCATGCATTATTGAGTGCAATAGTACTTTTGTGAAAAGCAAGTCTGTGGAAGAAGTGCGGGTTTCACCTTCAACGGATGGTCATGGCTTTTGGGTACCCAAGGGTGCTCTTTCTTCTGAGACAAAGTTACCTATAGAGAAAACTATGTTTTGGCACCAGAGACTTGACCACATTGTAGAAAAGGGTCTAAGGACCTTGAAAAATAAAAACCTTGTTGAAGGTTTGTCTAATTGTAATCTTGAATTCAATTTCTATGAGCATTGCATTTATGAAAAAAAAAAACCACATTCAGTTTTACTCGAGTTCTCATAAATCTTGTGGTGTATTGGATCTTATTCATTATGATGTGTTTGGCCCTGTAGATGTTCCTTTGATTGGTAAATTCCCATATTATGTTTCATTTATTGATGATTATATTAGAAGGACATGGGTATATTTTCTAAAGAGTAAATATAAAATTTTTAGTCAATTTAAAGAATTTAAAGCAATGGTTGAGTTGCAGATTGGAAAGAAAATAAAATGTTTGAGGACTGATAATGGTGGTGAATTTTTCTCTAGTTATTTTGATAGATTCTATAAAGATTGTGGTATTCAAGGTGGATGAGGTAGGAAGGTGATGTCACTAGGTGTCTCAAGTGATGAGGACACATGTCTCAATGCTATGTAGTGAGACAAAATCATAAGAAACCTAAGTAAACTTAAGCTAGGTGCACAAATATGTCAATCTTAGAAAGGTGATTAACTAACTAGGTGGATAATGACTCTATTTACACTAACAAGTAAGAGTACCACCATAATCTAAAGACTGTAAGGAAATTTGGGAGCGTATCTAGTGAAAACTCCATACAGTAGTGCCTTTGGTAACTTTCATTTCGATTACGTTACCTCAAAGACACGTTCAACTATGTCCTCAAGCAGAAATAGACATAGTTATTTCCCACATTGATCCTTCTGATAAAAACATATGTGAATTCAACAACAATCAACAACACAGATGAAAGATAAAACAGAAAACTAGAACACAAAGATTTACGTGGGGAAAATCCTTTCAGATAAAAAACCCCACACTCCAAAGATCAAGCCATTGTATTATTCAGCAACAAATCGGTTACAATACAATTTCAGGCTCTTAGCCTTTTCAGAGATTACATCTTGTTCATTTGGATACAACTGGTAGCAAACACCCCTAGAGAGATCAGGAGAGATTCCAGCATAACAGTGCCTTTCTCCTCCTCTGCTTCGACCTCATGGCTTCAGCCTTTCGGCTAGCCACTCTGTCCTCACTCTATCATTCCCTCTCTTGCTCTCGGCTCTTTAGCTCCTTGGCTTATCAACCCGTCAGCATCATTCACTACCAAACGTCCAATGCATTCTTGTACATCCATTCTCATGTAGCTCTGTGAATCAGTTCAAGATCATAACTATCAAAACAACAACCTCCAGCTCAGCATCCTTATCGAAACATAGATGTTTCCATTCCCTCATGTAGATTTTTGCTTTCAGACCATTCAGAAAATCCAACCGCCAAATGTTTGAATTTTGCTTCCTCTGATTGGTCCATGTGTACCACGTCAGACAATCTTCACCCGGTCAACAGGGATCAACTTGTGTCGCATGTCGGTGAGACACTAGAAGTGTCTCCTCGATGCCACAAGACATGATTACACATTGTCGCCAAGAGTCCTCTCTATCGATAAGAGGTTCCATCGAGCTTACAAGTTACATCGACCTCAACAAGCACATCGGTGAGACTATCGCTATCGCCAGGAGTTCACATCGAGTCTTCTAGACATACCGAAACCCAAAGAGTTGCCAAGAGTCATATCGATATTAGGTTTCCCATCGGCAAGACAATCACTCTTCGCCAAGAGATAAAACTGATGCCTCCATGTTACTCTAAAGTCTCCTATCGGCCAGACATTCCATCTTCGCTAAGACTTCAAACCGAGCTCAGGAGTCATATCGAACACATTCAAGAGTCAGTGAGACTTATCATCTTCGCCAAGACCTTATACCGAGGTCTTAAATCACCTTGAGCACTACATTCACCAGTTGGCAAGACTTTTGTCTTTTGTCGAGACCACATACCGAGCCCCTATGTCTTGCTGAGTCGAAAAGACATTTGACTAAGCCAAGACCTCTCACCGGATTCTCCAGGTTACCCCGAGCTCACCTTTCGCCAAGTGTTACGCCGAATGCATTCCACACCATCGGTGAGACAAATGCCCATCGCCAAGACTTCATAGCGAAGCCTTCAAGTCATACCGATGTGTTCCACTGTCGGTGAGAGAATCATCCTTCGGCAAGACTTCTTACCGAGGTTTCCATGATATCCCGAAACCACTTCTCGCCAATAGTCACACCGAACCGATGACCCCACAAGCTGTCAGCAAGACTTCCGATATTCGATGAGACATCATATCGAAACAAGCCTTTTGGCCAAGGGACTTCCCGATATCTTGGCAGGTTACATTGTCGCTAAGACAATCCTTCATCGTTGAGACTTCATATCAAGACCCTTAAGCTACTCCGAGTGTATACAGTTGGCCAGACATCTCCCAGTCGCCAAGAGATCTTCCTAAATGTTCAAGTCACCCCGATGACTACAATCGGCAAGACATCTCCATGTCCCTAGGACCACATACCGACACACTTGAGTTACCCTGACGGCTCCAAGAGAAAACATATCGGTGAGACAACCCTCCACTGCTAAGACTTCATATCGAAGCAAACAGGTTACACCGATGACTCTAGTTGCCATAGGTCACATCGACATCTGCTAAGCACATGATAACAAACCCTTCTGTGGCTGAGACATTTCCACTCTGCAAAGGGTTACAGCGAATGCACCAAGTCATAGCGACAGGTCCATTCGGCAAGATAGAATCAAAATCACAGCGACATGAGCAAAACACAAGATTACTAAATTGTCAGTCAGCCAGACACCATGAATGTCACAGTGACCATGTTTTCTTAGAGGATTCAGCCTGTGAGATTGAGGCACATTTTCCAACAATCTCCCACTTGACGAAGATCACACAGGCACCTTCAAAGCAACCAGGAACTAAGATCACACTAGCTCCACCAGTTCAAACCCCGCAATACTCAAGACACCCAATCAACATGATTCAACAGATAATAGTCCACAAGACAATTTGCAACAAAGACCAGGTATCCAACAAAAACTCACTAACCAATGAAGCAACCGATCACAGCCATCCAGGAAACCACATAGACCTCAAACATGCTCTCATGCTCCGTCAAGAAATCAGCTCCAACATCCAAGATGTCCACCATCCAGGCAACAATCTTGTCATCTTCCAACATGGCACATGTGGAAGAAAGATACAAGCCAAGGTGAATAAGCACCATTCCAATGAACACAAGCAAAAGATCCCAGCGATCTCACCACCAAGATACTGCTACCACTTCACTGTGTTCAAATGCTATACAGAAGCAATATCAACATCAAAGCTTCAAACATAACACAACAGTGAAGTCATTATCCAGAAACAAGAAACTAAACATCAGTTAGAACAACAATCAGACTAACTGCTTCCATCCAATTGATAAACCCACGCGACTGAAAATAGCACCCACAGCTCGTGCTATACCATCCAATCTCACATACCTCATAGGTATCAACATTAGTAAACTTTTTCCAATCCATTAACAACAAATACAAGTTCCAGTGTCAACCAGTCAAAGAAGACAAGACACATACAAGAACTCCCACTGCCTGAGTAATCCAAATCTGAAAGATCAAAAGCATCAACAAGTCTACCAATACCAGCACATAGAAAATGTAACCATGTAGTGCCAAGGAAATCTCCACAATGATATGCACATCCTGCAACAAACTTCCACAAGAACTCTCACCACAAACCTTCACGGCCACAGAGAGAAACTTTGCACATCATCTTCCTGTAGAACATCCTCCTACATACACTTCTAATAGCGAGCTGTGTCAAGGATGATCTTCTTCATATCCCAAAAGAAAGCCTTAACAACATCCATCCGTTCAATTACCAAGATCAAACTATCTTTAAAACCAACATGGATGTAAGCATATCAAAGAAGATCAAGCTTGTTCATTTCCCATTTCAGGAAATCAGCCCATACATCATCTCCTTCCAATTCTCATTAGTAACAAGGAGATAAAAGAAACTGTACAACTTCCATTATGAATCTTCTAGAATCATTAAACAGTAATTCAAGATCCATATCATGAAAGTAAACTTAATAAAACACATCTGAAAAATATAATGGGCCACATACCTTTCAGATAAACTGCCAAGAAGACCAAGAGTGGGAACGAGAATACTCCTTCAAGATATACAAGTCATCATGACTAATCCAAGAGAAATATCCTCATAGGTCTCTTATTGAACTCACGTTCAACCAAGGTGAAGGCTACTCGGACTTTTTGCTGAACAACTTTAACAAGAGTAACAAGCAGCAACACATCTCTCATAAGAGAACAAACAGCCTCACCTTATTCTTCATGTATCCATGAGTACTAGTAATCGATCATCTCATTCTAAACTTCAACTGCATTACTGCAACATCATGAAGTATCAAGCAAATAATAAAATCACTCAATACACAAAGAATTACCAGATCACTGTCAAAGCTCCAATCAGTTGAATCAGGAACTTATCATGACATCATGATCTACACATCCCCATAGGAGATCCCATGCTTCAGGTGACTTTTCCATTGTCTCAAGTACAATGCACAATGCCAAAACTCCAGTGTACAAGCAAGAGTATACCATGACATAAGCAAATAGACTCAAAAAATAGCATCACCTTTTAAGCACCACCAACACCTTAGCCAAAGACTCCAAGCATCTTCCATGGTTCCAAGATGTTGCACATCTTCAAATAATGTCCATGAAAAAGCGCAAGAACCCTTCTGCAACACTAAAGAAGACCATTCACCACCATGTGATGAACCCACAGTCACTGCTAGAGCTCCCACTGAAACGTGACATCCGAGCTCTCCAAGCATCATGACCACCTGCTACAGGTTCCCATAACCAACTATGCAGGCACTTAATAGTATCCATCCTCTCATCTCAAAGCAATCACACCAATGCACAAGTGACCACAGACACAACCATCTAACAAGTTTGTACCAACAATGAATCAACCCCGTGGATATAGATAGTCCACATCCGAGTTGTCTCATAGCAAACATGTAGGTAAAGATAGCCCACAACATTGCACAACCCATAGATCCATTCAACAGAAATGTGCAAACCCATCATTGCATTGGAAACTGCATCACTAAGATATCAAAGAGAATAACCACGTAGACAACATGACTCAAACACCAGATCACACCAAATCTGACTTGCCAAACATGTCCACAATGAGCACCATAATCAAGGAACACCACCACAAGAATGTTGAGTGACAAATCACTTACCAACACTCCCATGTAGAGAAGAAAACATACCTCCTCAAACCATGCACCAAGCATGCATGCAGACCTGCAACTATCTCATCCAGGAACACCCCAAAAGGCCAATACCTAGACAATAGCTTAACAACAACTCCACATGATCACAAGTTTTTTTCTTAACCATGTAAAACCTGCAAAACCACAGAGCCATGCAAGTACAAAACATCCTTAGAAAGGAAACAGCAGTTCAAGAGAATCCAGACCCCTTTCAGGCCAACTCTAAACCACCAACATGTACATGCATCCGAGAAAGAGAGAAAGGCTATTTTAGAAGACTACAAATCATCTAATGATTAACTTCATAGCCTTCAAGCATTCAAGGTTAACAAGAAACAGTGCCTTCCAACACCAGGAACCACCACCTAGCATAAGCACTCTGAAAAAATCCACCTCATACTTCAAGGTTAAACCTCTACCAGCCAGGAGACAGATCATAACATGATCAACTCCTTTTTCCATCTTGACCATCCTTCAAACTGCATGCTGTCTCAGAATACCACAAGGCTTCCACTCATCAAAGGATCAATCCATTAGTCCATTCCTCCAGATTTCTTCCAGCCCATCAAGCTAAGAAATCTTCATAGGAGAAATATCTAGAACCAACAACCAAAAGAAGGCTCTGATACCACTTGTAAGGAAATTTGGGAGCGTATCTAGTGAAAACTCCATACAGTAGTGCCTTCGGTAACTTTCATATCGATTAGGTTACCTCAAAGACACATTCAACTATGTCTTAAAGCGGAAATAGACACAGTTATTTCCCACATTGATCCTTCTGAGAAAAACATATGTGAATTCAACAGCAATCAACAACACAGATGAAAGATAAAACAGAAAACCAAAACACAAAGATTTACGTGGGGAAAATCCTTTCGGATAAAAAACCCCACACTCCAAAGATAGAGCCATTGTATTATTCAACAACAAATCGGTTACAATACAATTTTAGGCTCTTAGCCTTTTCAAAGATTACATCTTGTTCATCTGGATACAACTGGTAGCAAACACCCCTAGAGAGATCAGGAGAGATTCCAGCATAACACTGCCTTTCTCTTCCTCTGCTTCAACCTCATGGCTTCGGCCTTTCGGCTAGCCACTCTGTCCTCACTCTATCATTCTCTCTCTCGCTCTTGGCTCTTCAGCTCCTTGGCTTATCAGCCCGTCAGCATCATTCACTACTGAACGTCTAATGCATTCTTGTACATTCATTCTCATGCGGCTCTGTGAATCAGTTCAAGATCATAACTATCAAAACAACAACCTCCAACTCAGCATCCTTATCGAAACGTAGATGTTTCCATTTCCTCGTGTAGATTTTTTCTTTCAGACCATTCAAAAAATCCAACCGCCAACCATTTGAATTTTTCTTCCTCTGATTGGTCCACATGCACCACGTCAGACAATCTTCACTTGGTCAACAACGATCAACTTGTGTCACATGTCGGTGAGACACTAGAAGTGTCTCCCCGATGCCACAAGACCTGATTACACATTGTCGCCAAGAGTCCTCTCTATCGATAAGAGGTTCCACCGAGCTTACAAGTTACATCAACCTCAGCAAGCACATCGGTGAGACTATCGCTATCGCCAGGAGTTCACATCTAGTCTTCCAGACATACCGAAACCCAAATAGTCGCCAAGAGTCATACCGATATCAGGTTTCCCATCGGCAAGACAATCGCTCTTCGCCAAGAGATAAAACCGATGCCTCCATGTTACTCTGAAGTCTCCTATCGGCCAGACATTCCATCTTCACTAAGACTTCAAACCGAGCTCAGGAGTCATACCGAACACATTCAAGAGTTAGCGAGACTTATCATCTTCGCCAAGACCTTATACCGAGGTCTTAAGTCACCCTAAGCACTGCATTCACCAGTCGGCAAGACTTTTGTCTTTTGCCGAGACCACATACTGAGCACCTATGTCTTGCCGAGTCGGCAAGACATTTGACTTCGCAAAGACCTCTCACTGAATTCTCCAGGTTACCCCGAGCTCACCTTTTGCCAAGAGTTACGCCGAACGCATTCCACACCATTGGTGAGACAAATGCCCGTCGCCAAGAATTCATAGCGAAGCCTTCAGGTCATACCAATGTGTTCCATTGTCGACAAGAGAATCATCCTTCAGCAAGACTTCTTACCAAGGTTTCCATGATATCTCGAAACCACTTCTCTCCAAGAGTCACACCGAACCGATGACCCCACAAGCTGTCGGCGAGACTTCCAATATTCAATGAGACATCATATCGAAACAAGCCTTTCAGCCAAGGGACTTCCCGATATCTCAGAAGGTTACATTGTTTCCAAGACAATCCTTCAATGCTGAGACTTCATATCGAGACCCTTAAGCTACTTCGAGTGTATACAATCGGCCAGACATCTCCCAGTCGCCAAGAGATCTTCCTGAATGTTCAAGTCACCCCGATGACTACAATCGGCGAGACATCTCCCTGTCACTAGGACCACATACCGATACACTTGAGTTACCTCGACGGCTCCAGGAGAAAACATATCGGTGAGACAACCCTCCATCGCTAAGACTTCATATCGAAGCAAACAGGTTACACCGATGACTCTAGTTGCCATAGGTCACACCAACATCTGCTAAGCACCTGATAACAAACCCTTCTATCGCCAAGACATTTCCACTCTACAAAGGGTTACAACGAATGCACCAAGTCATAGCAACAGGTCCATTCAGCAAGGAAAAATCAAAATCACATCGACATGAGCAAAACACAAGATTACTAAACTGTCAGTCAGCCAGACACCATGAACGTCAAAACAACCATGCTTTCTTAGAGGATTCAGCCTGTGAGATTGAGGCACATTTTCCAACAAAGACTAATAGTATTGTAAGTTACTCTTGATTAAAAATTAAAAAAAACAAATAAAGTTCTATATGGTGTTATTAAAATATCAATCAATAATCAAATTATTGACTAATTATAAATTATATTCTATCAACAACCATTGACTAATTGTTGGAAAGACGATTGTCATTACACCAAAATATTGACCTGTTAATGCTCGATACAATTGCCAGAGTTAATGAATCCATGGGAGGTGGTTAAGCCATGTCATGAACCCGAGCGCTATGCTACACAACACAAGGAGACCAAGGACGCACACCTTGCAACAACCCCCCCAGTGCAAGCAAGGGGTTTGAACCCGTGACCTAGGATTTGATAACAATTGTTGTAAAGATGGTTGTTGTTGCACCAAAATATCAACATGTTAATACTCGATACAACCGCCAAAGTTAATGAATCCATGAGAGGTGATTAAGCCATGTCACAAACCCAAGCGTTACATTGCACAACACAAGGAGACCAAGTGCGTACACCTTGCAACACTAATTATATTGAAGAAATTATAATAATCACAATAGAAATCTATCAAATTTTAAACCATTTTACAATATCATTAAAATATCAATCAATAATGAGAAGATTATTATCTTTATTTGATGACTAATTTTTATTATATTATATTGAAATACTACTAATTAATATTTTGAAGATAATATTGCACACAATCTAAACCTATCAAATTCAATCTTTAACATTGTTATCTTGGTGTTATGACTAACTATATATTATAGGTATCAAACAACTACTAGCTAATTGCATTGAAGATAATATTATACACAACCTAAACCTATCAAATTTCAAATGACTATTACTAAAATATCGATCAATAATGAGAAATTCACTATCTATATTTTATTGAAATATTAATCAATAATGAGAACACCATTCTCATGGTGTTATGATAAATTATATATTATGTTCTAGTAAACAACTATTGATTAATTGCAGTATTGTACATAATATTCCACACAATTTCCAAAACTATCAATACAATATTATTAAGATACCAATCAATAATAACATCATCACTAAAGTTCTAGTATTAAAATGCAATTTCGTTAAATTAACTCTAGAGCGATGGAAGTGGCGAGCAGGAAAGGCTGCAAGAGCTGGGGATTTTTCAAATATGATGATGAAGAGGAGGGTGAGGACGATGGATATCTTGATGGCTCAGGCATTTTTTTGCCTCTATTTTGTGTTCTTTGGGCATTGGTGTTGCGTTAGTGTTAGTTCTAGGGTGTTTTTTCGCCCGTGTAGTGGTTGGCTTTTGCCTTTGGGAGATTGGCTTTTGGGGGCATGGTTTGCCCTTTTTTTGTTCTACTCGGCTCATGGTTGGGCGTATGTGGGTGGTTTTGGTGGTTTTTCTTAGCATCTTTTGTTGTTGTAGTGACCTCTGTGGCTTCCCTTCTTATCCTCTTTTGGATGGTTTCTGGTTGTTCGTGGTGGTTGGTTGCTGCTCTTTGGTGGTGCGATTTTTCCTTCACTTTAACCTCCTCTTCTTTTTGTGTGGCCTATGCAGGGGATTGTTTGTGGTTTGGCATTGCATTGGCCATTTTGGCTTTGTGCTCTGCTCTTTTTTTGCAACTCTTAGGGTCTTCACTTGATGTGGGAGCTCTCTTTTCTCTTTTCTCGTTTTACCTTGGCTCTCTTGGCAGAGTTCCTTGGCTCCTTATGGTTGATGCTCCTAAGGATATGATGGTGGTGTTGGATGTGGTGGTCTTTGAGGTCATCGAGTTTCTTATATGTATTATGGCTTTCATAGGCTTCTTTTCTCTTGTGGTTGAGCATTGTTTGCTCATGTTGCCCCCTGCTATGCCTTGTTGTTGGGGGTTGGAGTGACTTGTGGAGTGGTTGAAGGAGGATTTTATGTTTCCTCTTTTGCTCATGTGGCTTCAATCCAATTCAGCTGAGGATGGAAGTCCCTTTTTTGTGGTTTGGCCCCCTTGGTTTGTTATGATTTCTTTTTTTGGGGGGTTTGTTTTTGATTTATGGGTTCCTCTTTTTGTGATCCTAAATTTGAGAGATTATGCTACCATAACCTATGCTAAGAAGATGTTGTTGTATAACCTTTCTGCTATGATTCTCCCAAATTTGGTGATTCCCTTTGTTATGTAGGGAGTTTTTTTATTTTAAGAAGGGTGTTTTGGGTTTATGGCTGAAGGAACTTGTGCTTTTAATGAACTCTTCTCTAGTTGGTGTTGGTATGCTAGTTGATGGGTCATTTCCTTTGGTCCATCCTTTTGAACCTTGTGTGGAATGCTTTGCTCCTTCTTGTTTACACCTGTTTCTTTTGATGCTAATGGAGGATATGTATTCCCTTCCTACTGAAGTCTCTTTCTGTCGGTTTCTCCAGCTTTTCTCTCCTATAAAGGGGGAGATTGTTCCTTTTGAGGTGGAACCCTCTTCTATTGAGGTGAAGGTGGTAGCTATCCTATTGAGGTGGAGCTTTTACGGGATGGTGCGAAGTGGTTCAGGTGGGTTGGGGATCCATTTCTTCCTCCAATAGAGGGGATCCCTCTCTTTTAGAGGTAGAGATTGGCTTGGCTTTCCAAGTGATTTGGTGACGCTTCTCAATTTTTTTCTATGTTTTCCAAAACCCCTATGGCGGTGGGGTGTTTGGATTAGTGTGGGGAGTTTTGATTTGTTGGGCTCAATGTTTTTATTGAGCAGATGGTATGTTGCAACCTGGTCGCATTGTTGCCTAACTGTTTCAGGTGGTTACTATTGTCAAATCTTGGTTATATGGGTTAAAGGTCTCTTTGGTTCTTGTTGTTTGCAGCATGAGTTGTATTGCTGATCTTTGATGGTTGTTGTTGTTGGCTTGTCGATGTTTTGCTAATTATTTTCTATTAGCAGCTTCTTGCTTTGGATTGGGTTGCAGATCCCATCAAAACCATTCTATTGGGTTTTGGGGCCCCATCAAAACCTGTTTGTCCAATAATCAAAAATAACATCACTATAGAAATATGATCAATAAATACCACTTTTGATATAAATGAGGTGTAAAATTACTATTGTTTATTTAACAATAGAATTAGATAGTATTTAAGTAGGGTACTCTTAGACAAGTGAATCTTATTTAAAAATATAAAATAAAAGAAAAATGAACACAAAAAATCACTAAAACTTTAAGAGACAAAACTCATTCATTCAAACTACACCAATATTTTGAAAAATAAACGCTTGTCTACATAAATGTGGAACCGCATCTACCTTACACAATGTAACAAGATTATATGCAAACCTTTGAAATGACCAATTACAATAATTAGAATAGTAAGTGAATTTTCCATAAAATATTAACTCAATTTTCAAGATGTACACCAAACATAAATTTCTACCAAAAATTACATATATTAATCTTACGTTGTAAAATTTCTCCTTAAATTAGTCTACATAAATTACATATTGTATGTTGTGTCCTACCAAGATATAGACATGTAGATACAACATTTTCCTAACTTCTGTAATATTTTGAAGAAATTAAGAACACGTGGCGTGGCTCCAAATTCTACAATACAAATTCTATTTCCCATACCATTTTATTCTATCTATTTAATTAAAATGGGTCTCCATCATATATTTTACCCTATCAAGATATAGAAATGCAGCTAGAACAATGCAAAGTATTTTCCATGCCACTAAATATTTAGTTTATCTAGTCAAAATAGACCTCCATCATATATTTTATCATACCAAGATATAGAAAAATAATTAGAACAATGCAAACTATTATAGATAGCTCTTATTCTTGTTACGCCGAAGATGTCCCCATGTTGAGATTTTCCAACCCCATTTGACGCCCAACGGTGCAAATTACAATGCACTACAATGTAATGAATCTCAACCGTTCATCATTTTACTCTCACCGCCCTTTGGGATGCATTAACTCTAGTACTTGGTTCACTGCCCTTGTTGCTGCATTTACTTTCACTGCCACAACATGATATTTCCTCCATACCTACCTTTTGTCATCAAAATTTTATTACACAAGTGACAATCGTTGAAATTAGAAGAGTTGCTCAATACTGAGGTCTTGATAGTTGTCATTTGGCGTGGGAATCACCTGCATATATGCTCCATCGATAACATATGCATTAAGAAGTACTTTTCCCATTTCTCTCATTTGGTTTCGCCTAAGGGTTTTGGTGTTTGGCGTCTGACATAAGAACAAATCGTGGGTAGTGTGTAGCTAGAAAATACCTTTCAAGCATGGACATCTCTCTGAATCACAAGCAAGGTCTCTTATCTGAGCTGTGCAGAAGTTCTGGGCACATAGGGTCATGGAAGGTTGTTGGGAGTGAGTGGAGGCTAGAAGTGGCCATCAAATAGTACCCCAATCCATTACTCAGTTATACGTTGCAATTTTTGGTCCATATGTGAAGCTATAGGAAGAGGACGACTAGTTAAAACATCCAAAAGGGGAACATTTCCCAAGTTTGACCTATTGTTACTATCTTACAGGCCTAGCATGACTTCCTTCAACAAGTACCATTCTTACACCCGCGTACATCTCGGCCAAGTTTGAGCATCATACATCTTGTAGTTATTAAATGAGGGTTTCATACTTGATTCTCTGATAAATGTAACAATCTGCTTTTTGTAATGAATTTTTGAGATTCTAAGATTGTAAAAAGTGGTTATGTGTAGGATCATCATGGAAAAAATAGGCCCTTAAGTGGCAAAAAAATTAGAGTTAGGCAACTTGATGTAAAAATTTGAATAAGTTATCTATATTATTTCAAAAATATGTAAGAAAAGAATCTATAGAAAATTGAATGTAGTTTCCAAACTACTAGGTTTGTTTAAAAATAAATAAAAAATCTATTTGGTGAAAATTTGAAATCTCAATGCAGTGGTACTTAAATTTCAGGGAAAAAATAAGAAGTAGGTGTCTGTCTGACCACCCTAACGACAATAAAATGATAATATTTTTTTTATAAGATTTTAGATATAAGTAGAGGACTCATTCCTCGATATGATGCATATTTTTTTGTAATTTTCTTCCAAGTAAATAATTAATTATGAATTTTTATTACAATTTTTTTTAAAATATAAAAACTCGTATGTCTGACCACCTTACTTGGTAAAAACTTCATGAAATTCAATTTTTATTTTTTTAATCTTATAGTATGTGAAGCATAGAATGTGATACATGTTTTGGATTCAAAAAATGTTATACTGTTTGAAAGCTATACATGTTTTTCAACAGCTATCAATCAGGACTTTAGTCGTAATTTGAATAGAAAATGAATAATATTTACTTATTAAATTCAAAGTAACATAATTTATATCGGTGGAAAGCTGAGGATATCCTTTAAAAACCCTTTTCATTTCATTAATTTTGGGTAAAAAAAAATCATCACCACATACCCATCATATTGCCACTTTTTGGCCCATCATGATCCTGCACATACCCAAGTATTAGAATATTGTTTTTAATCGAGCTCTTTATCTCTCATTATGGTTGTTGCTCCAAAATGAGAAGAGAAAATAAAAAAATAAAACTTCGTTTTTGCATGCTTGAGTTCACAAGGAGAAACAATTTTTTTCCCACTCATATAGACTTTGGTAGCAATTTCTGCAATAGGTTTTCCTTCTTCTCTTGAGGGGGTTTCGGCTTTTGGGTATTATTTTTTAGGGTTTCTATGATTTTTTCAAGAGCGATGGGTTTTTTTCCAATGAGTTTTCCTGGTATTTCAATTAGTTTTATTGTATCTATATATTTGTGTGACTTTAATGCCCTTTGATCTCTAACTATTTGGGACCAATTTAGAAGCTGAAAAAAAAAATCTAAGTAAAAATCATATATTAAAACAAAACAGAAAACCCAAAATGATAGCTCAACCAATCCACGAACAAGCCCCTATTCAATGAAGCTCAAGGCTTGGTGTTGAATCCAAATAGTTTGTATATGAACGAGTCTTGTTTATCCATTCGGGGTTTGCTAGAGCCCAGTCTTCTATGACCAAATCTCTTCTTTTATGGTCAATGTTGTGCGCTTTTGATTCTGTGGGAGTTTTCTACTTAAAAGGAATACCTAGGTCGAGCTAATTTTATGTAGATTTGGTGTAGTATCGAAGAATAATAGGTCGTAAAGCTCTTTTAGATCAGGAGTTGGAATGAGGCAACGTGGTAACTCTTTTTCCTAGAAAACATACTTTTCTATCTGGAAATGCAGATTTTGAGATTGGGTTTTTGATTGTTATGTAGATTGGTTGCTGAGGAAGGAACTTTTGTAGTTGACGTGGTGTCTGATTTAGAGGAGCAATGGTTGTCCTCAGTAGGGAACTGCATTGCATTTGAGTGGGGTAGGAAAGAGGGGCTTTGTAGAATCCTATTGAATTTGATGGATTTTGTACACAAATTAGAAAATAAATAGCATTATTTTTTTTAGATATTGGTGTGACTCTTATATTTTGAGGCCAGTATGTGTAAGGATTTTCATACTTTGGGGATAATCAAATCTCTTGGTGATTTCATAAGGCCTGAATGGGAATCCTACCATTTGCTTTCATGTGTTCCTATAATTTTATTTGGTTAAAAATTTAAATGAAGCAAGGAATGAGAGAAAGAGGTTGGTAACAGTAAGATAGATTAGGTTCAAGTATCTTTTTTATTTTTCATTGCTTGAGAAGTATTCATGATGAGACTGGAATTCAATGAATTGCGATTAAATTTCAATTAGGATGGGGAAAATAGGTTTCAGTTTATCACCTTCCCTTCATGAAAGAATGTCAAAGATGTGGCACAATTGCATAAACATTGGTTTGCACCTTTTCCTTCCCATAATGTTGATGTTTGATGACCCAGTGGTATGCAACAAAGAAGGATTAATTAGGCTTGATGGAGTCCTTAATCACATATCTCTATTCATTATGACTTATGGACATATGTGGACTATAATATTCAAGTAAATTATTTTATTTTTTTGTTGGTGAATTGACAAAATCTATTGGGGCCCTCACCCACAACAAAAAAGAGAGGAACAATTCTTTATTACAATTCTTTATGCCATGTGCCACCTTGGTATTCCCAAGAGTAGGAGTTAGAATTACTCTATACAACAATTTTTTCCTTGTTTATGCCTTCACTACCCCTTCTTATTCTCTACATTTAAATGATATTTTGAGCTTGGTGGAGATATGAGTGGAAGAGAGTTAGATTTCAAACAAACTATTAGGTTGAAGAAAGGTATGATATGTGATGGTAATATAACAAAATACCCTTATGGGGATTCTATAATAGTACTCATAAACAGAGGATTGGCAGTGTGCCATTTGTATGCAACTAAGGTAATAAGAGATTGTGGGGATATTTTAGCATTTTTTTTGTGCGGATTACTTGATGTTGAAATGGATTCCAAAGGGCCCAATCGAGGATCCCATTTTTTGTGCATAGCATTGATGGCTTTTGTGGTGCTAAGATTTTTTTCCTAGTTGTGGCATAAGTTTAAATCCTTCACTTATACATAGGACCTCAACCTTCTAAGTATTAATACCCGTCACAAAAGAAATTTTCACATTTTTCTTTTGGGGGACTAGGATCCCTACCTGTAGTTATCACTAGCAAAAGTACTTATAGCCTTATCTTGGATAAGTGGCATTTTTTTTCATTTATACTCCCAGAATCTACCTAATGCCATTCCATACAACCTAATGCTAGATAATATTACTTGAAAAAACATATGGTCATATATGATAACTAGGACCCATCAATGACTTAACTTCATTAAAGAATTTAGCTGGAGCCACTGCCCTAATTTACATTTAAACCTAGCAAATTATAAAAAGAATAGAGTGGTTGTTGTTCATTCTTTTTTTCAAAGTCCAAATAAGCGCCAACCAATTGATATCCCTTTCCAAGTGTTTTTTCCTGTTTCCAATACAACTTCCTTATATGACTATAGTTATAACTTGTCTAGATTGGCTAGATAGTACTGATCCATCTTAAAATGGATATGATGTGTGCTAAAAGACATCCAAAAGTCTCAAGATAGATAGTCATAGTACTTTGAGATTAACCATGAATACTTGAGAGAAAACATAGAATTTGATATAATACTTGTAAATTTTGGCAAAGCCAATAACTTGGCCAATATTATTTTGGCAAATGCACTAATTTAGCTACTTAAATTGATCAATTGGTTTCTAGATATGATTTTCTGGATATCCGAATGTTGTCCTCCATCTCAAACATGTCATCAGGGAATGAACTTGGCAAGGAATCAAAAATCATTGGTAGGTTTATGTAGTTTATGTATAAAACTATAAATAAGTTTTCTTTTTTAATTTGATATAAAAGTTAGCTAACTTGCCCAATGAAGACAAAATGCATTGAACTAAACCTCAGTTCATTTCAAAATATAAAAAAATTGGACAAACGATAAGGCCACTCCAAATTAAACATATTGAGTAAACACCAGTTAAGAAGTAATAAATTTAGAAAATTTGATTATTATGGTGATTTTTCAAAAAGCCAAGTTAATAAGTACCACTTTGTATTAACAGTATGTATATAATACATAAAACCTTAGGCAATCATTTTTTGAAAATGTTTAGAATTGGTAAAAAGTTCTTAGAGTTGAATTTATGTGGAGAACTCAGGGGCAATTAGTAAGGTACAAACATGGCAATAAGAGCTAAAGAGCTCGATTACAAACAATACTACATAGGGGTTGTTGCTCCAAAATTCTTTTTCAGGCATTTAATCTTTGTACTATCCACCTCAAAATCCTAATCTTACCATCATCAAATATTGATTCATTTTAGAGTTAGTAAGGTCATATTCAAGCAATTTTAATGCAAAATAATAATCAACATATATGAAAAGCTTGTCTTAGATGATAGGGGAATTTTTGAGCAGAAGAAAATTCAAAAAGAACATGTCTAGTCTTTCATATTACTGTCTTTAAGCATCTAGACCTCCCTAGCATTTGAAGGACGGTGTTGAATGAATAACCACAAAGAAAAATTCAATCAATAGACAAAGTTGATAGCCAAATTTAACTTAGGCAGTAGGATTATTCCATGTGGCATTTCCTTTTATACCCTAAAATATAAGGAGAATAAAGAAGGGATGCACTACAGCTATAGTCCTTGCCAAAAGTTGCAATGCATTTCATAGTGTAATTCTGCCAAAATTTTCATAATTTTAATAAGAAAAATTTCAGCTTAGAACATAAATTTTATTTCATTATTACACATATTTGTGGCATTTCTCAATAAAATCTGGGAAAAATAGGCCAATATGTAGTGCCATTTAATAATATGTTGCAAAAGAGAGCTAATGCAAGGGTTATTTCAAACCAACCTACATCTTAGAAAATGTCATTACAATAAAATTTATTTATTATTCAAACTCTGTTGCATATATTTAGAAATTTTTGGTAAGTTATGTTTTGAGTTAGAGTCCACCACTATTTACTTTTCAACATGATTTACTTGTTCCATATTTATGGAAGACAGTAGCTTGTCTATACACATTACATAATGTATCCTTCCGTTGTAGGAAATTGAAAAAAATGGTTCAAGTATCCTTCTATTGCACCTGACCTATTCAAATTTATCCTCAACATTTTTTATTCAAGATGACTATTACAGATCTTTCACTCTATTGCATAAATTTTAACATTTTTGGCCAATTATATTTTATAATGTTTGTTGACAACAATTCGTGCTATGTCCATTGCAGTACTCGACAAACACGTACAACCAGATTTTGCTCAATATCGGCAGTCACAATGTCCATCTGCTATTGTGAGGGGATTTAATAGGAAGAAAGAGGGTGACTCTATATGTTCCATGATAATTTTTTTATTTTTGTAATATTCTATCAAAATCATCACTACATTGAAATTCATAACAACTTGTCTCAGAATTTCAAACAAATTGGACAACTTCTTAATTGTGGACTAAGTTTTGTACTTGTCCAAATTCTATCACCTTCTAGAGTTCTTTATATGCAGGTAGAATTTATATCCATTGGAATTATTCAATTCAGCTGGAAACAAAAATTGATGTATAAAATACTAACCACTCAAGGACTTTATTTAAAAGCCTTTATAAATGAGATATGTTGCTAAATTTTGTTAGTCTCAAAAAATATAGGCAAAAATTCAACTTTCTCCATTTACTTTTATATATAAATAGTATGCATTCAATTCATTTGTAAATTGCAAAATCTATTATATTCTATGCTTTAAAATTCTCACTGCTATACCAAATTTATCTCTCTTGTACCTTCCACAAATCTTCGGCATACCCATTGCACACAAAAGTGCAATTGCTAGTAATCTACTATGATTCAATATATATAAAAAAAAAAATTGTTCATACGATTTTATTCTATCTAACCAAACAAACTATTACCCATGCCACCTTATTACGCCGAAGACGTTCCCTCAATGAAGTTTTCCAATCTATTTTCTCTATCCATGGTTAAAACAGGATGCAAGACCATCTAGAATAGATCTTGACCCTTCATTATTTGTTGTTGTTTTTCCCTCTGCCCTGTTCGCGCATTTACTGTGGGTGGGAGTTGGTGTACCCCGTGCGTTGCAGTTGCCTTTGCCTTCTTATATGCATTTACTCTGGGAGTCGGTTTCAATCTTGCTCTCTGCTCTGGAACGTCGCCATGAAGGGTTTTTAGTTTCTCCTATTTACTAGTAAGTTTCCTTCATCATTTCAAGTTGCTGGCTCTCCTGTGGTAATGGTATAAGAGTGAAAATATTGCTATTTTCTTCGTTCCACATGCTTTTACTATGAATGAAAAAGGTAAAGAAGTTATTTCTCTCTGTAGGCTCTGACCTTGACTATTAGCAAAACAATGAAAAGGTTGTTTTTCATATACATCTTTGCCCTTGCTTTCTCTGTTGAAACCATGGAATATGTTCTTATAGCAGTGAGGGCTCTGTGAATTATTTTTTGTTACATAATGTTTGAAATTTGTGTTTGAATTTTTTTCCCCTTGTTCTAGCAAGCGATGAGGTTGTTTGTAAGTGAGCCAGTATGGACTCCTTACAACCATCCTTAAGATGAAATGATGGTAATGATATCATCAATTTTCACTCCGGATGCAGATGCACCCAACCCATCTCCGATTACAGGCGCTGCTTACTTGGCAGGGGCACCATCTTTAGCGATTGGTTTGGTTGGATCTCTCATTGTGTTTCTAGCTTGTTTTTTCCACTGAATGTTATTTCCATTAGTAGGAGGGTTGATTGGATGGCTCTGTTATTATACACAGCTTGTCTACTTTTGATCTGGGTGTGACATAATGTAATGGGTTTTACGGCTGATTGTCTAGTCAAGATAGGCCACTTCGCTTAGTGGCATATACAGAATATTTTTTCTATTGTTTAGCCATTAATAAAATAAGGGATCTTCTTAAGTCCCTCGTGGATATATACTTTGTACCCTGTATGCCTTTCAGGCTTAATTTTTAATATAATAAATTTGACCTAACTCCATTAATGGTTTAATCTTGTGTGAGCTGAAAATTACATCACTAGGAACTCTTATACCTGGAAGAAAGCATCTATATCCTCCGGTAGACTTTATTATTGCATTTTTTGCTCCTAAATCTGCCTATGAATGCAGAGATCTTAGTATTTATGCCAGGAATTGCTTTTATGATGTTTTGAATTTGCAAAATGATGTTTATGGTTCACATCCCAAGACAAGTTATTTCTATGAGATGTTTGGATGTTGCAGAATCTTTTTAATACGAATGTATACAGTATGTTTATGGGGATTAGATTAATTGGTTGGTGTCAACTGGCTTTTCCTTTTAGTTAGTCTAAATCCAAAGACGAAATTTTAATGGAGAATTTGAGTAGCCACTGGAAAGGGGAGTAGAAGTTTGTAGCAACTGCTTGAAATTGTTTGTGAGTTATATTTTTTAAATGGAAACATCCATGTAGTGGATTTTCCTTGGATAATTTACTACTGAATTTTTTTCAATGCAAAGCCCACAACACTGGAGTGCAAAGCTGATATTTCTTGATGTATAAGATTGTTCTGTTGTGAATTGTTCCTAAATTGTATGAAGGGCACAACCTGAGAACATCATAGCAACCTCTCTCCATGGATGATGAGAACACTGCCAAAATTTAACAAATAATAAAATTTGATCTGTAACTTATTGAAATTATCATATTGAAGCAAGCAGCCCCAACACTTACCAAAGCCTCACAACAAGTGACCAGTAGCGAACAGATTTAGCCTGGACACAACTGTTCAATTCAAACAACTACAACTGCAATGTTCCAGCATCAAAAACTACAATATTCACACCCCAGAGGTCTTACAATGCCAAAGTGCCTACAAGGGGAGGAGTTAGCATCCCGTAAGTTCAACAAAGTCATTTAAGGTTTCATATCTTCCTCTGCGGGAAAAAAGAGAACATTTGAAGGTGATCAATAAAAGTAAAAACAATGGCAACTGTAGAGAAGAACTTTCCCAAATTGCAAACTTTTGTGCCTACTATCTCTAGGCGATATAATATAACACCCAAAAGGGAATAAATTCCCATTCACCAAAGATTTCCTCTGCATAACACAAAAAAAATCTTCTCAATTCAAATAAAGTTAAAAAAAAACATATCTCGTCCATTTTATTTACCCACAGCAGATGTATTGCTGATAAAAACAACAGTCTAAGCATATTACTGAACTTTTTTGTTAACACCTCTGTAGAATTGTTGACAACACATTTCAAGTTGTAACAACCAATGATAAGTTGAGAAGTCACAACCAAAAATTTCTTGAAACCTGAACACGGTTGTTCCTATAATCCATAAAAACAACTACAAATGACATCCTTAAGTATTCTTAAATATGCATAAATTGATTCATTTCAAGGATAATGATAAAATCTCACTTGCAAATGCTCAAGCAATTGCTTCTATTTTGTCAATTACATTTTCTAAAGACGATGACAATGAAATTAGGATATTTAGCAATCTTGGGGAAATGCTTGGAACACAAAACTACAAAAGTGGTCACAATTGCTTTCCATTCTGCAATAGGTTATCTGTTGCTCTAGCTGGACATAGTTTTTCTACTAATTTTCAGAGAGAAATGTGTGGCTTGATTGCTAGAGAACCTTTTGTCTGCAACTGTGTTTTTGCACTCTCCTGAGCATGGTAGCAACAAAGCATGTTCTGATTTGATTGATCTAGGTACTTGCAGATAGTAAGAGCATTTAGTTCAGGACATAGTGTTAGATCCCTATTTGTATCTTCACTATTTTATGTTTATTTGGTGGTTTTAATTTTTTTTGTTTTTTTTTGTTTCAGCAAACCTTATCAAAATATGCCAAAATAAAAAGATGCCAAAACCAATATGTGCCAAGCTGGGTGGGAATGTCACCACATAAATGATCCATGCTCAAACCCAGGTAGGCTTAGAGCCCATATAGTGTTTAAAAGGAGAGCTTCACATATTTTTCACAAACAAGTTAACTGCAATGATAAAACACCACCCAAATAGAATAATTAACAAGTTAACTGCAATGATAAGAACACCACCCAAATATAACCAAAGTTCCTGATGAAAAAAATTCTCTTGGTTCTAGGACTCCAACCAAGGGACTTTTATTCTTTATGTCTTAGAATTTTTTTTGGTTTTCACCCACCTTACTTCCAGGGATGGCATGGGTAATGAGGGAACCAATTTGTCTCCCCGTAACAATGTCCTGGGTCTCGACAACCCTATGCTATGGACTATGGGGGTGGAGAATTTCCCTTGGTTCAAGAAGCCTCCTCCTCTTGTTGGGACATCGATCTTGGTTCCTTTCCTTCCTTCCTGACACTCTTGAAATCACAATTCCTAGCAATATGCCCAATCTTTGAACAACAAAAACATGTAATTGGGAGGCATTTGTAATCCAATTCTAGAATCCATTCCTGTAAAATTGAGGAAAGCTTGATAGTATGTTTAATTGGTCTTGTCAAATTCACTCTCACACAAATCCTTGCATATGTTGCCAATTGCTTACCAATTGTTGAATTAGAGCAGTAAACATATTTTCCAATTGAATTCTTGATCAATCTAAATATTTCTTCTATTTTTGCCTCTAAAATTTATTATTTTCATGACCAAACTTTAATGCATTTCACAATTATTGCTTTTTTCTTCAATTTCTCCACATTAGAATTAAGATAGTTATCGATGATTTGGATACAAGTGGTTTCCTTTGAAATATCCACATTAACATTTCCCATTGTGATTTGATTTGTAATCTTTCCACCTTTATCACGATTGACTTCAAATTCCAATTCTTTAAGGAGATTGCCAAGTTCCTACACACCATGCTTGGAGTCAACAATAGATGTCCTAGGTTAATCCTCCTTTTCTGCTCTTGCTCCTTGAACCTCTTCTATATCGCTAATTTAATGTTGCTTGCTACCAATCACCATCATATAAATTGCAAATATTTTTAACATATTTATTATATAAAATTTGATTCTCATTTAAAAAAAATTAACTATCATTTAAAAGATAATAATGAAAACTAAACCATAGAAAAATAATTGCTTAAAGACGAGGTATACCGTCAAATTTAAACCTTTCTTCCAATCTTTGTAAAACATCTTTTTTGGTGATCTCATTTTTTTGTTTTGGAATAAATATTTTTAATTATATTACTAATAGAAACTTCATGGCGAAGAAATTGTTATTTCGTCTTAGAAAAGCCTTTGACCCCAAGGGAGTATAGCAAAGACGGAGTAACAAATCTATCCCAGAAATCTAAAACAAATAATGTCTAGAACAACAAAGTCTGCGCTAGTGAAGGTCCAAATCCCACTTTTAATTACAACTTTAACTGAAAAAAAAGAGTTAAGCTTTATCTTGAAAGACATCCCCTCTTTAAATCCAAAGTATGTACATGATTCCTCTCATTTTGCAGCTATAAAAGGAAACTACCATATTATAGCAAGAACTCTAAAAACTTTCTCAACAGTAAAGTTACCCTTCCAAATATAAGTTATTACACTCACAAACCCATCTACAGCACAACAAATATTCGATTTTATTCACCATTGCTTGCATTATGTAAGAAATTTCCTCTCCAATAAAACAAAGAATATATAATTTGTCCAATATAGCTTATATACCCACTACTCTTGTTTAGTGCAGTTAAAAATAACAAAGTAAAGCATATATCTGCTCACCATTGGGATAATTCATTAAGAATTTTGAAAGATTTAATGAAAAGAGCAATACTCATGGTGTTCTAAAGTGATTTTGCGGGTTAGTTCTCAACTTCACATTGATTTGAATGCTTTAGGTAAGTATTTGCTTCAGGATTTCTTTGAAGTTTTTCTTGAATTGGAGTTTGTATGTTTTACATATTGATTATAATTTCAATACAGTGATTGTTGTTGCCTTCAGTCTTCAGATTAATAAGCTCAAATATTAGAAAGACATGAATTTCATTTCTCATTTTCCTGACATTATGCTATAGGTTGCATTGAATTTCACAAAGTTCACTATATTGTCTTCAGCGTAAATATAAAAATATCTGCCTTGTCGATGAAGTTTGATTGTTGACAGAAACAGAGCATTGAGAACATTTTGCACAATCTTGAGGTAAGTCATTTGCCCTGGTTTGAATTATCTGCGATTCTTTTTTGTTCCGTCTCTATTTCAAAAGCTGCATATTGTTAGAATTTTTTAACTGACCTCTTAATCTAAAACAATTGTTTTGTGAGTTTTTGTAGATTGCATTTGCTTTGCTTTATTCTAACAAAATAACTCATTCATTAGGGCTCGCTCACAAATAGACAGAAATTGTGCAGAATCTTCAGGTACATCACTTGCCTTCGTTTCAATCACCTTCTTTGGGGTCCTGTAGATGGCCGGATCATTTCTATTTTTTTTTAATCTGTAAAGCTATTATGGGTAATTGTTTGTTGGCAGCCGCTGCAATCCTTTGTAGACCATTTTTCTGTATGTTGAAAATATTGTTTGATTAGGGATAATGTTGTAATTTAAAGGATTATTCTTGCCACACCTTCTCTGTGACCGGTTTGCTTCTCAGCCTGCATCGAATAACGCGAAGCGCTTTAAACCAGGCTTTCGTTAGAAGGAAAGAAAGGAGGAACGAAGGAGTTCTGTCATCTCCTCTAAACTAGGGACAACGCTAAAATAGGTGAGGAAGTGGGCAGCGCGCTATAATTAGCTACAGAGCAATGAAGAAGGGAGTGGCTACACATGACGTCTGACATGGGTTTTTATATTTATCTCTTTTCGTCTTCTCTCCAATCTCCTGATTCGAGTCTTCTCCTCTGACTGTCCTTGCAATTTCTGAAAGTGGGCTATATATAATGCAGGTAGAGCGGTACAATTTTAGGGCATTTATTTTATATATAAATTTCCACAGTATACATTCAAGTGAGGAGGGGAATTTTTAGGGATGAAAATAGGGATGCTTGGTAGATAATTAATTACTGTGTCTCTTCATCTCCTGACTGTAACACAAATTATCCTGTAAAAACTCTCTAACAATGACGCATAATTATCTTGGGAAAATTTCTCTACGATGACAGTAAAATTCATGCCCAGATGAGCCATAAAATACTCGCAGGGTTTACTGGTTTTTTGGGTTAAAAGAATTAGGGTTTTTTAGTTTTTCATACATTAGAGGCACGCGGGTTTCTGCCCAGGACACCCGATTTGCTAAGCGTGGGCTCTATTCGATACTCCCATAATACCTCCCTCTTATCTTCTCTAGCTGTTGCTTATGCCACAGACCCTCTTGCTGAAGCTACACGTCTGTCTAGTATATTGCTAGACTTTTTCTCATGCCTTAACTTCTGATCAAACTTTTAAATATTTGCAACTACCATATCGATAAACAGGTTCACATTGTGTTGCAACTTTGGCATAGGTGTTTGGTATTTGGTATCCTTCTTTCTTTCCTCTTGCATATGATTGAGTACTAGTGCTCCAATCTTGTGAAAATGCAGATAAAGCTGTCATGAAGGAATTTACACTATAAATGGTTTTGTTATTCAAACTCCTCATCATTTAAAACAAATCGACACTCCCTATTCATTTAGCTTTTGATCAATGGTATTAGGGAATGTTGAGGTCAATGACCCAAGATGGGACCATCAAACTTATTTGTTCGAAATATTTTATTAATTCCTCATACTTCCACAGGCCTGCTATCTTCCAGCCCTGCCTCACTAACATTTAAAACAAATCAAATTTTGAGATATCCATCTACGAGCTTACTGCATTAGAATGTGACTAGTTACCTTCTAGAGTGTACATTTCATACATCCTCCATTTCAATTAGCATGTTTAAAGAAACTTCCTTTTGTCTACTATTATATTCAATCCAGTATTCATGCTGATTACCAAGCTATTATGTTCTCCTTGGCTGTGCTTCTAATCCTATAGAAAACTATGTTTGGTCAGTTTAACCACTATCTGTAAAGAAATCCCTCAGTCTCAGACATTTTACTTAACCCAGCTTTCATGCTGATTACCAAGATTTACCGCTTATTTGATTCATGATGTTAGCATTTCCCCAATTTAGTATTTTAAATCTTCTTAGTTTGAATTTCAGCAGTCTATCAGCATGTATAATCACTCTGTGAATGCATAGAGTAGTATCAGGTACAGTTTATGATATAAATTATTTTATTTGATTTGCATCTCATAAAGCAACTTTTAAGTTAAATGTCTTTTACTGCTGCCTTTCATGTGATTGTCATTATTTCTGTGAAATATTTTATGGGAATCTCTACACAGCCAGATCAGGTTTGTTGTGTTTTATTTCATTATTACAGTTCTGTTGTTATCTACTAAATGAATGCATTAATTTAATGTTCATTTTGCATTATAAATTTTTGGCTAACTTTCTTTTCCTTCTTTTTGAGGCTATTTTGCTGACAGTTTTCCTCACAACATTATTTACTATTGAATGTATAGCCACTGCTGCTGAAGCCGCAAATGCAATGGTTGTCGGAGCTATTTTCACCATGTCTACAGTACAGATCAAATCATCTTCATTTGTTAATCTTTAATACATTGTTCTTTACAGAGCTTATGAATTCTACAGTTAATATTTCCTCTCATTTTTCTGCCATTTTCCTGGTTATTGTCCTTTGCGAAAATACCAATGATACTGATTCTTGTACTTAAAAAACAAAATGTCATAAAGCCAAGGGATTGGATGTTACTTAATACGTTGTTTTTTACAAAGCTTATGAATTATACAATGAGAATTTCCTCGCAATTTTCTGCCATTTTACTGATTATTGTACTTTGCAAAAATACCGTGTGCTACTTTTAGATTATGATTTGTAGTTCAAAATCATATTTTGTTAGTTAAAATGATATGTGACAATAAAATATATGTGCATAACTTCATTTATTTAAAAAAGTTTGACACTTCACATTTTACAATTTCTATCTTTCAAATAGAATACCATAAACTAAAATATTGATCTCCACAAATCTTCGGCGTACCCATTGCACACGTAGGTGCGATTACTAGTTCTATCCCTCTTATCAAAAGTGGTCTACAGCATGCCAAAAATAGTGATGAATAATGTGCGTGGAAGCCACCAACCACAAAGAACTTAAACTTTTTCTTTTGGTCAAATTCTTTGCTAGGTAATGCACGAACAAATATATGATATTACTTCAGAAGTGTTTTGTTGAGAATTGAAATCGATACTTATCCGATCACTATCACCAGATCTTATGCCTTTGAAGAAATCAGAAAACGCAGATCTGCTGCCACGTGGTCCATAAGGAAAAAAGTGTCGTTACGTGGACGACCCTGCTATGTCGCTGATACCGCCAAAATTTCGGTAGTCTGTAGGTGGACGTATATGGTTATTACATATATTTTATAGGGTTGCGTATACTAGCTAAATTTGAATACTGCGGTAAAGGGAATTTAAAGGGTTTGACATTTTTTAATAATATTTTATTCATTTTAGATATATATTATATCTTATGTATAATATTCTACTTATTTAATAATTTTATTTAGAATAGTTAAGATATTTAATTATTTTCATTTGAGTAATTCATTATGATATACATATTTTGATTTGAAATGTATAAGTGTTATTACTATCTTATCAAATTTTTATTGGTGATAGTTATGTGTCACTTCTATTTGATCAAAAGTACATTTATTTTAATTAAATTAAGTCAATTCAACTTTTGATTGAGAGTGAGAGAATTAACTCATACCTCTTGGACTTGTCATCTCCTTAATGCATGCATCCAAGAGGTTTATATATTTGTATGTTCTCTTTATAACTTGTCTCAAAATATTGAATATAGAATAGTATTATTCTAGTAATCTAGATTTGTGATTAGTTTGTAGGTATTTTAGTCTTGGTTAGACTTTTTTAAAATTTTAATAGAATATTAAAGTCGTGATGTCATAAAGTTAGTCCATTTCTAAGATTAAAGATCACATTTCCTCTTGAAAAGTTGAATATGATCATCTCTTATATCAAACGGTTATCTAAAGAATTAGGAAATTTTGATAGAAATACAAGATTTAAAAAACAATTCATGACTTGTTTTTTTGTGGGTACCATTAGACAATCTTTTGAGTAAATATAAGCTTACCATTGAGCTCACAACATTTGAAAAGGCCAATTTGACCTTTTGAAGCATCCAAATTGAACACTAGAGGTCATAATTACACACATTTGAAGTTGGAAGGTGTATGCCATATCCAATATGTGTTTGATCTTTTGGAGCATTTGAGGTTGAAACTAACCCTAACATTATATTAAAAAAGGCCCAAAACCCCATAGATTAACTTTGTCAATATTTTTTTAGCTTCCTAATCATATAGTTGAAATCTATAAAATATGCATTTGTGTGTAGTATTATAAATGCAAGATAACACCTACACACTATCATTGAGTTCTATAACTATGACAACTCATAGCTCTACCACCATTTGCAACCCTAGGTCACCAACCACAACCAAACACATATGCTCTATCACCACCGATTGCGCCTCCACCTCCAAACCTATAGAATTCAACTAACATTCTTCTTAGAACAACTATTTCCCCAAATGGAAAATTTGTGCCTATGAATAGTCATTTCAATTTAGAATTGAGCATTTAAGTACATTGATAATCAAAGTATTATGATAATGGTTTTGGTATATTCTAGCATTAGGGATTTTTTTGGGAGCATCTTAGAATAATGTGTTGATGTCAACATGAGATCATCAATTTTTTCCTCTAATCATGGTGTAAATGGTTCCTAATTTTGTTGTTTGTATTTTCTAGAAATTATATATTCTCACAAATGATGCTAATTAGTTCTCATATTGAGATTTGTAGACACATAATTTTGCTCATACCCAACCACAAAATTTACACTATCCTAACCAATTTAATGAATAATTAATATTGATTTAATTAATTTATCTTATAATTTTATCCATCACCTTGAATTAAATAAATTTATATTTCTTTCATTTAGTTTAAACCTTATCATCCAAATCGTCCAACTAAATCACTTAATTAATTGATATAAGCTAATTAATCCCCATTAAGTATAATGCATTTTCATCATGAAAAGTAAAAATCATAAAGCAAGTTAAATAATCACTAATTTTACATTTGTGAATCTCTTCTCTCTAAATCGTCCTTATCAACTTATGGCAGTCTACCCTTTTGATTTTTTCCCTCAAAAACTTGGAGGGGTATATTACATAAATAATAAAAAAAACCTTCAATTAGTAATGAAAATTATACCAACCAATAGAATTAAATTTTCAAAATTAAGGAACAATCTATTTCAGAAAGATCAATATTTGTTATAATATTACTTAAAAGTGATATCATTAGGGGATACCAAACATAATATTCATGGATAGGAAACTTGAGAGAAAGAGATTGAATGTATGCACTCTAGCAACATGCATTGCATTTTCCTCATATCCATGATAACATTTATCGCCATATAAAATCATGCATTTGACATCACAACTACAAAAAAAATTCTTAAAAACTATAAGGAAATATATCATGATTATTTTTTCCTTAGTATTTTTCTACATTAATGGAATGACCACCTAGTCCAAGTACAATCACATATAGATTGATTTGTTACTCATTTGATGCAAACCACACTAAATAGTGAGCTCGAATACTATGCACATATTTTGGCAAAGTTGGCTAATGATTTTTTTCCATTGAGTTGTTTAGTCATGTAATATTGAATATATTCTTGATGTTTGAACTTCTTATATAAGGAAGGGTGTTCTTTATCCATAAGGTTGCTTGCAGGAGCAACTTCATCATCTAATCCTGGGTGATAAAACATAGCAATAGATAATCTTGTCCTCTCCTTGTTTGTCACTGCTCGATGTTCTATACTCTTGTAGATTCCATTTGTCATCACCTATAATGCAATTAAAATGTTAGATAACATAATTTATAAATTATTTATACTAGAAACAAGTTAACCAATAGCCAAACTCACGCAAAATTTACCTCTATTAGGTCACCAATGTTTACAACAAGAGCATAAGGAATGGGTTGAATAGGAATCCATTCATTGTTCTTACGGACTTGAAGGCCTTCTACATTGTCATCTTGAAGCAAAAGTGTTATGGCACCTCCATCTGAATGAGGGCTTAACCCTAAAACTAGATCAGGCCTAGGGCAAGGTGGATACAAATTCATCCTCACTGTCATCATTGGATCTTCTCCAAACTTGTCTTTGAAATAATCACTCTTTAATTTTAAGTTTTCAGCAAATAGACCCAAGATCATTTGGGCCACCCTTTCCACCTGTGTGGTATAACTTTGTAATGTATTTCTACGATCAAATATTAAAAACTCATTAGATGGTGATTAAAAGTATCAACCAAAATCCTTATTATAAACAATTAATTTTGTGAGATGATGGTTTGATACTAAATTAGTGGGAGTTCAACATAAACAAATCAAATCTTATTTTAATAGATACAACCTTAGAAAATGTAGAGGTACACAATTTCAAGAGTGCAACCCTAAAAAGAAAAAGAAAAATCTTTGAAAGTTGAAGTCGCATTTCATCTATTTAAATATACTTTACTTAAACATTAAAATATTTAACTTTCAATTAAGATATACTAATTTTACACCTTATATATATATATATATATATATATATATATATATAAAGTAGTAAATAATATTTATTAATTAATAAAATTATCTTTAATTATTAACTCCTCTATATTTAATAATAACCTTGGTATGTCAATAGATTTTAATCTTAAATAATAAATAAACAAGAGATATCATATAACTACAATCCTCACCAAATGTTGCTAGAATAATTTATAGTGGTATCAATAATTGATATGACAATAAAAGAAAATTTGAAAAATCAACACAATTTTCAAAGACAAAAATATAAAAACCATTTTAGAAAGAACAAAAAAAAAATCTCACAATTTACTAACCACTTGACATGTCAATCAAATGAAGAGAATGTTATAATCATATAAATATTGACCAAATAAAAATTATTCTAAATTTCAAAGTACAAAAAAGTCACATCCAAATACTTTAATAATCAATCAAATGAAGAGAATGCCAAAAGTAATATAAACAATAGCCAAACAAAAATAATTCAAAGTTTCATTAGCTCATAAAGAAAGTTCAAAAGTCACATCCAAATACTTCAATGCAAGCTCTATTGCTCATGCCACATTATTCTATCTATCTAAGATTGTCGATGCTTGGTGTTCAGGGCGTGCCTATGCCTAGGATTGATTTGGACTGCTTTAGCAACTTGAAGTAGCTAGGTGACTTAGGTGATCTAGGTGAATTGTGTAATATAGGGAACACCATTGTCTACAAGAATTTTATTTATTTATTTATTTTTTAGACTGTAGGAAGGTAGCACCTCTTATAAATTGTAGTGTGTGGTTAAAAAATTTCACGTGACCAATGACGCTAGTATGACATGCTCTTCAGTACCACGAAGACGAAGGGAGGATTAGACCTCATGATAGAGATAACACTATTGTCTACAAACATGATCCTGATTCTTGACCTAGTGTTTACTGAAAGGAAAAAAAAAAAAAAAACCTCTACAAAACAGACCAGCAGAAGTTACAACCCTAAAACATTTAAAATTGATACAAAACTGAAACCCGAGCAGCAGTCAATTTTGCAGAACATGATCTTGGCCTAGTGTTATTTATTGTTTCTAGTATCTAGAAAACCAATTCACAATTATAGTATGAACTTTGGAAAGCTATGAATTTTTAGTCCACACTTTTTTCCTATAGGGTAAAAGTATGAAATATGCAATGACTGAAAACATAAGAATCCTGTCAGAGGCAGGGACTAATAAAATTGACTGTAACTGGAATTCATGGTAGGGACTAATAAAATTGACTGTAACTGGTATTCATGGTAACTGTACATAACATAAAACCACCCACTACTACCCATCTAAATGAAGGTATGAACAGACTACCTGTAATCCGATGGTGTGGTTGGCCACACAGCTAGGTTAACAAGCTTTTTAGGCATAAGTGCCAAAGCCATCAAGTCGCCCCAGTCCAACTTCTGATCTTCATCAACCACAAACATATTACCATAGCCTTGAGCATCTCCTCCTTGCGGAGCATACCTTTGCTTCTCATCTAAGGAAAGGCTGAAGAATTCATTAGCCACTCCTCTCATGCGATCTATCAAAGAATGTGGAATTCCATGGTTCACAACCTGAGGATCACTGCACCATCAGTACCACTACAAACCCAAAATACCAGAAATCAAAGTGAGTGCTAACCATATATTCTGAAAGAATTCTATGATACCTGAAAGAAGCCCCAGTCTACACAGGCCTTAGAAAGAATGCCCATCTCCTTCTGTCTTTCATGGTTGTCAGAGGACAAGAGTAGCTTTTGCATGTCGATTACAGGGACTGTCAAGAGAGAAGGGAACTGTGTTGAAGATGGCCTCTCATCTTCTGATCTGATGTATCTCTGGGGAACGTCATTGGGTTTCTTTAGTGCAAGCTCCTGCACACTCTCCACAGCAATAAAATTGTTTTGGTATGGAGTACTGACAGATTCAGCGGAAGCCATTCCTGTGCTATTTTGCCCCCCACCAGAGCAAACCTATTAGAATTATATTGCAGGCGATGAGAAGTATAAAATGATACGCAGGACATTTATAAGATTATCTTGTAGAGTTGGGGGTGAAGGGATCGACGATTGTTGTAGTAATATGACTATTTGGTAGAGGTGGGGCCCAAGGGATCGACGACCGTCGCATTGATATGATTATTAAACGGGACACCACTGTAACCCACTTATGGGCAATAGCGGTTGCGACACGTTATTGTCCACCTCGAAAGACGCGGATCTGCTGCCACGTGTCTATTAGGAACAGGTGCTGCTACAAAGGACGATCGCACTATTTCTAGTTTGGGAATGGGCATATATTTTCTAGAGCTATTCGATGTATTTCACGTGTGGGGTTGCTTATAATAAAGAGGTTTGAATGCGCCGCCCACGAGTTGGACTAGGCATTCACATGTTAACAAGATAATATTGTGTAATATTATAGGTGATAAGGGGGTCCAAAGGTTCTTGACTTTTTGGTTTGTTAGTATAATATTTAATTCATTTTTGGATCTATTATATTTTAAATATAATATTATATTTATGTAATAAGTATATTAAGAATAATTAAGATATTTAATTAAATTAATTTAAGAAATTCATAATGATATGTATACATTTTGATTTTAAGTATAAAGTGTTACTACTACTTCATCAACTCTTGATTGATACTAGTTAGGTAATTCTATTTGGTCAAAGTCATTGTATACTTCATCATTACAATTTGTTGAGGGGTCTCATGATTGTATGAATTTGGGGGGTAATCTTATTATTTTATCTTTGCTTTTGCTAATTTTAAAATTGAATGGTCTTTGGGAAGTTAACCATATCTTTCACTCTATCTCCTTTCTATTTGAGTATTAGATATAAATTGTGGTTACAACATAATGAAAATGAATGTCAAGATTCTAAAGCAAATTGATGAATTAAATCTTTTGTAGGGTAATCACATTAGTTTGTTAGTTTTTCCTAATCTAACATTAGGAGGTATTATCAAATGTTCATACTTGGATATCTTGTAAGGACATATCTTTTAGGGATGAACATAGTAGTTAGATAACATGCATAATTAAGATCTCATCTTCATCACCAATCGATCTGTTTGAACCTTATGTTGCTTCATTTATGACTTTTAATGATTTTTTGCAATGTGCTCATATCAACCTTCTAGATAAGCTTTATAGGATGAGTACTAGCCTGACATTTCACATTTCTTTTATATCTAATTGAATTGGAAGATGGCATTGAGGAGTTTCACCTTCTCTTTGATATCTATTAGAGAGTTGGGTTGTCATTTTCTTCATATTTCATGAGGTTGTACTTTAGCCATCTTGTTCTTTCTCTACCAACATCTACTTCTATAGTGATAGATTTTATAGTTATTCACAAGTCTATAGATTTGAATCAATCATCGTTAATGTTGACACCCTCTATAGGAGTTCCAAATTTTCAATTCTCTAATTACCTTATGGTGAACACCAGAGATTCATAGTTATTATACATAAATATTGCATGGTACCTAATTTATCTTATCAACATTGGTCACAAATTGCCATTGTGTCATGTCTCATTTTTTGATAAGTTTATTTATGTTACTTTAAATAACTAATTATAAGTTAAATAATTTTCCATGCATTTTAAATTATGTTATCAAATTGTGATTTGAGAATAATTATATATTGAGATAATTCTATTTCACTCATGATATGTCAAAAGAGAATATCAAATTTGGTAATGATTAAAAGAAATAAATATGATTACTTATCTTCATGATTCTTTTTTACTAAAATGTTCATATTATGTTATGGATGTTTTTTGAAATTAAAAGTGATTACTTATCTTCATGATTTTTTACTAAAATGTTTTTTGAAAATCAAGGGTGTCATCCCTGTAGAATAAAGCCCAATGGGCCAACAACCAGAAACACGAGAAGAGTAGAAAAACAAGGGTGCAAGCCCTTAGAACAAGGCCCTATAGGCCATTAACAACAAACAAACACCACAGAACAACAAGGCTGTCGTCCCCACCGAACAAGGCCCTACGGACCATTAACAATAGAACCATAGTAGGAGCCAAAAACGCAAAGCAAACCAAGCCAAAAATTACTTACAACCCATTCTTGGCAAGAGACCAGGAGCCACCGAACACAAAGAACCAACACTTTAGACCTAGCACAAAACTAGAAGCAACCAAACATATCAAACCAACACCCTGCAATCACAAGACAGTAACAGACCTTCCACACAAAAGGCCATAAACCCTCTACAACAATAGACTTGCAACAGATCTTCTAATCAAAAAATACAACCTAGAGCCCAACGAAATCTCGAGGAGCAACCAAACACAGTGAACCAAAGCCCTGAAGAAGCTGGACAGGACTAGATCTTCCACTCAAAAAACCAAAGTCCATCTGCAGCAATAGACCTTCTATTTAACAAAACCCAACCAGAGCTAACCTTATTCTCACACACAAAGGGGTAAGAATCATTCCTTGCAACAAAGAAATCATTTGAATTACTACAACACACACACTAGCTGAACTAGGAAGTCAACTCAAACTCTTCCTCTAAAGGAGAGAGATCCCCTCTAATGGAGAGGATCATATGTAAACTTTTCCCACTAGACCCAGAGATCTCCAACAACCCAATACTCCACCTCCATAGGAGTAGATCCCACCTCAAAAGGAATGATAGCAGAGAAAACTAGGAAAGGACGCTTCCAAACAAAACCACAACCCTTAACTTCACCTCTATAGAAGAAGAACCCACCTCAATAGGAATCAGCTGTGGAAACAAGGAGGAAGCCACCACACCCATAGGAAAAGCACACATACCACCCTTTGGCAAACCTGAAAAGCACCACCGCAAAACAGATCCAAGGATAATCCCCTTATTACAGCCAACCAGAACCATCACAGGTAGAAATAGACCAACAGAGAGCCCAACAAGAATGGGGACTCCCAACACCACCCTCCACAAAACCACGAGACCCCAACACATAGAGGGCTTTCCAATAATACGTTCTAATAAACGCAGAAGATCCCAAAAAAAACCACCAAGGAAAGCCAAAGCAAGAGCTGAGTCCAGACGATGACAAAGCCACCATCTCAAAGCCCAAGCAACAAACAACAAAGGGTATGGGGAAGGAAGCAAATTTCACCCCAACCACCACACCCAAAATCTCCACCAAGCACCAACAAAAGGAAAGACACCTGAGATGCACCTCCAAACACCAGTGTAGAACAACAACAAGAAAGCAAAAGGTTGGAGCCAGCCAAGCAACAAAGAGAACCTCTGTAACACCAACATAAGAAGGAAGCTAGGAAGATCCTCCCCCACCAACGAGCAGCGTAACAAGTTGACCAAAATCAACCTAAATAGTATCAACAAAACACCAAATTAGCAAAAACAATCTAGCGCACACAACCCAAACAGGGCAAGGAGTAGCATCATCATGTCCAACAACGGTAGGAGCCATGAAAGGGGAGGCACCAAACCCATCATTACCAGTAGACAAGCCCGCAGATCCAGGGAGGCCCAAAGAACCAATAAAGCCCGTAGAGAAAAGCAAAGTCATGCTAACACAAAGCCTGAAATAGAGGCCCACCACAAAAACACAAAGCATTCCAAACAGGGGATAGGAAACACAAATTGCAGAACAGGCCATAGGAGACATAGCTCCCTCGCAGACGAGCAGTAGGGAAGCAGAAATTGCTCGCACACTATCATCATTCTCAACATCGCCTTCACCATCAACCTCATCCTCACAAGAATTCAAACTACCTTATTGGCTAAATGAGATGAATGTGAGAAACTAGTTCCCCCTCTTGGACAAAGAGGGAGAGCATCATTGGAGAGAGGGAAGCAAATCAGGAAGAATGGGCAAGACATTGTGACTTTGAGAACTTGCACACATTATCCAAGTAAGTGATCTAGACTCGGCTCAAAGTATTTTCTCAGTAAGTAGATGAAATAATTGCATGAGTAGGGTTGAGATGGAAAAAAATCCAGGCAAATAGAAAGCAAAATGACAAAAAACTAAAGCTAGGAAATTGAATCAAGACTTAATTAATTAGCGTCCTAGGTCTAGGACAAAATCCAAAAGACTAGCATAGCTTAACCCATCGTGTGTGACATTAGTAGATAAAAATAATAATAATGGGAGATGTATGGACTTTGTGTAGGGGTTACGACCTCTTTATTTATCATTATAGGAAGAAATTTTGGCATAGCCCAGTGTCCAACCCATGGAATTTGAATTTGGGTAAACTTGTAGTACTCAACATCTTTGTGAACATAGAGTTAATCAAGGTTTTGGAAAAGAATTAAAATCCAAAGACAAGAGCAATTCATTTTCCTGATGGGTCACAGTTCATGGTCATAAAGCCAAATTATATTTCCATGATTTTTTAGCTAGACACTTCCCTAAAAAAAATTACGAATCAAAGACTTGTTGGAGGAATAAAGCACCATAGAAACAAGTTATAAGAGGTGGAAATTGCCTCTACTTAGGGTTAAAGGTGTGGGTAACCAAACTATGAGGTTATCTAGTGAAGATAAGCCCCCATTATCTGTGGCTTTGTTTGAAGAATACTTTCAATACACTTATTACTCAACTAGTCAAGTACTGGGAATTGATGTTCCTGAGAACATGATAATTGCTCCCATGGTTTTAGCCACAAACATCTAGAGCCATAATGCCTGACCCTATGTTTATGCAAAGTATTTATCAGAGGCCATCAATAATTCCCTCAATATCATTAAGAATGACAGTGAAGCCATTAATTTCAAGCACTATTCTCTTTTCATGCACATGATATTATAAGAAGGGTAGGTGATGGGGATATGGGGTGAGGAATTAAGAATAAAAGAATTAGATAATGATGGAAATTCAAGGCCTGTACAAATGTGGACATCTATGTGGGAAAATAGGTGTGAGAGGTCCCACTACCTATATTTTGAGGAATATTTTGTCAAACCATTGTACAAGATGCTAGGCCACAAATGTGATTACAACCTCTCCCCAGAGATCTTAAGCTTTCTCTGACCAAAAGATATGGGTCATGAATCAGGGACAAATCACAATTGGGGGGATTGGTACATGTTTGGGAATTGTATTGTTATCATGGTTTATGGATTTGAAGTTGCACCTTATTTGTTGCCTAAGACTATGCTAGACAGAGTTGCTTATTTATAGATCATAAGGAAATCGTTATTTTCAGCTTTCATTAATTTAAAGAGCTATGGGAGGCACACTTTCATGCCTTCCACTTTATGCTTTGGTGATTTCACTATTATCTCTTATTCAGGCTATGAATTGGTTAGTGGTAAACTAGATTATTATGGCTTGCCAGTTGGAAACAAAAGGGAAATTTTTGATCCCGAACACTTCATTTGTGATGCCAAATTTTTTTAGAAATTGAAAGGGTATGAGCATAGTTTCCTTTTAGAAGATGTCATTAGAAATTGTGAAGAAAACAAAACATGATGAGAATGAATGCCTATAGTAGAGTTATCATGGTTGAGGCTTGGAAGGTGAATAATAACCTAGGCTATGTAGGGGCTTTCCCTAAGGTATAGGATCCCATAGAAAGAATTGAATAATTAATCCTCCATGAAGAAGAACTGATAAGAGATGTGCCACTTGTGGATTTTGAAAGAGGAAGGGGCATTGATCCTAGGAGGCAAGTAGAAAATATCACGCCACTAGATCACTTATCACCTCAGCATACTCCTGAAGTGAGCTTTTCAGTTAGTTTCCCATCCATGGAAGAAGATAACACAAAGGAGGAAGAAGGAGTCTCATAGTTTAAGGCTCCTATTATACCCCAATATGAGATTTCATTGGAAAGAAGTGTGATCGCCTTCAAATCCTTTGATGAGCTATCAGATGATGTGAGGCATCGTGCAAGTCAAGAATTTATTACAGATGATACTTTTGTGCAGACCCCTAAATTTAAGTACTTTATATATGAGTATAAAGGAAGACTAATAAGAGAAAGGTTAAAGGACATTGACCCTGAGAAAGAGGCTTATGCCTTGAAAGAGTTGCAACATGAAGTTGATAGGGAAATGCTAAACATGACTATTGAGAGAGGAAGAGCATTATTGCAAGAAGCTGGAGTTATGCTCCTTCCTGGGTGGGATATTAGTTCAATAATTGTGTTTGAAAACTATTTGAAGAGAAAGAATAAAATTTTGAAAATAATAGATGAAGTAGGTGACAGGGCCTATACAGGGTTAGGGTACTATTATACCTTGCATAACCACCCCACTTTGATCTGGATCAAAATGGGTCCCCCTTCTCTTTTGGTTTCTTTGTTTTGGGTTATTCGCCTTGCTCTTGGGTTTCTTCTATTTTTTTCCTAAGTCAGTCTTCTTGTTTTGGTTAAATTCTGGTCCTATCTTAACTTGAGCTAGTTTCCTTCTTGCCAAGTATTCAATGAAATAATCATTTAAGCAACATGAC
>VDFB02105785.1:68688082-68713633 GCA_007258455.2 Sequoia sempervirens | reverse complement strand
GATTCCAAAGCTTGTATCCTTTTATGACAGCACTATAGCCAATAAAAATACATTTGACAACCTTGTTCTCTAGTTTAGACCTTTTCACATTTGACACATGAGCATATGCCTCACAGCCAAAAGGGCTTCTTACCAGACCATGCTTCTAGAGGTGTTTTCTCAAGAAGAGTAGAATTTGGAGAGCGATTTATTAGATAACATGTAGTAGATACAACCTCAGCCCAGAACTTCTCCTCCAAGCCAGCACTACTCAACATACTTCATGCTCTCTCCATCATTGTCCTGTTGAACCTTTCTGCAACTCCATTCTGCTGTGGAGTATAAGGTGTAGTCTTATGTCTTTTAATCCCATGGTCTTTATAGTATCTTTCAAACTCATCAGAACAAAATTCACCACCATTATTAGTCCTTAAGCATTTTATTTTTCTTCCAGTTTGATTTTCTGCAAGGTTCTTAAATTTCTTAAATCGATTGAATACTTCTGATTTACTTTTCAAAAAATACACAAATGCTCTTCTTGAATAATCATTAATGAATGACACATAGTATCTTGACTTAGAAAAAGAAGGAACATCCAGTGGACCAAATACATCAAAATGGATGTAATCTAGCAAACCAGAAGATTTATGAGGACTGGAATAAAACGAAACACAGTGTTTTTTTCATATATACAATGCTCATAGAATTCAAATTCAAGATTACAATCTTCAAGCCCCTCAACCAGGTTTTTGTTCTTCAAAGTTTTTAAACCTTTTTCTCCTATGTGGCCTAGCCTATGATGCCAGAGCATAGTCTTCTCTGCAGGAAGTTTTAGTTCCATAGAATTTATATAATTAGGGATATTTCCCTCTTTACCTCCATGAGTAGCTTTCAGTGACTTTACAGAACAACTGTTACATTAATTTCTTATTACACATCTAGCTTGTACAAGGTACCAATTCGAGCACCTCTATCTAGCACCATTGAACCTCTAGTCATCTTGTAGCCATTTCTAGAGAATGTAAATTGTACTCCAATATTATTTAGCATACTTACAGAAAGTAAGTTTTGAGCCAGACCTAGTATGTGCATAACATCATTAATTCCCTTTACTCTACCATCGGGGAATTAGATTCTGACTCTTCCATGGCCAACAAACTCCAAAATTGAATCACTTGCCAAGTACACCTTTTCACCATCGTATTCTTCATACTTTGTGAACCAGTCTCTATGAGATGTCATGTGGAAAGATTCTCTAGAATCAATTAGCCAGACATCATCTAATGCCTATGTATCCAAGGCTGCAATGAAGGCGTTTGCATCACTATGAGAAGATTCGTTATCGGAAGAATACTTCTTCTTCTTCTTCTCCTCCTCTTTACAATTCTTTCAGACATGACCAGGTTGCCCATAGTTCCAACACTTCACCTTGGACTTCTTCCCAGGAGACTTTGATCTCCCCTTTGATTTCAATTTGGACTTTTGTCCTTCTTCTTGCCTTTCTCTTTTGATCTTCCTCAAACAACAAGAGCTTCCTTAGCCATCTCTTCTGATAGCAAAGAACCAAAAAAATCTTCCATCTTGAAATTGGATGTTGTACTCCCAATAGCCATCACCAGATGATCCCAAGAGTCTGGAAAAGAACACAACAATAGCATACAACGATCATCTTCTTCAGTCTTTACACCAACAGATGTTAATTGTGCAAGCAGCATGTTAAATGCATTCAAATGATCACCTCTAGACCCTCCTTCCTACATTCTCAAAGAGTACAACTTCTTCCTTAGGAACAGTTTATTCACCAAAGATTTACCTTGATAAATAGATGCTAGTCTCTTCCACAAGGAAGAGGCAGTCTTCTCTTCATGCACATTGAGAAGAACAGAGTCTACCAAATAGAGCCTTATCAGCCCCTTATAATTTCTATCTGCAAGGTCCCAATCCTCTTGCTTCATGCCTATAGGTTTCACTCTAGACACATCAAGCCATAGATCATGATCCACTAAGAGATCCTCCATCTTAAGTTTCCACAACTCAAAATTGTTTCCATTGAATTTCTCTATTTCAATCTTTCCTGATGTGCTAGCCATCTCAATCTGTAATTAGAGATAACAAACTTCTACAGGATTGCCACTGAACAGAATTGACACAAAAAACCAAACATACCCACAAAGTTAACACAACTAGCTAGGCTTTGATACCACTTGTAAGGAAAATCATATGCAAAAATAATTCTCCTAACATCAATACCTAAGGTAAGAATGTAGATACACTTTTAATTTTTTCAATTACAGTCCAATTAAGATGCACTTTGAATTAAATATCAGAAATAGAGAATTAGAAAAATACACATGAACACCAAATATATGTGGGAAAACCCTTACAAGAGAAAAACCCTCCACACCAAGAGAAGTCACTTTGTATTACAGTAATAAGAATTACATACAAGAGTTATGACTTATCTTTCTGATATCATATTACAGTAGCTTTCACTATAATCAATCTTGTATAGGAACCTTCACGTTACAGTCTACACAAAATAGAATTCACTCTAATACAATCTAAACTATTCACACAACTGTTGATTGAACCAACCATCGAACCTCTAAGCATCTGCAACTCGTAACTATATTCATGTCATTCCCTGCCTGTCGAACTTCCTCACAGAATTGTCACAATTGATTTTCTTCCAACTGTTTAGATTTGGCTTCTCCTATTAGTCCACGAGATGCCACATAGGAAAGTCTCACTCAGTCAAATGGCTTCAAACTGTGTTGGCATGTCGGTGAGACACTGACCGTGTCTCCCTAATGCCAATAGCTTCATATCGATATTGGAAAGAGTTATCCTTATCGCTAAGATGTTACATCGAGTTCAAAAGACTATCGCTCAACTTTCGTCATGTCACCAAGACATATCACTTTCGCTGAGATGTCATATCAAAGCTCCACAAGTCACATAGATGTGAGTTTTCCATTCAACAAGACTATCGCTCTTCGGTGAGAACACATATCGATAATCAAAGTCACAACGATCTCAACATTCCTATCGGCAAGACTTACCACTCACCAAGAGGTTTCATCGAGCTACATTAAGTTACACCGAAGCCATCAGCAGTCACCAAGACATATCTTTCACCAAACTGTTTCACCGAGATCTCTTAAGTCACCCCAAATCCATCAACAGTCGCCAAGACATACGTCCTTCGCTAAGACTTTACTTTGAGGTCTTTAAGTTACATCGAGACCACCACTAGTCACCAAGAGTCACACTGAGAGTAAATTATAACATCGGCGAGACATTAGTACATCACCCAGAATTCATAATGAAACATTCATGTTACCCCGATGAACTCCAAGTGAATGCAATCAACGAGACATTCATATCTTGCTAGGACATCTTCCCGAAGCCCTTTGAGTTACTCTAATGACCTCAATGCGTATCCCCATCGGCAAGACCTTCCAATCTCGCTAGGACTTCTTCCTGAGTGTTGAAGTCACTCTGAAGCCCCCGATCGCTATAAGTCTCCCCAACATTCGATTGAATGGCATGTTGGCCAAAGATGTTCACGCGGTGAGAGGTTACAGCGACTGTTCTATGTCACAGCGATAGACTCCAAAGTGAAAGTGGTTGGCAAGACTTCTGCAAGGTCACAACGACCTGTACAAAACATAATGTTACCAATTTGCTAGTCGGCTAGACATGATGGATGTCATACCGACTTTGCTCCAGTAGAGGTTATAGCCTGTGATGATTGAGGCATATATTTCCAACAATTATACCTAGAATTCAATGAATGTTTTGTTGCAATTCACTAGCACAATTGATGGACTAACATGCAAATAACAAGAGTAAAGATGGATTCATGTGAATTTTGGAAAAATCCAAAGCAATGAAACACATAGAGGAAAAATAGCCAAGAAAATTCAAAGATGAACCCTGTATTATCTGGTTTGGTCTTGCAATTGATGGAGTGTGCCCATTCTCTTTCCTGAGCTCAAATTATAGTGTTTGGCTAGTTGGATTGATAATATACAATATTCCCCCATGGATGAGTGTTAAAAAGGCACACCTCATGTTGACTCTCATTGTTCCAGGAAAACACCAAGTTAAAAACATGGATGTTTATCTTGCGCCTTTTATTGATGAGATGCAATTGCTATGGAAATGCATAAGAATGTATGACATATCATGTCCTCCATAAAATGGGTCCTTCATGTTGTAAGGTGTGCTATGTTGGAATATTCATGATTTACCAAGACTTGGTGTTTGTTTTGGTAAGATAAAATATTTACATATTTACACTCATAATTTATTTTCATCCCAACTTTCATACTTAGTTTTATACTATTTTTTTTTTAATGTTATTAACATTACTTATTGAATTGCAGGGCTTCAAACAAAGGGGATATTTACATGTCCAAGATGTGCAAAACAATTTCAAGGGTGTATTCTAAAGATGTACATAAATTTATTTATGCAAACAACAGGGTTTTTGTACCACTAGATCATAGGCTTAGAAATTGCCTGAAGAATCAATTTGATGGAAAATTTGAAAATAGAGGCCCTCTCATGATTATGGCTCCAGGTGATTGGCTTAAGAAGTATGAAGATATTGATTTGAAAGTTTGGGAGGATTTTTTTGATTAGGGTGATTCAATTGAAGAACTAGAACAAGTTGTAGTTAATATGCTAGAAGGAATGAAAAGGAAATCCATATTTTATGATCTCCCTTGCTAGAAGGATCTATTAATATCTCACCTATTAGATCCAATGCACATCTTCAAAAATGTCCTAGATTCTATATTTCGACACATATCAGGCAAAGAGGACACCTTGTCTTCGAGGAGAGATATTTCTCTTTCGCGTACCAAATTTGATAGAAAACATTTGTGGCCAAATAGGGAAAATGAAACATATGTAGAAGCTCCATGGATTTTGAAACAAAAAAGAGCTAGACCATCTAAAAAATTCCATCTATTGAATAAGGAAACCTACTAGCTATGGGTCATCATTTGCTAAAGCTTTTACAATTGATGGACATATCACAAGATTTAAAACACATGATTTTCATAATTTAATGAAGGTATTATATATTAACATTTAACATTTACTGGTAACATTGATTAAGCACTAAATTTATTTTGATATTTTGTTGTGTGAGAAAAAAATACTAATGACCTTTCCATAAATGTGTTTGATAGCATATCATGCCATTAGCAATTAGGGGGGATTCCTATCTTAGAGTTGACTTAAGGAACGCCATGAGTCAATTGTCGGCATTTACAAGGTATGTGGTTATATGAAATGTTCATGTGTGAGAGACATAGAGATATTATATTGCATTTTGATTTATGACTAAAGGTTCATACTAATTTATTATTCTTATATTAGGTGGGTGACCTCCAAGGAGATCCATGAATCTGAAGTGCCAAAATGTTAGAAGGAAATTGCAAAAATTGTATGTGTATTTGAGAAGGAGCTCCCTACAAGTTTCATGGACCTACAAGTCCATTTACTTATACATGTAGTTGATGAAATTGAATTGGCAGGTGTCATATCAACGAGATGGATGTTTTTCTTTGAGAGGTATATGAAAACTCTTATAAGATATGTTCAACAAAAAGGATATCCAAAGGGTTGCATGGCTGAAGGGTATGTATTGAATGAAACATTTTTCTTCCTATGTGAATTCCTTGGTAAGGATTTTGAAGATGGACCATGCGTGTGGGATGAAGAATGAGCATTATATATTATCGATGTAGAAAAGCCATAATCTAATGGTGTTGAAGTACAAATTAGTAAGTAAATTCACAATCAATGTGGTTGTTTTTCTTGCAATCATTAATTTACTTTGTAATTTATTTGTCAAATTAACAACATGAAATTTGGAGTTTGAAATAAACATGTTGACATGTAATAGGTGTAGATGAAATTTCTATACTTGACAAGTTCATTCTGTACCACATGGACTTTATGAACAAATGGATTGATCTGTATGATAAAAAGAGAGAAGTGTTAGAAGCAAGAAGACAATTTAAGAGATTGAACACAAGGAATACTCCACTTCCCACTCATCTGCATGGGGAATGGGGCAAAGATTGCACACTAGAATGGGTTATTGAAAAAATTCAAAATCAAATAGAAGATGCAGGTACAAATTTAAACATAACAAAAGAAGAAATCAACATGTCTAGAGGATGTGAAAGAAAGGTATAGTTGGAATTTTATAAAATGTTGTTTCCTTACAGTTTTGATAGTATTAACTATTTTAATATTCATTATTATATTTGTTTTCACTAAAATAAATGGTCTTTCATAGGTGAGGAAATATCCAACAATGTGGGCATGTGGTCGTCATTATCATGTAGAAAGTGTAGATGTAAATAGACTATCCTTTGATTGTGGCAAAATGGTTGACTTCGAGCAATCTAGTCGATAAAGCTCAAAAGATAAGAATATAATTGAAGGGAATCTACAATATGTTGGGAAAATACAAGAAATTATTGAGTTGGATTACCGCTCTTTTAAATGTTATATTTTTAAGTGTAGATGGTATGAAGCATTTGAGAGGACACAAAGACATGATACCCATAGTGGATTGTTTTCTATAGATTCCTTACCGTTCCTACCAGAGGATAAGGAGCCTTATGTTCTACCAATTCATTGTGAGTAGGTATTTCTTTATCTCAAACAAGAAGTGGTAGTGATCATTAATATATTAATTCATAGCTTATTGTGAATATATACATGTGTTTATTAATCAATAAAATTGTTACAACATACATCTAATATATGTATGTCGTTCATGTGCAGGTATTTTTCTATGAAGATATTTTGGATCCGAAATGGATATTTTTCATACATTATGATCCAAGATTAAGGAATGTATTTGATGATGCATTAGTGGATACTGAGCAAAACAATGATGGCCAAGAAAATGAGAGATATGGATTAGAGAAAATCGAAGAAATTGAAATCCATGATGATGTTGAAGATGGTTATGTTCAGGCACAAGAAGACAACAATCTAGAGTTAGATGATGTTATGGAAGATAACAATATGGATGGTATAGAAAATGATGATCCAAATACATCTGGTAATAATATAGATGGCCTACAGTCAAATTTCAATAATGATGAAGATGATGCAAATCAAGATGAGGATGGTGATAATATTAACTGCTTGAAAGAACATATGAACATTGAAAATGATACACTGGATGACATTGTAGTAGACAATAATGTTAATTACCAAGACTTCTAAATTTTCAGAATTATTTGCAATCCATGTTTAAAAAAGGATGATTCTTATGGCCTAAACTTTGAAATGCTTCAGTAATATTATGTTGTACTTGGACAATTGAAAACCTATTTTATTCTCCTAGCAAGTTTTTTTATTTTCCATTATAATTCTAGACCAAACAACATTTGTGGGGATGGCCTTTTATACCAATCTTAATTTGTATGAAGTTAATGAACCTATTGTCAAGCAGTAAATTCCTTTTTAGACAGGAAATGTAAAGGCTTCATTTAAGAAAAGATAAGTAGTCTCTTTATGGGGGTAATCCACATGAAAAAATTAAAAAGCACATAAAAAAACAATTGTACATTAGAAAATAAAATTCAATCACTTATGTCTTATTTCGCTTGCACACTTATCTGAAAGAGATAGGTATTCACTATACATTTCCCTTGAAAAAGAAAACATGTGCTTTCATTTATTTTTACTATATATCTCAGAAGTGAAATTGTTGTTACATAATGATGCATTGAGAAAATAATATATAAAAAAATATGCAAAGAAAATGTTTGAAATTTAACATGCAACCTATTGTGTTGCGCTAAAAGGAATCAAGATTAACTGGGACAAGAAATAAAAATTAAATTTTGATGATTGCACTTAAAAGTGAATAGGATATGAAAAGTGTGGACAATGATGGTGTTGAAATTGAAAACCATGATTTTGATGACATTACTATTTTATGTCATTAGAGATAAAGAGCACATACAATTTTATATACATAGAAAATGAAGATTTGAAACTAGTAAATTGAAAATGTAAACACTATAAGATTTTCCTTAAACAATAATTCACATACTTACAAAAAAGGGTCAAGCATTTTTTATTCAAACTCTATTTTCTTTAATAGACATAACAGTAAAAGAATATTTACAAGTACAAGAATATATACACTGTTTCATAGAAAAAAATGAATGTTTCATAGAATATACAAGTACAGGAATATTTACAAGTACAAGAATATATACACTATTTCATAGAATATATACACTATTTCATAGAATTATAAATTGTTCGAGTTATTTGCAATCTATTGAGTCTCAAAAATGCAGGTGTTTAGACCATAAGAGGGTGCCAATCTCTAAGAGGACTTTAATCCTTAATACGAACCAATTAAAGTAAATTATTTGAAAGGAATTTAATTCACACCTAACTAGAAACTAATCAAAGCATCCACACAGTAACAACAAATGTGCCTTGATAAATATTGTGGATTTAAACAACTTGAAAAGACCACTTTGGAGACAACAGAGCAATAAATAAGCATGAAAATCGACACAACAATTGAACACTGAAAATGGATTACGAGTTATAATGTATCTACTCCATTATATTGATCAAAATATAAATATACATAACATGAGTTCTTTTGATATGAATAAGTGGATGAGATTTTCTAGTATCTATTCTAATGGATTGAAATGATGATGATATGATGATCAAAATAAGACGGTGGTTTCCCTATTTGTACAGGAAGCAACAAGCTTCAAGTTTGTTCACAAAAGTTACATCGTTTCTTAACTAAAGGATAATTAACATATCATAGAAACTTAAAAAGAGTTTATTGTTGGATGCACCACAGTCCATTAATCATCAACAAGAGGTCATGACCACCTAAGATCTATTCAAGGCTCAAGCACCATGTTAATGCGTCCACAACAACCAAACTCCAACTGCCTCCTTATACAACTCATGCAAGGAACATAATTAACCTTTGACATGTGATCAATGTATTTCCCTTGGGCATAAGTTTTTGCATTCTGTAGAGTATTTGTCATTACATTCTCCAATCCAACAATCCTCTTGAGCTGCTTATGCATTTTCCTAAGTACCTCATCCTCATCATTGATATCATCAAGGATGCCTGAGAAATATTTTAATATCTCATTTTTCCAAGTTTCTTGATCCTTCAAATCTAATTCTTCAAATAAATCTGGCATGACACTAAATAGTGGTTGGTTGAATTCAATCAATTCTTATGTCAAGATATTTTGGAAGTTTTCATGTGTATTCATGAGGCTCTGACATTCTTGGAGAAAATCATTATTATCTCCATCTTTTGCCTTGATATGGGATTCCATTTCCTTCATCCTATCATGCAGACTTCCATGCTGTATGAGGGTAATGTATGTTCCATTGTGAGCATGCCAGACACCATATGCATGTTGGCACATATCTTTAAATTTCAGACAAATTATCCTTGATGCTACTTCAAAAGTAGTAGCCTTTAATTTTATTTTTAGTTCTTCCTATTCCTTTTGATCCTTTTCAAATTTATGCTTCCATTGAGTAGTCTTAGACATGGCCTCTAACACTTTTCTTTCATGTTCAATTAAAGGAGAGTAAATCCTTGGAGAAGTAGGCAACCTATCTTTGGAGTTGGTTAATTCTTGTTTCAACCTTTCATTTTCCTCTATCAGCCATTGGTTATCTCTTACTAGCTTTTGGATTTTGGCTTTGGTGAATTTGGGTACATTCACATTCAAGTCATCAGTCTCCAAGGGATCAGTCACCCCTGCTATTTGCACCAAGAGATGTCCAAAAATATGATCATGGTCAATGAGAGAAGGCTTCTTGCCTGGGGGTAAAGAGCCCAAATTTGCAAAGTGGTATTATTAGGATTGTACCTATTGATGGAAATTTTGGCACAACAACATGCAAACATAATATTGCTATTCTGCTTCTCCTGAAAGAGAAAGACAACACATGGATGTCTTAGCTCCCAAGGTATTTGTAGTTGGTTCTCAACTGTGTTGATGTTACTTAGTGGTCAATGCAACAGTAATGTTCAAGGGGAATTTTGGTGTTGAGATTTTGGATTGTTCTGAGATCAAGCATGAAGTAAAACCTAATTTAACCAGAATTTTTAAAGAAACAACAAAAGATAGATCAAGGTTTTGAAGCAGAAAAGAACAATAGTTCATCCAATCTTAACCAGACTTGTTAACTTCAAGGAATATGTAAACTAAAACTGCAGAACAAATTAAACTTGTGATTGACACACAACCTCCTTCATTCACAGTGCTAATTCGAATAACATATTTTTAGTTACCATTTAAATAAAACACAAAATAACATTTCACTCCTTGAAGACTTCACAAATCAAATGATCAACTTAAGACAAATATCATTCAGGAACACAATATGAAGTAGATTAAACTCTGATCGCTTCTACTATCAATAAAATAGATAAGCAATATTTACAAAGCTGGCACAATCACCAGTGTATGGAGAATTTGTGTCTCCAGATCATTTCCACTTATAATAGAAAAACTAAAAGATACATTAGTCAATTTAGATTTTAATTTCTAACCGAGAAGACAAAAGAAGCTCGCATTACTCAAAAGCAAGATCAGCTCCTATCCCCTCTAACTAACTCTATTGGTTATACTTTGTTCCTAAAAGTTCTAACTGTCTAATCCTAGAAGTTCTCTATCTCCTACTTCTGCTTCTACTTCTTTCTATTTTTGTTTCTCTCTAAAAAGTTCTAACCTTTACAAAGAGGCAAGAATGCCTTATATACAGAATGTACCAACAGGAATGTGCTGCCCCCTGCACTAGGGTTTACAAAATATCTACATCCAGGAGAGTCAACTCTCAGATCTTTTTGAAGAGAGAGTCAATACTACATTCAATGTGAATCCTCGTTGTCCATATTGCTAAAAAAAATTTCTGGGGATGACCTTAGATCTTTTACAGCTACAACCTTTACTCTCCTGTCTCTGTGTCCATCTTTGAACTCCATTGGGGTCGCCTTGAATGCTTAGAATATTTTCATTAATACTGATCTACCTCCTTGTTTGTAGTCACTACAACTATCTCTGTGAGTCATAATTTCTTCTTTCCCTCGACCTTCTTCACACTCTAGACCTTTCTGGATGTTGATCGTCTTCTAGAAGCACCATCGGGCCTCCCTATAGATCCTTTCATTTCACCTGAGCCGATCCATTGCTTTTGGATCATAGAGGGAATCCATGTCATTCATATCTGGTTGATCTTTATCACATGGGTGGTCAATTAGATAATGGCCCATTTTAGCTCCTTCTGATTGGACGATTATATGCCATGCCATACTCCCAAGCAGTCAAGAGTGGTCCACCTTAAATTGCATGTTGGTGAGACACTTATCGTGCCTCCCTGATGTGATTTCATCTTATAACAGTTATTGGCATAGAGCAGACTAGTTGATGAGACCCTTCATCGAGCTTCAGAAGTCACATCGAGCTCACAAAACCTATCGACAAGACCACATGGCGAAGCTCTTCTTCTCTGGGTGATCCCATTTTCATGTCAGGGGGACTCTAATGTTTCGAGGAGACCTTACCCCAAACTCCTTTCTTCTTACTGAGCCCTCTTTGTTGTCGGCAAGACTCCTTACTACTGGCCAGAGGCTACGGCGAGTTATCCTTGGTTATACTAATGCCTCCTTTACTAGGAAATCCATTGTTGTTGGAAAGACCTTCAGCAAACTCCTTTTGATTCTCGCTGAGCCCACTTTGTATCAAGAAGACCCTATCGGGTTAGCAGGATGTCATGCTGAGCTCAGGATCTTCATCAAACTCGGTCTGTATTGGCAAGACTCCTTCAATCTTGGGGAGACCTTTCATCCAACCCCTTTATGCTTCTAGAGTCTCCCCAATTTCCTTTGTTTTGGCATGACCCTCATGAGTCGGTGAGATGTTACACCGAGTCCGCATATCCTTTGGTGAGCTCATTTTTTGTTAGCGAGACTTCCTTTCTTCGCAAAGACCTTACACTGAGGTCTTCTCTTTTGCTGAGTTGTTCACTAGTTGATAGGACATCCCGAGGTCAAGAGAGATCATAGCGACCCTTTGTTTCCCCCCTTCCCCAGCCCATTCTATTTTGGTGAAACTCTCCGTAGTCGCCTAGACCTTATGGAGAAAGGAAAAAATCATTTGTTGAGCTCAATTTCCTTTAGTGGGACCTCCCTTCATGTTGGCAGGAATTTCAGTGGTCGGGGAGACCTTACAACAAAGCTTCCATCCTTCGCCGAGACCACATTTCTTTGTCGCCCAGACTAGGGATCATCAGCGAGAGGTCTCACCGAACTCGCTTCCTTTTTCCGAGACATCTCTATCGGCAAGACCTTTTGCCGAAGAAGATGACTCCCCCAAAGTGTTTGTTCATTGTGTGGTAGTCGGTGAGACTTCATGAATTCGCCGAGACTTCTTGACAAAGAGAAAACCCTTTCCCGATATATGGATCCTTTTAGTCACCGGTTAGTGAGACATTAGAATCTCGCCAAGAGCATATTCCAATGATGGTTTCTCTCACCAATAGGAACCCTTTAGTCATTGGGATGATGAATGATGTCTTTTCGATAGATTCCTGCATGTAAATTCCACTCACTGTGACATCTCTAGGGTCTTACCGATAGCCAACACAAACGCATATCGACAGAATGCACTGGTAGTCGGCAAGATATCTGCAAGGTCTTGCTGACTTTCTTCTTTAAGGAAAATTATGACCAACTAGACTGAGGAAAGGCTTCCAAGTGAACTCACTTGAGAAATATCACCATGTGTGTGGCCTATTCCTGCAAAACAAATGCTTCCATTAGTCCCCAAAGCAGATAAAACATGTTATAATGAACTATCCTGTTGCTTATGATTATTTCATTGAATACTTGGCAAGAAGGAAACCAGCTCAAGTTAAAATAGGACTAGAATTTAACCAAAACAAGAAGACCGACGTAGGCAGAAAATAGAAGAAACCCAAGAGCAAGGAAAATGGCCCAAAACAAAGAAACCAAAAGAGAAGGGGGACCCATTTTGATCCAGAACAAAGTGGGGTGGTTATGCAAGGCATAACAAATGGTGACTCGGCTAGGAAAATGGTTTAACTATTTTCAAGAATCTGAAGGATTTAGCTACCCAGAATCTTTGATTCACGAACATCACAACTCTAGTTGGGTTAGTTATAACAAGCAAGGTAGAGCTAGAATCTCAAATGTAAGTCAATCAATGGCCACCCTTGAATCTATGTGTGTGCTTGATAGTGCATCACCCTCTCATGAATTTTTCCTCATCTTTGGAGAACAATTGTAAAATTTGAACTACATGAGTTGATTTCCTTTAGCTGTTGTGCAATGATATTCTAGGCATTGCTTTGCTGCCAGTCAGGCACCCATAGCTCTAATGGAGATACCTCTAGTTTTCTCATAGCATTGCTCTACTACCAATCAGGCGTCCATAGCCTCGGTAGAGAGACTGAAATCACCCATTCATATTGAATCCTCTTTTTCTTTTGATAATTCTTTTCTTTTTCTTCCTTTTTTTTAAATTTTCTCATAGAGTTTCAAATATTTCTTTTAATTATCTTTTTCTATATGTCAGATGTTTAATAGCTGATCTGGGTTGAAAACTATTATGGACCTCATAACAACAACTTAGGAGATCAGATTTTTCACTCAAATCTTACAACACCATAGTGTAAGAATTGGCTATGAAGGTAGCCACCCAAGATCTAGAGGCCTAATAGAAAACACAAAAGAGAGAGATAAAATATGACAAGAATAAACTGTATTCCTATCAATGATATAAGATAATGGTACAATGCACATAGGAGACCCCTTGGTTATATAGCCAAGGTGAGAACATAGAAGGGCGTAAGATTATGACAAGTGTCGTAATCTTATGACATGAGACAACAATGAAGAGTTATCACTCCATCTAAAGTGGAAAAGGATAATGTGATAATCTCCACAAAAGGTGGATCACCCACAAAAGGTGGAGAGATAATCACATGATGTGTCCACAAAAGGTGGAGGTGATAAAGTAATGAGATGTCAAGTCCACCAAAGGTGGAAAATCTCCAACAACCTCCTATGTGGTCCCGAAGTAAACTTAACTAAGGTGTAATCATGACCTAGGACAAGGTACAAGACATTTAATTACACCAACACCCCCCCTTAAGTGCAACTTAGGGAGAATGTACACAAAAGAAAACAATGCAAGATGGGTCTCAGCTACTAGGCCATTTTAGGTACCCATGTACAAACAATGAAATCTCTCACAAGTGGAGTAAAGATAGAAAAACCCAGTGGGAAAAAACTACCCCCCAAAAGAGAGATGAAATACAAAAAGCTATGAACATAGCATGAGAAGGAAAAAAAACCCATGTGAGGAAAAAGTCCCCCCCATACAAGAGAAGAAGAAGAGAGACAAAGTAGCCCCCCCTCAATGTACAATGATCACCAATGGAAGATGCTCGAGAAGGAATGAAGAAGCTGCTCCAAAATTGTCGAACAACGTTCCTCCCCTTGGGAAGAAACAATACCAAAGGTGCATGAATGAAGTCTCCCCAATCCACAAGTGAAGAAGGAAGAACCCTCAAAATGTAACAAGTCTCTGAAATCTGCTCAAAAGTCCCTGTGTTGATGCCGAAAGATGCCTTCCCCAAACCATGTGAAGCTGCAATGTAGTCACCTCCTGGAACCTGTGAGAAACCCTTTGCAACAACACTCTCATCTGCTGAAAAAGACAACTCAGGATCTAGCAAGGATGAAGATAGAACATACTCCAAAGACAATGTCTCCTCAAAAGAGAAAGTGGCCTCCTCCAACTGTTGTAAAGATGCATCCACAATCACATCAACCTCAAAAGACTAATCATGTAGAGGAGGGTCAGAGTGTTCCCTCGCAACAATTGAAGAAGAATCACCTTCATCAAAGAGAAGATGTAAGTAATCAAGTGTGTCTCCCAAATCTGTAATGTAGGATTCCACAAACAAACTGCCAATGTCTGTCAAGTAGTCATCCCATGAAGTTGTTGTTGGAAGACAAGGTATACACTGTTGCACTGAATCACAAGGAACTGAAACTGTCGGAACACAAGTGTCATCAGGTACATCAGTCAATGTAGGAGATGGAGTATCAACAATAGGTTCAAGAACCTCAGGAGTAGAGAGCACTCCAAGATTCAAGTAACCATACTCGATCTCATCAAGTTTGTCCACACTAGGGTGAACTGAATCATCAATAGGAGCAAAATATGAGAAGGTGTAGAACCGAGAACGGTCATCAACCTCCCCAACTGCAACAAGAGCCTTGCTATGCAAATCCCGAACAATGACAGAATCTGGTGTGAACTCTACACTCTTTCCTGTACCACTATGTGTGATCTGATAGATGGAAAGGATGTTCCTTGACAAAGTAGGCACACATAGAACATCATTAAATGCTCCACCTTCAACGTCAATAGAACCCTTCCCACAAACTGCCAAAGAAGTTTTGTTGGCCATCAAAATGGGTGGTGATGAACAAGAATCAAATGAAGAGAACATATCCTTGGATGAAGTCATATGATGCGAAGCCCCTGAATCAAGGATCCACCTATCTGAATTGGAATCTGCAACTGCAAGAAATGCTTGCCCCTTATGTTTATCATATTGAGATGAAGAAGAAGGAGATGAGCTTGATGTTGTTTCCATGAGAGTTGTCCCTTTTCCCTTAGAAGAAGTGGAAGGAGATGAGTCCTTCTCTTGATATACAATTGGCAAGTTGATGTTGTTCTTCTTAAGGATGTGTTTCAACTCATCACTTTGCTTAACATGACAATGATGCTCATCATGACCAATCCTTTTGCAATATGCGCATGTTGGTTGCTCCCTCTTGTTTGAATTGTTGTACTTCTTTGAAGAAGATGATGTTGAGCTTTGTTGTGGAGTGGATTTTTTGTTCTCTCCTTGTGGCTTTGGTGAAGATTGCTTTTGGTCCTTCCCTTTGCCTTCCTTATTTTTTCCATGATTGACCACCAATGCTCTTGAAGTTGAAGACTTGAGAATACCCATTTTCATCAACTTATTTTGCTCAAGAATCAAAAGATCTGTGAGAGCCTCAAAAGATGGTGTTGTGAAGTTACTTATTGTCAATCTTTGAGTTTGAAAACTTGAAACAAAGGCTGCATACTCAACTGGAAGTTTATCTAACAAGTTGAAGACCAATTGATCATCCTCTTTCTCAATACCACAATCTTTTAGTTGTGCTCTTAGTTCATTTTCCTTAGTGACATAATCTTGAATTGTATCAAAATCCTTGGGATCAAGGCTTAAGAGATCATGTTCAAGCTTGTATCCCTTAACCTTATCAACCTTACCATACAAAGTAGCAAGTTTATCCCAAGCTTCCTTAGCTGTAGTACATTTATCAACATGGAAAATGAGATCATCTGAAATGAACTTTCTTAGTGTACCCAATGCCATAGAAGTTTTAGTGAGCCAATCCATAAATGTTGTTGGATCTGCCTTAGGATCTGAAGGTGCAGTTATGGTTCCATCAATGTAGTGAATTAAACCTTTTTCCATTAGTTTACTCCATGCACGTACTTTCCATGTACCATAATTATGTGCAGTTAAGAGTGGAAATTTAGATGAACCCATGATGCAATGCAAGAGAACAAGAGAGAAAATAGGCACAATCACACAAGATACACCCCCCCAAATTCACTCAATCAAAGTACCCCCCCACAAATAGATGATTTTGGCAGTTTATAATGTAGTGCGTGTACAATAGGCCACTTGCAACTTGGCTAAGTAGGTTTATGATTTTTGATTTACAACTTGCCAATAAAGAGGCTGATAACAGACTAGAACAAATAAGCAAAGACCTAAATTCAGATCTATGCAATACAAGTGCCAAATAGGCCAAAAACGACCATATGCTGAAAGTACAAAATCCACTCAAGATCTCTTCAAACTGATTGTAGATTCAAGAAGTAGACAAAAAATCATGCACTTTCAAAAAAAATGGCACCTGAAAAGGAGTTTGTATGAGCCTGAACGAAGCCTCTGAAGTTGCAGAAATGGTGACAAGACAGGTACAGTCATGAGAAACTAAAATTTTTGGAAAATATGTCAACAAGAATCAGAAACTGAGTACACCATTGTGAAGTAAATGAAAAATTAGCCCAAATAAAAAAAAATTGCTCGAAAAAAGGAGCAAAATTGAGCAAGATATGAGCCTCCGAACTTGGACTGCAAATTCAAAAAGCCCATTTGTGAGGGGGGCAGAATTTTTCAAAGAGTGATGACGTCATCAATGATGCATGCTGATGTCATCAAAACACGAGCTTAAATTTGACGGTCATTTGGACGTCTGGAGTCTCCGCGAGCCTGAAATTGATGGCCGTCAGCCCGTCATACCGCCGTCAGTGCCTGCCGGAAAACTGCCCTCAGAATATTCTGATTCACCCGGAATATGCTAATGGTCAAAATATTCTTTTAAGAATCTCGAATAGGGAATATTCACTGCCAGAAACTACCGCCGAAAGATGCTTTCTGGTTGCCGGTGTTTAAACGGAGCCCGGAATATGTCGGCCGCCGGTGATGCCGGTGAGAGTGGGAGAGGGGCCTGCGGGGGCCGCGGTAGCCAGTGGCCTCTTGACACGTGGTGCCGCGGACTGCTGTGTATAGTACCTACGGGTATTGTCAGTACCTGCAATTGTAGGTATAGTCTGCGACAGCAGACTAAAAAAAAAAAATTGATTTTTTCTTTTTGATGATTTTTTTTTGAAATTTTTTTGATTTTTAATTTTTTCTTGATTTTGAATTTTTGGTTATAAAAATCAAGCACAATTTTATTTTATTTTTAATTTTCCAACGAAAAATTTAGGAAAATAATTTCAAAATTTCAGTACTGAAGAATAAATACCTGAGTTTTTAATTTTACAAAAAAATTTCAAAAATTTACAACTGATTTTTTTGCAAGACTATTGAAAAAATTCAGAAAATTGAAAAATACCCAAATAAGTGATTTTTCAGATCTGGAGCTCCCCAAGTCTGATTTGGATGAAACGAAAGGCGATCTCAACTGGAAATAGCCTCTCGAACGCAATGGTGGCCTCAAATTTGGCGTAGGATGCTCCAAAATGCTGCTGCAACATAGATCCGAAAATACTCCTTCTTCAAATGCACCAAGATCTCTCCAAACGACGATCCAAAGACACTCCAATGGCTCTGATACCATGTAAGAATTGGCTATGAAGGTAGCCACCCAAGATCTAGAGGCCTAATAGAAAGCACAAAAGAGAGACAAAATATGACAAGAATAAACTGTATTCCTATCAATGATATAAGATAATGGTATAATGCACATAGGAGACCCCTTGGTTATATAGCCAAGGTGAGAACATAGAAGGGCATAAGATTATGACAAGTGTCGTAATCTTATGACATGAGACAATAATGAAGAGTTATCACTCCATCTAAAGTGGAAAAGGATAATGTAATAATCTCCACAAAAGGTGGAGAGATAATCACATGATGTGTCCACAAAAGGTGGAGGTGATAAAGTAATGAGATGTCAAGTCCACCAAAGGTGGAAAATCTCCAACAACCTCCTATGTGGTCCCTAAGTAAACTTAACTAAGGTGTAATCATGATCTAGGACAAGGTACAAGACATTTAATTACACCAACACATAGTCCTAGGACAAATATACCATTACAAGAAGAGATGACCTTAATGATTTGTGACAGATTCAGGGGGCTGATGAAGGCTACTTACTTGGCACCTTGTTTTTAAAACTTTCCACAACTCTTATTGGTAATGAGCATGAAACAACAAATTGAAGACAAAATCATTCAACCAGAAAACCTAAAAATATCTAAACCACTATCCTCCTAACAACCAAAGTATGCCTCACATAAGACAACCACCACTTCAAGATGGAAAGAAACAGATAAACCCCTAGAGAACAAAATAAACAAAAACCAAAAGAACAAAGGAAATAGAAAGATAGAGAAAAGGTGAAACAAACCAAAGAGAAAATTATTTACACACAAACAAAAGCAAAATTATTTATAGAAAAGGGCAGCAGATTATTTACATAAAGAACATAGATATTTACAAGCAAAGATTATTTATAAGCAGAAACACAGAAGCTATTTACATAAATACAATTTTTTTACAAATAGGAGACAAACAAATTACTTACATCCAGAACAGAAATTAACAAGCTTCATAACTCAAAATAATGCTTAAGAAACTACCCATTGACAGGCAATGGAACAGGTTCTCCAGTTAGGCTACTCAGTCTGAAAGCATTTTCCCCTAGGATCTCAACAATTTGATAAGGACCTAGCCAGAGTTTGTCAAATTTATGGTGACTTCCCTTCTTTTCACTGGCTTTGTCCCATAACAACACTAGGTATGATATCCTAAAGGCTTTGATCTTAGCTCTTTTGTCAAACCAATGTTTGACAATAGCCTGGTGGTTGAAAAATTGTTGCAAAGTAGCATCTCTATGTTCTTCTAATTTTAACAAAGAAACTAATCTGATTTCTATCCTATTGTCACTAGAGTAGAATTTCTACATGAATTCAAGGATAGGTATTTGCAGATGGATGGGGAATACAGGCTCCTAGCCATATACTAACTTAAATGGTGAAGTCTTTAGAGTAGCCTTAATCCTAGTCCTATTTTCCCATAATGCAAATCTCAGCTGGGTATGCCAGTCCTTAGGGTTGTCATCTAATAACTTCTTTATTACCCCTAAAAGATTCTTGTTAGTTGATTTTGCAACTCCATTTCCTTGTGGGTAATAATTTGAAGAGTACTTTAAGACAATCTTGTGATCATAAGCCCAAGATATGAATTTAGTAGAAGAGAAAAAAGAGCCATTGTCACATACCAATGCAAAGGGTACCCCAAAACTTGTAGTAATGCACTTAGTGAGGAACTTGATCACTACCTCTGTTGTGTTGTTCTTGCAGGGTATAGCTTCTATCCATCTTGTGCAGTAGTCAGTTGCCGTCAAAATGAATTTGTGTCCTGCAATAGAGTTTGGTTAATAACCCCAATGAAATCTAGTGCCCATTGGGAAAATGGCCTTACCTCATAGACGGGTTGCAATGGCATAGCTGAATGGTGTTCCCTTGATGCAAAATTCTAACACATGTGACATTTTCTCACATGTTGATGGGCATCTTTGAACACACAGGGCTAGTAATAACCTGACTTGAGGATCTAGTGTGCTAATGAATCTGTAGAACCATGACCTGTGCCATGTATCCCATGAAACTTAGAGATCACCTGCTTAGCCTCTTGCTGATCAAGGCATCATATGTATATTCCTTCAAAATTCTTCCTATATAGCAACCCTCCTTTGAACATATAATTAGAGCTCTTAATTCTCAAGGCTCTCCTTTGAGTTGAATTCATTCCTTCTAGACATCGATTATTGAGCATCAGATAGACAACATCAGCATACTAGGGATTGTTGGAGAAGGACTGGGTTGTGTATTGCTGATAAACAATGTTGTCACCAGCCTTAGCCATGGATTCAAACAAACCTATACCTTTGACAAGTCTCATAGGGCGTATCTCCAGATCAAACTCTTGCAAGATGGCCATCCATTTTCCTCTTCATTCTCCCAGCTCGCTCTGCATGAGTAAGGACTTCACAGCCACATCCGGAACTACAACAATGATTTGGTTGCGAAGGATGTAATTTCGAAACTTTTTGACAGCTCTGACCAGTGCAAAAGCTTGCTTCTCAAGAGGTGGATACTTAATTTCAGCATTCTTGAATGGAGAACTCGTGAAAGCAATCGGCCTCTCCTCTGACTCCTCTCCTCGTTGAGTTAATACAGTTGCACACGAGTGTTCAGAGGCGAAAGAATAGATATAAAACAATCTCAAGTAGTCAGGGCTGGCAAGAACGGGCGCTTCCAAAATGGATCACTTGACTTGAGAAAACACATCCTTTGCCTCATCCGTCTACTCTATTTTGGCATCTTTCTTCATCATTTTGTTCAGAGGCTTTACAATCTCTACAAAGCCCATGATGAACTTTCTCATGAAGTTGATTTTCCTGAAGAAAGACCTTATTTCTTTGTTGCTTCCAGGCTAGGTGATCTTCATAATGGACTCGACTCGATCTAGATCAATTTATATTCCTCTCTCATAAATTATGTGTCCCAAAAGCTTCCCTTCAAAAATTTTGAACACACACTTTTTGGGGTTCAGGGAGACTCCATACTACATACATCTTTGAAGCACTTTGGCAAAGTCTACAGCATGGTTCAGTCGATCTTTGGAGAACACTGTCAGGTCGTCTACGTAAATAATAATGTGTTTTCCAATTATATCCTTGAAAGCTATGTCCATGGCGCGCTAGAAAGTTGCTATAGCATTTATCAGACTGAACGACATCCTTCTGTATGGGAATGTCCCTCATTTTGTAGTGAAGGCTTTCTTCATTCTATCTTCACTATTGACCATTACCTGATTATATCCAGAATAACCATCCAAGAAGGATATCATCTGTGATCCATTGACAGTCTATACTACCTCATCCAGGGAAGGAAGTGGGTAGTTATCCTTTTCTGAAGCTCTATTCAGGTTTTTGAAGTCAACACATAGCCTAATCTCCCTATTTTTCTTATGAATTGGAACTAAGTTAGCCACCCACGTTGAGTGGCGTACAGGGAAGATTATCCTTGTAGAAAGAAATTTATGAACTTCTTTATGGATCAATGGTTCAATCAGGGCATTGACAGGGCATTGTTTCTATTGGAAGGGTTTAGCTTCAGGCTTCAAAGTGATGGTATGAGTCATTATAGAGGTGTCAAATGTCTTTAAGTCTTCATATCCCCAAGCAATAGCAAAAATATCTTTCTTGAGTGCCATCAATATTTCTTCTCTGATTGCCTCAAGATAAGCTTTCCCTATGTAGACACTTCTTTCAGGGCCAAAATCAGCCAGGTTAACAATTTCATATTTTCCTCCTTTTTCTTCAGTTGATATCTTCTCTTGAGCCCTGGGGTTTGAGTCAAAGATTCTTTCTAGAGCCACCATTCCTTTGGGAATGATGTTACTCCTTAAATTGAGGACCCCTTCTATATCACAATCCTCTGGATTCCAATCTCCTTGATCCCTGTTGGACTCATCAATGATTTGTCCTTCAAAAAAATCTGAACCTGCTAGGAAAGCAAGGATATGTTGATCATCATTGAAGACCTGGAAATTCTTGATATTGTTAGGAACAGCTGGGGTGGATATCAATTCCACTGAAAATATTTTAAACTTGGAGCCTTGCATGGGTTCCAGGGTGCTTGCAGCAATAGCCAATGAATCAACTATCTGATTATTTTCTCTAGGGATCAAGCTGATCCCGAAAGCATCGAAGTCTTCAATCAGGTTCCATAACCAATTTCTATATGCTTCCAATCTTCTATTGTGACATGTGTATTGGTTGCGCACTTGCTTGGTAACTATCTCCAAATCTCCTTTGACCACCTCTTCTTGTGTGCAAACATCAGTCCTCGAGCTAGGGCTTCGTGTTCAGCTACATTGTTAGTGCATCCAAATTGCAATCTGCAAGAAGCAAAGAATACCTTCCCTTTCAAGCTGGTTAATACAATTCCAACACCACAACCGGTTTTGGACTTGGATCCATCAAAGGTAAGGGTCCACAATTGATCATAAGAAGGGGTTAATCCTTTTGAAGTTTTTGTGGGTATTTGGATTGGATTAACCAGAGGTGGGGCTCCTTGATCTTTTGCATTAGACATGGGGAAAGGATTCTCTACAGGTTCTTTAGGTATACTTTGCAATTCCTGCCTAGTTGTATCCTATAACCTATGGTTATCTTCCTGTTAGTCACTTGTCCCTTTGGTTAATTCCTTGGGTTTTCTTTCATTTGTGAGTGCAGGGCTAGCAAACACACCTTGGGGTTGCTCTTTATCAATATGTTGGTTCAGGAATATATCTAGGGTAGGCTCAATTTGAGAAAGAACTCCTTTTGAAGGCATCCTATCCCTAGTTAACATTATTGCTTCCTTGGCTTCATACGGGAAGTGATCCACAACAGTCTCGGGGTGACTTAAGTTAGTTTCCTCAAAATGCCTTGGGCTAGTCTTCTCAGCTTTGGGAACATAACTTAAAATGTCAATACAAGGTTCACAAGTCAATTCAGAGTGGTTTTGGTAATGTACCCTGCACCAATTAGGGAATAAAAGGCTTTGTAAATTGATGTCTTCCCCTAAGATTAGCTGATCTTGTTGCAGCTTCCTGATCAAGGCATGTTGATTTTCATTAATCAAGGGATCATGGAACTTTTGTTTTGACATGTCTTTAGCATTGAGAACTGAGAAGGTTATAATTTCCTCTCTTTTGTACACCCCCATCTCAATTTCGAAATAGGCTACCTCATTTGAGCAATCATATCTAGTGATGATATGCTTGAGGTGAGGCTCACTTTCAATTCTAATCTAATTAGGAATTCCCTTCCATGGTATCCACATGTGTGAAAAGTATAGGGAGAGGTATCCCCCTATACTTTTCATTAGATCTCGGCTCAGTAGCATACCATAGGTCTCAAGAATGTCTGCCACTTGAATGTCTATGTTTGTTAGGATCCTAGGATCAGATCCTACTTGCACATGTATGTTTCTTAATTCCCCCACTACATTGACCTTTGTTTTTCCAAGTTGGATAACTTTCTTGTTTGTTTGAATAGGGTTCAGTCCTAAATTCTTACATACAGAAAATGGCATGACATTGCTTGAAGCTCCTGAATCTAGCAAACAATTATGTAGATTCTTTCCAAAAATTCTTAAACTCAAAAGAAAAGGTGGAGTACCTACTTTGCTTCTGTATAAAGTTGGGTTCATGTTTGCAGGAGGTGTAACCTTGCTTTTTCCTTTTGACTCATCAGCTTGTTCTAGAGCTTTCAGCACTATCTCCCTTTGAGCAGGGCACCACTTTAAGATGTTGAAATATGACAAAGAAGTTTTTTGTTTCTGCATCTCAGAAACAATATCGAATTTTGTATCATAACTTACATTATTTTTTAGCAATGCCAAATGAATTACCTCTATTGTGGAAGTCAGATGGACCTTTTGGTGGAGGAGGATTGTTATCAGCATTTTGATTTGGAGGCACCATGTGATTAGGAGGGGCTGATGTAGTGAAGGGACCCTTGTTCTGATTTCTCAAAAAGTGTCCTCCCTTTGTCTGAAAAACTTGGGCATCATATGAATCTTCCTCTGGTCCATTCTCACTTTGTCTTGGGAATGAGGGCTCTTCTTCAAAGAGATCATAAGCCATTGTAGTATCCATTGAGTCACCTTCTTTGTTTGAATTCCCCTGGAATGTGTGGGCATCTTCGTGTGCCATCTTGACAACTTTGTCCATATGAGGGCAGTTTACCTTAGAATGGGTCGCAGTATCATGAAGCCTACGCCAGTTAGTCATGAAATTAAGGTCGGCCACATTTGTAGTATGTGACCTCTCCTCATTAGCTTGATAATTATGAGGAACCCCAAAATTATTGGGCCATGTATTCCATTGTCTATTGCTATTTGGCCTTTGGTTATATCCTATATTTTGATTCTGATAGCCTTGGTTAGAGGAATTTTGGCCCTGATAGCTCCTTTGGTTGTAATTGTTGTTGTTCTGACAAGTACCCTAGTTGTTGTTTTGATTAGGGTAGTTACCTTGACTCTCAGAAGGGTTAAGCCTAAGCTTGGCCATATTATTTGTAACTTGAGATAGCATTTTCTTCAAGGTCTCTACCTCATTTGTAAGTTGAACTGTCTTTTCACTTTCAACGGGCTTAGCAATAAGTGGTTGATCAACATGACTTGGGTTTCCAACTTGGTTATGAAGACCCTGGGGACCTTGAGGGACCAGTGGTCGTTGAAAAGGGTCAGGAGTCCTATTAGCAAAGAAAGGAATAGGAGGTTGAAACTGCAACTCAAAAATAGGCCCATAATGAGAAGGAGACATCCCTGGGATAGTATTAAATAAATGGGTTGGGCTAGACACTTGATACCCTATTAAAGGAAAACCTCCTCCCAAACTTGGTTGAGAGTTAGTTTGTTATTGCAGCTTGATATCCAAGTGATAAACTTTAGATAGGGAATCAATGTCAACTAGTTGATAAGTTCTTTGTAGGAACGAACCTAGCAAAGGTTCTATAGCCCTAAAGTATGCCTGAATGGCACTGTTCTCGATAACTAGATAGGGATCCTGCAGCCTCCTATACATTTGTTGAAACTTGGTATTGAACAAGGGTATGGATTCACATGGCTCCTTCCTAATGGTGGCAAACTGATGGTACAAAAGAGTTGGGTCTACGTAGACTCTGAACTGATTAATGAAGGCATTTTCCAAGTCTGTCCAAGTCAAAATGGAGCCTTGTGGAAGATTTAGATACCAGTTGTACACCATATTTGAGCCCTAGTGCAAGCATCGTTAAAAGCTTGTATGTTCTCTTCAACACTCCTTGATTCACCATGAATGTAC